>VXBL01007713.1:505522-536902 GCA_013400195.1 Aramus guarauna
CGCGGCCGGGCCGGGGGGAGGCAGGGCGCGCCGCGGGGCTCCGTGGATCCTCCCCCGCTGCTGCCCCGCCGCCGGGACGGGCCGCCCCGCACCCTCCGCCGTTCCTCGGCTCTCGCCGCCGCTGCGGAGAGGAGGAGGAGGAGGAGGAGGAGGAGGAGGGCGGCGGGGCGCGGGCGGCGACGGGCGCCCCTCCGTCCCCTTGGCAGGTTTGGTTTCAGAGGGCAGCAAAACAATGGGCTCGGATGTCTTCTGGGTATTTATAGATTAAACCTGAGTGGCGGCAAGGTCACGGGGGGCCCAGGCGTTGCCTCCCTCGATGTATATATTATTTACCATCCTTTACAGCGGTGGCTTTCGTCGGCCTTTCCCTCTGCCACCCCAGGGGCGCAGGGACGGACCGAGGCAGAGCCGAGCGCTCTCCTTTGCTCGTCGACAGTTTAAGACTTTTTTTTTTTTTTTTTGGGGGGGGGGGGGGGGGCGAGTTCTCTCTACGGCCGCGCTTCCCCCCCACTTAGGCGGTCGGGGTCGCTACACGGAGAGACGCTACACAGGCGCTTCATAGGCCGAGCAAAACGGTGCTGCTAAAAATTTAGAATTTCTCGGCTTTGGGGCGGTCCTGCTCCTCGCAAAGAAACACTTTAGCGAGTTTGTAAACGAATTTCGCCAGTGCGGTCTTCATATCACGCGTCCCATCGGTATTTTTGATTGCATATATTAAAAATGCACACAGCAGTTAAAAAAATAAATTAAAAAAACCCCCAAGCACAACAAAACAGAAAAACGTCTTCGAGAGTTCGAGAATTCTGTTTTCATCAAACTGCGAATACATTGCATTGCAAATTATTTTTCGTTCCATATGTTTTTCTAAAGCTACATTAACGAACAACTGCGAAGCTTTGCAACGCGAGAAAAACAACACGACGCACATTTTGAGACCTACAACGTGTTTATTACAGCTGCTTATCCATAAGATTAAGATCCGATAGCTTGACAAAGCCTTCCGTGGCTGGCAAGAGTAAAACCTCCATCACTTTTACCATGGCGTGCTGTTCTCCTGCCTGTCCTGGGAGGTTGCATGAATATCCGTCCTACTCCCGCTCCGCCGCAGGGTACCCGCTCCTCCTGGCCCCCGGGCAAACCCCCGCCGCCGGCGCGGGGTGCGGGAGCCATGCCTCCGAAGAGGCAAACAAATTTTAAGAGCAGGAGAAATGTGATTGATGATAAGTGTTGGGTTTTTATATACCACTGCTTCTGAATGCTCATATTGATGAGGTCCCGTTTTTTGAGCAGTGGGTGTTAAAACCGTGAGTAGGGAGTGACTTAATTTGATTCCAGACATAGTTTCTCACTTCAGCTTTTGTTTGAGCGGTCGGTGGATGGGACCAGAATTTCAAAGGCTGGCAGAGAACTTTTTCTTTCCTGAGGTAGGGTGAATTGGTGTACAACCTCCTCTGCACCGTCCTTGAGGCTTGTGGATGAGCAATGCTCCATAACAGCAAGGTTTAAGAGTGTCAGCTTTGCCTTTGGCAGAGTTGCTTGGGACTGGGATTTATCGATGCAATGTTTTTCTAACAAATGTGTGTGTGACTGGGATTCTATGAATTCATCCCACCTGTTGTATCATCAGTTTGCTTCCTAAAGAGAGGATACCAAGCTTAGATCCATCGCTCCCTTGTGTGTGCGATGGAAGGAAACGCAAAAATCTGACCCTCCTAATGCCTCTGCTCCCCCCGTACTCTGGCCGCAGAGCTAATGCTCTCGCCCTTCCCAGAGGAGACAGTTGCAGGAGGCAAATGGAGCTGTCCAGATGAGAGCCAGGAGAGCCCTGTGGGGGCTCGGGAACGGGTTGCCTTGGTCAAGTTTGTACAACTCTGACCTTGGAGCCAGGGGAGACAGAGAGTGAGAAGGATTTGTCTCTGTGGTAATATGTGTCTTACTGAATTGGTGAACTCCTGCTGCTGGGTTTGTGAAACTCTTCCTGCAGAGAGGTGAATTGCTCACTCTGTATTAAGAGGACAGGTGATAGAATAATAGAGACAAATCTTACAGAACAACAGAGTATTAGGAAAAAAGGCAGTGTGGTGAACAATGTCTTCCTTTCTTTGTTATGTATTTTAAACCTGCAGTGGTTTTTATGCAGGTTTATTCCATCTGCTGGGAAGGGGAAAGCTTCTATTTCAAAAGAGGTTTCTTGTCTTTGACAAGAACTTTGGGAGAATCCAAAAAGCTTCTGTTACAAGCAAAAGTCAAGTAATTCCTTACAAACCATCAATCACTTCTCCCTCCTCCCAGTGGGGACTGAGCACTTATATCAAATATCAGCCCAGCTAGCCTCTCCTCAGGCAGAAGTGTCCTGCTTTATCTGTATCTGTCTTTAAGGAAAACTGATGCTTTTTTCAGATGGAAAAGTTGAAAGATGTCTTCCAAGAGTGCTACATTCAGGAAAGATCATTTGCATTGTTTTATAACACAGTCGGTGCCAATTAAGTCACCTCTATTCACACAGATCACACTGTTCCTATTTTAATCAGTTGGATTGCCGTATGAGCTTTGCTTGCAGTCTTACATCTTTAAAGGTCAAAGCATGCTTTTTTTTTTTTTTTTTAAACTTTTCTTTTTTCTTGCCTTCTGATCTAGATTAATAAGCTTACACTAGTTTAAAAAATGCACTAAAATCAGTGCAAGAGCACTTGGAAAATTCCTGGATATATTGAGACCAACTCATATGGCATTTACATCAGTTCCTGTTGCAAGTAAAATCTATTCAAGTGTGATTTAAATCACCCCAAGCATCCATATTGAGATTTGTAGTTTACACTGGTGATGTAAAATCAAGTTCAGTGAAAGAAGCTTAAGTTTTCTAAAACTGACAACATTTCAGAGATCAACAGTTTCCCAGAGAGGCTGAGCTTGCTAGTGCCTGTTGATGGAATGACAAGATTTTATGTTAGCCCTTAGCTCTCTGACATCTTCCTGAACAGTATGATTACTTTGCCGTACTGGGATGGGAAGTTTTGTTTGAATCCTGACAGCAAAAGCAGGGTGGGCATGGTCAGTGTCTGTCAGCCTGGGAGCTGTGTGGCTCCATTAGGAAGAGCAGCAGGGAGCACCTGGGTGTACAGGGAAACGCAGGCGACTGGGGGCTTCCCAGTGCTCCAGTGCCTAATCCTGCCCAGAGCAGCTCTGCATAGCAGGACATTGAAAGATTTGGCTTTTCCGGCTTATTATTTAATGAGAGTTTCCACAGGTAGAGAGTACTGTGCAGCAACGCTGAAACACTTTTATTTTCAGGGAAAAAAAAAAAAAAGGTGTAGCTTTGTGCTGTTTATTTCCAATACTGTTTCAAATAGGTTACGATTCCAACCTTTCTGCCTGAGAAGCACCTGCTGTCTCAAAATACAATGCCATTGCATTTCTTGTGGTAAAAGCTGTAGCATGCTTTGGTGAGAAGGGATAGGTAAAGATAACATAGTGTTATAGTAAAATTAAATATCTTTGAAAGCAGATTAAGAAATTTTAAAACTCTAAGAGGTAACGTAGTGCCAATTCAAGTTTTAACAACAATATTCATGCCAGGGGCATCTTTTAGTTGTGTATTCTGCAAGACCAGAAAACAATGAATCAGTAAATCAATCCAAGAAGTGACAAAAGCACTCGTTACAATAATATTTACAAGAATATTTCCATATGCCATTTGCTCAGTTGAGCTATTGATCTGACAGTATTGTGAAGATGGTGAAAGGATTGTCCGAGTCAAAGCCCTGCGACAGTGGGTTGTCCAACGTTTGCTGTATATTTGCAGCTGTAAGAGGGAAGGCAGCACCTAGCAAATGTCTTAGGCCAGCACATACCAATTTGCAGCAATAGAGGAATTCAGAGGAGGATTTTTTACCTGGGGACTGAGCAGGAAAAAAATGAAGATAGTGAAGAAACATAGAAGCATTTGGGTATTTAGGTTTGGTTGAATAAAAGCTTTTTTTTTTTTTTTTACTTTGTAGTGGGAGAGCAAAAATTAAGTTTTGGCCAACCTTTAAATATTTCTTTCTGTATCATCAAAATGCCTCACGTTTTTAAGTTACACAACCATTTAAAAAATGGATCCCCAAACATCCTTGTTTAAATGAATTTAATAATATTTTTAAAATAAATTATAGAATGAATTTGCAATTAAAAATTAAGGTATTTTGACTTAGATAATAATAATAATGAATAATAATTAAAAAAATAAAGTTCAGGACATTCAAATCTGCTTCCCAATTTTTGTTCTTTTAACAACCAAAGTTATTTGCCAAATTCTGCATGATTTCACAGACAAATTTCCATTTCTCCAAAGCTGTATTTTCTTGGTCACTATATATATACATACAAAAAAAGGAAATAAAAAAATAAAGTTCAGCTTAACTTTTGCATGGTAGAATTCAGTCCCTGCCATAGTGGACAGTTTCACTGCACTGCATCTGCACCTGTTCATTCTTCTTACAGCTTTTGCTTTTGGGGAAGGAAATCTTCCGGTATTGTTAAATGGACATTTTCACCAATGTCCACATGTGTAGCTCTTGGAAAGGAGCTCGGGAAGAAATTATTGCCAACCGCCTTTAAAAGAACTGATTTACAGTTTTTAAAAAGTACTTAACCAACTGGTTAAGAACTGACACAAATCATATTAATAATCTGCACATTTATATGAACGCAACCACAGCAGAAATTGTTTGAAAATCAGTGGGCCAGGCCACACAGAATAATTATGAATCACTTACAGTGCTTTGACTTCACTCAGGGACTGGATGCACTCTTGGCTAGCATTAACATTTTTCCCATGACCAATGAATTAAGAAAACCAAGCCTTTACTTTCAGGAGCTTCGAGAAATAGAGAACTCCCCGATCAGAAATCTACCCCAAAACTAAAGAAAAGACTGAGGACACCACAGTGTCTTTGCTTTTAATGAGAGTGAAGAGCTGTGCATCGTAGACTTCTCTAAGAAGCTGCACCAGTTAGTAGCAGTAGCCCTAAATAAGATACCAAAAGTACTGCCTGACTGTGGATGCTTATGGACAGAAAATAATTCTAAGGAAAAACACGTTGTAACATTTAGAAATGTATGGTGCATAGGATGAGTAGGTTAGGAAGTCTTCAAAAATAGTTTCTTCTTGTTCTATCCCTGAAATGCCTGCAGATCAGTTCTGCAAGTTTGTGTTTGCTGAGGAAGAAGGGAATAGATGGGAAGATTCACAGAACGACTTTTTTTTTCACCTAATTGCCGCACTGGATTGTCCTCAGTCCTGCTCAGAGGATCCTATTAAAAGGTCAGTTATTAAATGTTCATAGGTATTATTGTCATCACTTCTACAAGCATTACTTAATTTGAAGAAGAAATGATCCCAGCACTGCCCTGTCATCCCTCTTTCAGCTTTGCATGTAGATGCATTTTGCACAGAAAAAATGCAAATGTATTTTTATTGTGCTTTAAGCAGTCTTTCTTATCAGGGTGAAAAAACAGTAGAAGATCTACTGAGCATTCCCCCGTATCCCCTCAGAGCTTAATGGAAACACTCCCACTGGCTTTTTTAAAAGCTGACTTCAGCCTTGAGGTTGTAGTGGACTTTCATGCTGCCTTAACTTGTAATAAAATACCATGCAGTAATTGGCATTGACAATCCTAAATTTTTAGTTGGCAAATTCTCTTGCAAAGATGTGGGTTTGTTCTTTTATTTATCAGGTGTCTGCAAAATCAGAAAAAAAGAGATTGCAAGCGTCCTATGACATTGCAAAATACAGTGCTGCGGAGGCCGTGCGGAGCCACGCTTAGCTGAAGGAAGGCCTGTTTCTGCAAGATGCTGAGCATCTACGTTTGAAAGGTCTTTATGGTGCTGGTTTTCAAGGGTGCAGCTTTTGTGACCTTATTTTCAGTGGCGTTAAGCACGTGTAATCACCACGGAGATCTTGACCTCTCACTTGATTTCTGCTCTGAGATGCCCTAAGCAGACAGCTATAGCCAGAAAGTAACCTCCCCCTCAGCACAATTGTCAGGGTTGGAATAATTTTGACTTAGGTACAAGGATTTCTTTTTTGTCTGTTGGAGTACTGGGTCAGTCTATATGAGTAAAATAATCATGACAGTGAGGTTATTGCCTGGGTGATCACTTCTATGCTATGGAAGGAAGGATCATGTTTTCCTCTGCCCTTCAGTTTTCCTGAAAATGCCTGATAGTGTGAAAATTGTGGGGTTGGATCAGATACAGGTTTCTGGATTATGCCTGTCTTTGCAAGTTCTAAGCGCTCCTGCCTTTTTATTGTGTAATACAATAGAACAGTCCTCCATACAAGGCAATGAGGCTGGTATTTTTAGACTGAGAAGTTGTTTTTTCACTTCAGAAAACTTAATCTTTTAATGCCAGAAGGTTATATGAAGCTGGGAAAATATAGAATACAGCACGTGGCCATGGATGCCTAATGGTTTTTATTTTGCTCCAGAATTTAAAAGATAAATAGAAGATTTATTATTGTAGGATTTGGGAGTTTCCTGTGCCAGGCTCCTTAGAGCAAATAAAAAAAAGTCTTCACTTACCATCAAACAACCCTAGCAAAGATTCCATCTGCCTAGCAAGAAGGCAGTCACGTTATTCACTTTAATGCTTGGGAGTGTTACCCACATAAGACTGTAACATCACAGTTCTGTTACGCAGGTCCCTGCAGCGCTGACGGCATGGCAGAAAGCCTACGCTGCCGCATTAGAGACTGCTCGGATTATTCTGTACATAGTAATTCTGTTTACTCCATAACTCAGGAAATTGTGCCTGGGCTGGGGAAGAGGAGGGCTGCTGTGGAAGTGCCTAGCAGCATGCCGTTACAGAAATGGACAATAATTAATAGCTTTTGTGAAAATATAGCCATAATGCAGCTTCAGGAAAAAAAACCTCATTTGGCTTCTTGGAATGAAAGGTTCGATTGTGAAACAGCTGTTTATTAAGAGTGTTTCAAGACTGATTGCTTGAGTTACATTGAGGTGGTGAGCATCATTTATCCAGGGTAATTCGGGAATAATTGATTTTGAAAAAAATGGAGAGAGGCTTGACTGAGTACATATGGGGCACATGAGCAAGTAACCCAGTATGGTTACAGCATGTAAGAGAAAAGCAGTTCAGCCCCAAAAGGGGATGGAAAATGTCTGAGGCATTTGTTGCCTCTGTCCTTTTGCCTTGTCAGATACCCTGTCCCTGGTTGTGCTCTCGGACACTCGCTGGGCCGGGATGTCCCTGGGCTTCTGTAGGGGCTGACCCGTCCTCAGGGTGAGAAATGGCAGAGGAATGGCAAATCGCGAATAAGAGTGCCGCACCCCAGGCTGGATGAGGACTGGGTGCCCCGTGCTGCTCTGAGGGGCTCACGTGGAGGGGACGAGGGACATGGACGCGCCGGTGAACAGACCAGGTCACCGTTGTGTTGGCTTCATTGTAATGTTGATAGTGTGTACCCTGTCCTCCTGGGGATGAAATGATGGTGAAATCAGGAAGAGATGAGTGAATGGGGCAAAGGAGTAGAAAACCAGGCAGAAAGGGAGATCGCCGTTTGGAAGGAGAGGACGAGGCAGGAAAGGGAGCGGTTCAGGGCTTCATTTCCTACCCGCCAGCTGCTCGTGGCACGAGGAGGAATTAGAAGCTATTTTCAGACCTTCTCCCTGCATCTGGGTACCCTTCTGTGCTGGGCTTTTTGTTTGTGTGTTTGTGTGTTTTTCATATAATGAATGGCACAGTTCCTATAAATGACATATACTGTTCAAAATAGTTTATGAAGGCAACTTATTGCATTATACCAGACAAACGTAATCATTTGGTGTAGCTTAGATATGTAAGAGGGTGGGGGGGAGGGAAAACCTCTCACATAAGTAGAAGCTTTCAGGAAAAAGAACAAGGTTTCTTCCCATGATCATTGTTCTGCATGGTTTGATGTGAAAAAATAATGAATTTCAGGAAAAAAATTTAAAGACTCTTCTAGATGAAATATTTTCTCTTACAGTGAACTCCCTAGGATTTTTTAGAATAATATTTAAAATCCTATTTGGTACTTTTGCTACTTTTATTCAGGCCTACAGCCTTTCTATAATGAATAGTTGTTATACATGGAGTTGTTTTAAGTCTATTTTATGATGCAGTTTCATTGGCTGTACATTATTGATTTCCATTGTATATAAAAATCAGATATTTCAGTGCTTTTTATTTATTAATATTTAAATTGTCAGTATACAAAGTTTTTTATGTGCCTGAAAGAACATGTTAGTCATTATTGCAATGAGTGTAGTTATTTATTATATAGGTATACCTAGAGGCAATTTCTAATTGCTAATTAAATTACACATAGTGCATTTCTTATCATTAAGGAAGTAATTAAACTTGACTTGTGATAATCAACTACTATAGATAATTCAGTCTTCCCCCTCTATTCAAAATTTCTACTTGTTATTTTGTTTATTTGTGTGTTTTTCCTGGAGGTGGGAGTGGAGGGAAAAGGGAGACAGCTTTCTGCATGGCAGCAAAATCTTTTTGAAATGCCACTCTGGCTAGGGCTGTGTAATTTAAAAGATGAATTAAGAATAGTAGTAGTGGTTTCTTATTACAATTATTTGTAGTTGAATGAGAATATTTATTTGTGAACCAACCCTTAATAATTTTAGTTATGAATATTCAGACAATTGATGAGTATTCATGAAAATGCTTGACAGTCCTGAATTAATATAAACATAATTACATCTCAGATAGTTGCTATTCACTGTAGCATTTATGCGGTGATGTTTGCTGTGCAGATAAATGTGAATAAAAAGATTATTATTATTATTATTATTATTATTATTATTATTATTATTATAGACATCTAATGAAGTATATACTAGTTATTTTGTATTTCTTTCCTGAAAAATAAGTGTGTGTCTTTTTAAATCTTTTTTTCCCTATTTCTGCTTCCTTTTTTCTTTACTCCAGATTCACGGTTGTATTATTGTTGACTCATCTGAGTCATGACTTCTGTCCTGTAAATCAGGACGCTTATCTAGCTTTATTTCTGAAGCAAGAGGTGATTCATTGTTAGCACTTGGGCTGTTGCACGTGCTTAGGCTGTCGACTCTTTGTGACAGCCCGATGATCTCCTTTGCTTAACTTTAACTGTACAGTGGAGCGTCAATCCACATGCAGGGCTTTGGGATATTACAGTTGTACAAAGAAGAATATTTTGAAGGTGTTGCTGGTTAGTCACCTTCCTTTAATAAGATAACATTCGCACCAACCATTTACCCTGTGGTTGGCTCAATTTTTTCCCATGTACATACTAAGATGTGATCTTCATTGCACATGTCAGACTTTGCTGCTTTGAGCACAGCAAGTCAAATGCTCTTAACTCTTCCCTGGTATCTCTGTCATTAGGGAAACACGGACTTCAGCCAGGATTTGTCATTATTTTACTTGTGGTCTGAGTTTGACATAATTTAATAATAAATTCAAAGGGACACTTGACGGTATTTGAGTATGAACTGAAATCTCAATACAGTGGAAACCCTAAGTGAAGAATGAAGAAATAATGAAAGAGTTTTGTGAAGTAGAATGGGAGTCATGTGTGGTTTCAGTGCACAATGAATTACAGGTGAAATCTCCGTTTTATAAAGGAATATTTTGTGGAAAAAAAAAAAAATCAGAAATTCCTGAGATATGTTTCCTTTTCCTCTGTCTAAGATGTTGGGAGAAAAACCCTTTCTTCTTGTATATCTCAAAAATAAACAAGGGAATAGAAAGCAGTAATTTCTCATTTGTGGATGCAGAGAGCAATCTGTAGCTGAAGGCTCAGTTTGCAGTATTTGCAGAGCAATCAAAAATAGCAAGATTCCCAATTCAAACTGTTGGCTTGAAATGCATTCTGATTTAGTAAGGAAAGCACAGGAATCAGTCAGTGTTTGAGTCCCTTATACAAGGGATTTGCAAAATTGAAGATCTAACAGTTTCATTTTCTTCAATTAAATTTTGGCTAGCCTCGCACAGATATAAAGGTTATTTTTTATGATGACATGACTTTCAAAAGTTATTTTAAAATATTTATTTCTTTGTTTCTCTTCAGAAGATATGTAGATACCTATCTGGCGTCAGATTCAGCAAGCAGCTGAGAAATCTAGCCCATCCTGTTACTGTATTTAAAGAAAAACTTAACAGTGACAATGACTTATGTCAAATATCTAATATTCTCCATTTTTAGTGAATGTAGTTCTCCCTTTTTTTTTTTTTTTTTTTTCCCTAGAATTTCTTTTGTTTAAGGATTGGGGATTTTTTGCAGGGAAGAAATTCCTACTGTTCTTACCAGTTCAGAAAAAGTGACTGTCTAATATTGAACAGCAAAGAATTCTAGTTCAAATCCCATTTTGCTTGCTATATACTTTCTCCACATTGTATGCATGTATGAACCTCTCTATATAGATAGATTTCTAATATGTACCTGTATATCTAATACTAATAGTATTTTGAATATATACATATTAATAAGACTGTAGTCTAATCTTTTTCTAGGGCCACTAAACCCCTGAATTTATCGTTTAACATATTTTAAGTATTGTAGAAATACCAATCTTTTCCATTCCTATTTTACACTTACAGTTTGTTATGGCAACAAGTATTAGACACTAGTGTTATGTTTGACAGCTAGAAATAAGAGAACCGTGCTCTGCAAGAGGTTTCAGGCATTTGGTAATGAAAGTTACTTTCATTTTGCAATGGAATTTAAACACCTTTTTTTGTACAGGGCAGAAAAAAAAAGCCTTGCTTTGCGCATCAATTTATCCAACTAAGTTTGCAGCAAGTACCTCATGTCCAGGAGTCGAAGGTAGAACTGTCTTTGGTGAGAACCACTGAACGACAAGAGCATTCCCGTTTATCCAGCAGATATTTTTGTGGCAGCCAGAGTTTCCCTCCAGGCAAAAGTGGAGGTGAAATCCTCTTTTAGAAGGGCAATTCAGAAAATTCCCTGTGTTAAACAGAAGTGCAAAAAACTCTTTTAATGAAAGACAGATTGCAAGCGTTTGCCTGAGATTATCAGTCTGCTAAACTGAAGCAGAACAACCGAAATTCCTGCACCATTTACACCCTGTGAGCAAGGCAAGGGCAAAAGCTGGAGGGAAAATATTTGAAAGCATGGGAACAAACAGCTGTGAGGAAGAAAAAGCTGCACTTTTAATCACTGAATCTCTTAGCAAAAGAAAATAATAGTACAGTAAAAGCCAAACTAAGCAAACCCGGGGCTGTGCCATGCTATAAATCCTTAAAGGGACACTCTCAACTTGGATTTACAAAAACAAACAAAAAAAAAAAAAAAAAAAGAGGAAAACAGTTCTGAAATCCTCCAGTTTCTGTTCCCTTTAAATTCTCCGACTGGCACTTGAAAGTGTATAAAACTTTAATTTTTGTTCCCAGGATCTTTCCTCTTTGTGTTTGCAAAGGTGGTTTCTGTTAGCTAGTTTCCTCCTTGCTATCTGAGGCCCTGATCCTGCCAAAAGGTATTCATGTCCTTTATAGCGGCGAGTCTCCTATCGAAATCCCTCCCAGCAGGAAAGGTGAGCTCACATTTATGTGTTTGTAGGATCAGTGCCTAATTGTAGGGGAAATGGAAACTGCACAGAGTTCTGTCCGTGGCACAAAGCAAACAATAGAGAATATGGAGTAAAAGATATTTATTTAATACTTCAATTATAGAAATGATAGATGTGATGTGTAGCTCTAGTAAGGGACAGACCCCTCAGAGAAGAATGTAATTTTTCATGTTATAAGGATATAGTTTTATGCAGAAATAGCTACTAAAATAGCATGTATTAAAATTATTGTAGGTGTGAGGTGAGGAATCAGGTTCTCTATTTTCATTCTATATTTTCCTTTCTATGTGAAACTGTCAAGTCCTTTTGTTGCTTGCCATTGAACTCCAGTGGGACTTTGATTTTATTTCCCTGGTGCATGATCTTGTTTTGCATATTTAGCAGTTCTGCTGATGGAACTTAAGATAAGTCCATTCAGAAATTGCAGTATTTATTAAGTCACCTTTTATGGTGGCCACACAAGACAGAATGTTAAACAAAATGAAATTGTGACCCTTATATATCCTTATTCAGAAAAATAGCCTCACTGAAGTCACTGGCAGCTGGAAAATACATCAGATGCAATTTAGACATTTACTTGAACCTAAAAGCTTAAACTGCATTTCAAATTGAAACAAAACAACCCCCCCCCTCCAAACCAGCAAGTGTGCTTAAATCATTTACATGCTTTCAAAGATGCTATCAAGATTTAAAGTATATTACTGGCATGCATGACCCTAATTGAAAAATCTAGTTTAGCCATAGCATGATACCTTTAACTTGTGCTAGAACTGATTGGGATAAAGACTGCAAACTTGCTGTCATTTTACAGAGCTGGGTAAATTCACTGCACAAACCTCTATCAGACCCAACATGAAGAATGGGAATGATAGCGGACTGAACTGTTAGGTAAGAAATTATCTTTCTTTCTGGGTATCAACCTGAGATGAAAGTTGGGGAAGGGTGTTTTTCTATTACTCAGTTTTTGGACTTCAGTTGCAGGAAAGTTATGAAGAAGAGAGACAATCTTTATTTCTTGTTCTCTCTTCTCGCACATTGGTGCAGCTGTTTTACTGAGAGCCATTTGCAGAGCACCGGCAAGATGTTAGTATTTACATCTTGGAAAATAAAATACGAACTACTGCACAGCAGCACTTCAGGAAGATTTTATAAGCATTTTCCACTCCAAAGGCACAGTTTTTCTCTTCTTCTGAGCGCTGAATTCTTGATGACTTTTAAAGGGTATTTTGGTGAAAGAAGCAAGCTTCTTGCAAGCAGCTAGACAAATGACTTACATTATGTTCTGATGTCCCCATCACAGAAATGTTAGTTCCTCCTTTCCCTTCCCCAGTGGCTGTATCCTGTTGTTTACCAAAATTTTCAGCTCCACATACTTTTCCCTGAATATCCCATAGCATCCCAATTTCAGTCCCAACTTCTCTGCTACAGCCAGGCACAGGGTAGCAAGTAGCCAAAAGAGCCGCTTAGTTGAGGACGCTAACTTGTTTAGCCATTGATTTTCACAGAATTTGTAGAAATTTAATTCCTTTGAGACCTCTATCCCTCTGTCAAAGTTGTTTGAAGCTGACAAGTGAGTAAATTTGGATCAGTGGGTCCAGAATATTAACGGGAAAGGGAAAACTGACCAGCTGATGGCCTTCTGTGAGCCTAATTTCCTAAGAATTATAGGTAAAATGTTTGATACAGAGACAGACAATCCATCCCCTTTCATTTGATATCCCATTGTTCAAAGGAGATGCTTTAGGCTAGAGTTATTTTATGTGCTGATGCAAGGATGATGAAAAAATAATGTTCCACACTTTCACATGTTTTTTGTCACTTGTACAGCTTCATTCTTCAACTTTCAGATCTGAGTGCCGCTTTAGGAAACAAAACCAACTGCATAATGCTTATGCTGCTAAAAAGCACTGATTCTCCGTGCCCTTTTGTTCCTGAAATAGGTCTTTCAAACACAACATTTCCTCACCTTTCCCACAATATTTGATAAGGAGAGAGATAGCTAACAAAGTGCAGTATGTCACGATTAGCAAACAAAGTAGCACCTGGTGATATAAACAGAACATCAAAACTCAAACCAATTGGTTTACAGACTCTGCAGATACACCCCGATGTCCATAAGGTAGTTTGCCGACTTCTCGGCAGCTTGGTTTAAAGGACATTGTGCTTCCTGATGGCGAGGACAGAGGGCTGTGGACGGTGGGGAGCTGAGCGTGGCACCAAATTCTGCTAGTCACCTGCTGCTTGACCTTAAACCAGGCTTAGGCCATACTGGTTTTGGTCCTGTTCATTTCATTTCACCTGGTATTTGAATGTTCAATCAATGATAAATAAACCTCTGTATGTGTGAAGCCCATTATCTAATATCTGAAGTATCTCAAATATAGTGAAATAAAGATTACCATTTGAGTGCAAAGCTTCAGTCTTAACTCTTGTTTTAAGAAGTTCAGTGTATTATTAAGACATTCTAGGGTTTTATGAATGTCATTTCACTTGCTCGATTTTTGCGGAAGGAGATTTGAGTTGTTAAGCATTCAGCTGATGTACTGTAACATTACCTTAATGCTGACTCTGACAAACCACTCAGGACCGTTTCCCCAGAGATCGCTGTGCCTTCGCCACTGCCCCTTTCCTTGGGCTGTTTTAGAAGCCCTGACAGCTCAGAAGGAAACATTTCCCCTTATTTGGTAAATGTTAACTTTTTTCTAATTATAATTAATATAGAATTAACCTTTCATAATTTTTTTTCAGGGGTTTGATATAAATAGTTACATCCTCTGAGTGAAAATCTCCCTGGCAGGAAAACCCAGATTAAGAACCCATTTACCACATAAGACTAATTTAAACCCCATATTAAGGGTTTAGTATAGTTTGTTGGCTCTTGTGTGAAACACTGGATATGAATTTCACCAGAATATTTATAGATACAACATTCCTCCTTTGTATCACCATCTGCTCGCCACCTCTGTTTCTCTAGCTGAGCTTCAGGGTCTGTACCAATGTCAGCGGAAGCTTTAAAATCTGCCATTAAAATAGCAACAACAGCAGAGATCTGCTGTTAAAATAATAGCAACAACATCCCTCTGTGGGATGCTAGGGAACACATGACTATGGACAGGCCTGATCCAGCATTCCTTTCCTGCCCTGGGAGCTTTATTGGGGGAAAAAAATTAAGAAAAAAAAGAATGCATGGGCTGACTCCATTTGTGTATAGATAGATGGAAATGTGGAACTACTTTCTTCCATTGTCCTTGTAGCTGAACACTGGGGAGAGAGTGGAACAATGCATGGAAATGCCGTGGAGAGAATGTAAAGAGATGCTCAGCAGATGAATTCAATATAAACAGAGCTGAAACCACTGATAAAGTTAATTTATATGTTTTTCAAATGACTCTCCATATAATTGTGACTGAGCCAGCTTCTACACTTATTACAGTTAGCGGTAGCAGGATTACAGTTAATGGGAGCAGTCCTTATGTCTGATAGCAGTGGGACTGAAATTATGAGTCATGTGTGAGGCACCATGAAAACACAAGTACAGTTTTGAGCAAGAAAGCACAATGTGAAAATGAAAGTAATAAATAAACGTTAAACATTTGGCAAATTTTTATTTGATTGTAAGGGAAAACTATTGTGGCAACATCATCTGGTTTGGTCCATGAGTTGTTCTTTTTTCAAAGGGTCTATGTGGCCAATGATATAGAAAGAGCTGAGAAATGTGCCTGGATAACGTCTCAGCACGTGCATACGTCTAATGAATTCATATTCAGCAGCACAAGTTCTTAGCACATTTTCATGCGTTTGAATAGCAGAACTTCAGAGACAGTGTAATTCCTGACATGAAAATAAGATTGTGGTGGCTAGTGTGAAAGAAAAAGATGATCACAGAGATCAGTAATATATGTTGAGAGGCTTTGCTTTTCATATTTTGATGCTGCTTTGATAGTTAATAGTTGATAGAAAAATGGTTTGAGACTTTAAGGAGACAATCTGAAATGTAGCACAATGTGCTTTTTTGAACAGGAAGAAACTAAGGGCTTTAAAAATTGCCTTTTCACAGGAGAAGAATTTAGGACTGAGGAACTAAGCTAACCATAACAAAAGGGTAAAAGGGACAAATCCTCAAGACAAAAAGTGCCTTTGAATGATTTGTTATCCTGAAAAGTGCATGAGTGACCATTTGCAATGGATGTTAATGGTGTAAAATCAATGGGGTGTTTTAGGTGCCTGGGTTTGGATAGAGCAAAGGACATCTCTCGTGCAACAAAACCTGTGAAGTCTCATCCTTCAAAAAAGAAACTTACATAATCATTTTACATATAGAAGTAGAAGGAGGTTTGCTGATTTTGATGCAACTATTTGATGAATGTCTAGGCAGGAAAACAATTCTGTGTCTTGTGGTGCAATCACTGTGAAGTGTAATGCTTGCTGGAGGAAGCATAAGGAATAAAGTCTGGAGGGACAAGACTTATTAAGTATCAGCTGCTTGTCAATGAAGTGCCTGTGTGGAAAATATTAGTGATAATTGATAACTGGTCATTTCAGAACAGCAATATTGTTATTGGTGAAGTGTTCAATCTCTAAAAGATTCGAGATCCTGCTCAGCTATTGCACGTTTCAAGGCATAGGAAGAATATACACAGAATTAATTAACAAAGAGCACACACGATAGCAATGTATTAAACAATCAATTACTGTTTTAACAGTGGTGAAGAGTAGTGGGAACACCATCTCTGTATGCAATTTCATTTCCTCTTAAATTGTGCAGGATTTTTTACCTTGCTTCCCTTATGCGCTCAGAGAGCGCTGTTGGTTAAGAGGAACATCAGATGAAGGTGTGAACTGCTAGCATTTCCACTGTCAGAGGGAAAAAGGCTGCTGCATTTTGTTTTCCTCTAAACTGTGCAAGTCTGTCAGCAAGACTATGTGGAAATGAACAGGAGACCAAAGCAGAAGGGGAAAATAAGAGATCTCCATAAGATAAGGGAACCCAATTTATTATTTTTAATGACAGGCATATGGAAGATACACGTATACCACAGTAGTAACAAGAAACAGTCAGTTCAATAACCGTAGAAGATAGCATTTATTTTTATGGCAGGTCAAGAGCCCAATCCACAAAACAGATGAAACTTTGCTTTCATGAGCTCAGCAGGCCAGACCCATACCATGCAAGCCGTGACTGTCGTTGGACTGGTCTTTGAAGTCCGTTATATCTGCAGTATCAGGCACATGAAGCCCAAGAATGTTAGGGGGGAAAAAATCTTTAAAAAAATACCGTAGAGAAAGTGGGAAGTAGCATAAAGGAAAACAAAGACAAAATCCACATTCTTGTGGCTATAAATCAGTTCCAGTGACCTGAGTGAATTTTGTCTTGTTGATACTATGTGAAGCTGACCCAGAAAGACACAAGTATGAATACAGTAGCCAATTGGGCAGAACAGCAGTGAGATAGACATTGTCTGTGTAATCTGAGACAAATTCCTTTTATTTTTGTTCAATAAAAGTAAGAAATGCACAGTGCAAGCCATACAGATGAGGTCAGACTGGGCTGCACCTCTTCTGACTGCCTGTCAGGAATCTACAGGAGTCTGAGACATGGGTTCGAGGTTTTAATTTGATCTTCCACATCTAGTGCCTTTTACTTCCTTGGTCTATTAAGAGGTTGTAGAATCTCTCCTACTCAATCTGGAGTTTTGCAGAGAAGCAAATTGGTATGAAATGCATCAAAGAAGGTTTCTAGCCAGACACACCTGTCAAGGATGCATCTGCATGGCTAGGAAGAAGTATCCATCATTAAAACAGATAGTTTATTTGGGTACATCAGCCCTGCTCCTTCTTGCTTATTCCTAGCTAGTTTAAGCTACTTTCTGTTCAGCTCATTTCTCACTATCTCTTTCTCACCTGTCCAGCTTCTCTCTTTTGTTTCAGAATCCTCTTTCTTTGCTTTTCCCTAGAAAACTTGCCATGCTCATACTCTTAGACCATCTTGCCTACAGCAACATTACTGCTGATAATTCTCTCCAGATGTTGTTTGGCACATGACCATCAGGCCAGGCACTTCCTAAGCTATTTACCTTCCATTAAAGAACAAAAACAAAAACAAAGACAATTTTCTGTTTAGACAACTAAAAAACCCAGACAAAAACACAGCTAGAACATGCAGAAATTGCAAACCAAGATGTTCAAGATTCACAAAAACATTAACATGATACAATTCACATAATGGAAGAATTAGGCCTGCTAACAAATTTAAAGAAAAGTAGTATGAGGATAATATGTGCAGAATATATAAATAATCAATATTATTCATAAAAACCATCATGACTAGAGACATGGGTTTATTACCTGGTGAATTTCTACCTTTTGTATAAGTAAAGAACAGAATCTAGATTTACAAACACTTTTTCCTTTTCTGACTAATTTCTAGAAATGCAACCTGATGGGGTTCTCCATCTGATGCCAAGGCATCCTAGAATTAGCAGGCTACATCTTTAAGGAGGAAAGGAGAGGGCGGGTTCAAGAAGGAGACTTGGTATCTTCCACATTTGATCATTTCACACCTCAAGTCTCACAGCAAGAGGGATATCCTCTCTTCCTCCTGCACTAAGGGAGCTCCATGTGAGGAGCAGGCAGCTCCCCTCAGGCGTGGGTCTGAGGGGATATTGCTGTCTGCTACAAGGGCTAGGGCTCTGGTCAGGTCCACTCAGAATGTTTGGGTCCCTGGCCCAGCCCAGGGTGACAGAAAAGAACCTTGCATCTCCAGAGGTTCTCCAGTGGGAAAAGTCATCACAGAATATACGCTGGATTCCTGTTGAGACAGACACATAGATAGAACTATCTTTTATTAAAGTTGTTTTTGAGCCAATCACGTCCGGAAGATGAGTAGCTTATGTGTTGTCTCTCTCATTCCCTATGTTGCCATATCTATTTCTCCATTAAAACTACAAGTATTTTAGAAATTATTCCATTTTTCCTTCAGTTTGTCTACATTAGTTGCTCAAAAGGGCAAAAAGGTCAGATGAGAGCTCTTATATGACTCTTGCTGATTGATATTGCTGATAGAAGAGAGGAATTCTTACTTTATTATCACAAATCTTTTCATAAGATTTGATATCCTCCTCAGAAAGAAGTTGTCATAATGCAAACAGAGCTATACATTAGATAGAGGGAAGAATTCTTTGATGAAGATGGTAAATGGGGAAAGGTGAAGGGAAAAAAGATTTTTTTCCTATTTATCTTTGTATATCAAGGAAGGCCAAGTAAAGAGGTGGCTTTCATTATTTTTGTCCTTAATCTCTTTCTTATGCAGCACTCATCTCAGAAATTTCCTCACACCGTTCTCATTCTGTACCAGTCTACAAATACGGCTTTGCTCACAAGTATAAAAGATCCTTCAGCCGAGTTCCTTATTTCAGCTGAGCTCTGTAATAATGTGCCACTCTTTCAGCCCAGTAAGATTTCCCTTTGTGGGAGGCCTCAATAGTACAGAGCTGTTTGGTTTTGGCTCTCTCTATTGCCAGATGAAATTCATGACAACAGCTTTTCAAGTCTTTAAAGTGCTGTCTGGTACACATACAAGTAGTGAAACAGGAAAAGAATGTGAGGGAGTATATTCATTTTCACAATTATTATTTTTTTTTTTTTTTAGCCCATCTCAAAAATCTCTGTTTCTTAAAGCTCATTTAAAAAAAAATAATTATGTTTTGGACCAGATTAATACACCATGACATATTAAAAGACCTGAGATATTCAAGTATCTCACTGAAGCTTTAATCTGCAATAATTTTGCATCTGAGCTTTTTTGGGGAAATGCAGAAACCCAGCACTTTCCTCTTATGGAACAATTTTATGTGTACAGCCAAGCTGTATCTGCAAGTTTGGAACACCACTGCTTATGAGGCATCCTGCGCTGGAGGTTTCACAGAGGGTTATTGCAGGTCCTGTCTCTGATCTGTCCAACAGTTGCTTTATTTTCAGAATTTTGCTTAATTCCTCGTGGCTAAAATGAACAGCCTTCAGCATCAGCAGGGCCTTGTCAACTGTCTTCCTATTGAAGACATTCAATCCACTAACAGACAAGCTGTAGGATCTTTATAGAGCGTAAGTGCAAGTCCTCAACATATCTTCAAAACCATACTTTTAGTGTCATTCCTGTTATTTAATGAAATACATTTCTGCATCCAGAGACAAGTCCAACCTGTATAATTTTCAAGCAACTATCTAGGTTTTAAAATTTTAGTTTATTTGTTTCTTCTGGAAGGTAAACTACCTCTTTTTTGCATGATCATGATAAATAGGTCTAATAACACTGTATTTGGTCATAAACCCATCTGCTTCTGCTGCCTTATTTGCATTCAGACTTTTGATGATAGTACTCACTTCCTCCTTTTAAGTGGGTTATCCAAGAATTCTGTATTTTTTTTTTTTTTGTGGTTCTGTGGGAAAGAAAGCCTTAAAACAATTTAAAAGTTATTTGCCTTTAGAGACTTGACCTGCAACTAATAAACCTTTTTGGTCTCAAATCACCCAGCATCTCTTCTCAACATGTTACTAGATGTCCCTTGCTGTCCCTTTTGAAGAAACTGCAATATTATCTGCTTTTTTTAAAGCCTGTCCACCATCTTTCCCTTATATAATGTTTATGCATTTTTAGACTAGTCCTGTTTAACAAATTTGCAGGAAATCCAGTCCCTCCAATCCCTGTGGATTTATGCATTTTTTAACAAAACCTTTTCACACCTTTCTGCTTATCTCAGACAGAAAGAGATCTACCAGGCTCTTTTCTTTACTGGTTCTTGATTTTCTAAGATGGAAAGCTTTACTGATAACTTTACCATTTATCCTTGCCTTACAAGGTAAGTTTTCTTATCTCATTGAGCTTACGGTTTTCTTTTAGATAACTCCGAAAAAGCTGTAGATATTTCTTTTGCCCTAAGTTATAAGTAGAGTTCTATCCAGTTGCCACCAATATAATATGTTTTAAATGTCAGTCTTTTAAATTTAGGCATGGGGAGTGAGGATATTGACTGACTAGATCCAGAGAGATCAAAGTAACAGGATTTAACAAGCTACTAGTGACAGGGAACACATCAGCGCCTGAATATGCATCACATGGTTGACAACAGTAAGAGCATCCCCTGAGTTAAGACCTTACTGCCTTTTGAACATTACCAGCATCTAACAAGGTGACAAGCTGTAAGTTATCTTCTTATCTGCAAATCCTGACGATCTTGGTCTATCAAGGGCTGGATTCATGAACTGACTACAATTCTCTCTCCTGTCCTAAATTTTATTAAAAAATCTTTTTTAAAAAAAGAAGAAAGTAAAATGAAAGAGGCTTGTCCTTGGACGGAACAGTATGGAGTATACACTCTTTTAAGTTACCCTTTTAGAGTCTTTGATCAGAATATATCTGCCATCTTCAAACACCAGGCTTTTAGGATGAAAAGAAGGTATTTGACTAATAAAACTGCCACCCCTTTTCCTTTTGATGGCCTGAAAAGCAGTATGGTGTCTGTTCTCATATTGCATCTCAAGCAGCTTTCATTGTTGGTCTGCAAAGGAGCTTCTTGTAATTGTACAGTCATGTTCTTTTATATATATATATTTATTGCTTGTAAAACTTGTTGACCTAAGCTGGTCAACCATTTAACATTTAAAGACATCATTTGAATTGGTTCATCTGTTCTACTGGCTTTCCAGCTGTTGCTTTTCTAACACTTAAATTTAAAGGCTGTTATTCTGCTCCTTTTAGCTGTTATAAACAATTCAGTGCTGCCTGTTGCAATAGCAACTATCCCTTTTTATTGATAGAGGAGACAACAAATCTTCAGATATCTTTTCAGGTTTCTCACTGCACTTGGTTTACTTCCTTGCTTCCTGTGTTTCATACTCTGTATCGCTGCACTAACATTCATTGAGCTAACTTTAGCCACTCTGAATTTCTCCTGTTTTAAATACTCTATTGCTACCCTTCTGTGTCTCCAAGCGCTGCTGTGTCCTGTGCCTTTTGGAGCACAACTGCAAATTCAAGTGACCAGAAACTACTTGTTAATGTGCTGACCACTAGAGTGGAAGGTGTTTGCAAAATGAAGGGACTCTGAGAGAGTAGGGAAGGGAGGGCATCATTGTTTTAAAGGCTCTGCCGGCCTGGCCAGCGGGGTCGATCTCTAGCCTGCCTGACAGCCTGCACAAAAAGTGGCTGTTTGCCTCCCGATTTGCGGCAGATCATTCAAATCGAATGAAGGACAGGGTTTAAAAGACTGCCTGAACCTGAGCGGCAGCGTGCCCCGTTCAAGATGGTGACTCTGCACGTTGCGCGCCCGCTGCCAAGAGGAGGGTGTCCGCTAGGAGTTTTATTTCGTACAGATGGAGGGGGCCTCACCGTCCGGGGTAACTTGGCAGTGCAGTAGATTTTGGGTGTCCCCAAAGCTGTTGCTCTCTTTGAAACTCAAGGCAAGGAAGGCACCCTGCCTCGCTAGAGAGATTTCTGCTGCCCAGACGGGGAAAGTGCTGCTTGTTATTAAGTCTCTTGGAACTGTGAGCAGTCGTGAATGCATGTTTGAAAGCAGGATATGCTCTACAGTGATCTCCAGGGCTCATAAGAGATTTTAAAGGAGTTTAAAGAGGAAATCAGACCTGATTAAGAGAACTTGAAGATGTTAATTTAACAGGGGAACTCTATATAGTTTGAGGGTGTTGCTTTCCTGTGTATTGATTTTTCTGTGATTCTGAGCTAAAGAAATGCATTAGGATATTAAAACCAGAGCTTCTGGAGTATGGTTTGGATGAAATCACAGAGTGGGAGAATGTGGCAAATTTGCCCACGCAAAGCCGAGTGTAAGCTTTTCCTTAAAAAGTCACATCAAAGCCATAAACATTGCAAGATGTAAAGCCTGACAAATGTGCAAGCAGAAAATACCTCTCCCTGTTCTTTCCATCTGAGCCTACAGAGGAGAGTATAGGATAAGACAGAACAACAGTAAACGCTCCTGGATGCAAAGGGAAATGGCAAATCAACCTAATTCAGGACCTAATGCAAACATTAAATTACTCTTGCAGGCTTTGCTGCAAATTTACTTTCATATTGACATATTTGAGAGCTGTCTTTAGCATGGAAGATGCAGATGTGCAGTCCTGATAATACCTCTCCCATTGATAGAGATCCTCTGGATTCATGCCATGGGTGGGGGAAAGTGAAGGCATTATGGAATTTTGTCCATCTGCATTGGAGGAAGAGGAGCTTGCTTTACTGCTCAGGTTTTTTTTCAGCTTAATTTCTGATTCAAACTCCTGCTGGTTTTGAAGCTCAGAGGAGCTGAAGAAGGTAGATAACTGATCACTCCTGTGATGTCTGTGTCCTTTTCATAGTGAAACTCACAGAGAACTTTTGGCTTTCTAGCTTTAATACCATTTTTTCACAATAGTGGCTTCTTATTTTTAATCCAAGCAAATCAAGTACATTATGTACTTTAACACTGCAGCTCAAACTTTTTCCACTAGCAGCAGGGATATGCTGCAGACCACAAACAGCATAGACTGAATAACCTACTGATAGCTTCTAGTGGCCTTTGTAGGTTTTGCTTCGTATTATGCTGATTAGCTATAGTATTTTACTTTTTTTTTACCAATAAATTATATTAGCAGTTTCTAAGTTTCTTTTACAAGGCAAAGCAATATTGGCCGTTGCTACATTTGCTATCATACAGTATTAGGAAAAATGCACATGTTGAACTTCTATTTATTTTTTTTTCTTTTGATATTGAGAGGGTCAAAGCCTCACACAGAAAATGGGCTGTGAAGCCCCCTTGAAGTCATCATCATTACCCAAAGCCAACAGCTTCTTCATTGTTCAATGCTTTAATACTAAAGCCTCTAAGTTCAATGAATGCAAGGACTAAAAGAGTTATTTCTTCTTAATGAAATAATCCAAAATGCCTGTACCTTTATGATATCCTTGTGTGGAGTCTTTGGGCCTAACAACATTCTTGGTTACTTTGATGAAAATCCACAGAGATCTGGCTACCTTCTAATCATGATAAGTAATAGCAGTTCAGATATATGGAATTTAAGGACCATAGACACCATTATATTTCCATCTACCATAGACTGCGGCATCTTATTCAGCCACCTTCTTATTTGGCTAAAGAGTAGCTTCTAGAAAAGCACATAGGCTTCATCTGAAAGGTTCAGAAGCTGGAGAATTCAGCGCTGCTTATAGCAGGAGATGTTATCCCACTGCTAAGAACATGTGTCTTTTTTTCCTCAGAAAAGGGCTTCAACTTCCTGCATTGGTTCTTGTCATTCCTTCCTCCAGGAAATTAAATAATTCTCTTTTATTTTATGTTTTATACTGTAAGCATATTCCTGTATTGTAATAAACTCACACTGTCTTCCTTTGGTATATGAACCAGGCAGAGCTCCTTACATCTACCTCTGTAACACATTTTTCTCCAGACCAGAAGTAATTTTGCAGTTACTTTTCTCTATCCTATTGAGCTTTTAAACATTTTTTAGAAAATGTGTGTGCAGGATTGTGTACAGTATTCCAGTAGTAGTACCACTACTTTAAAAGACTAAAAATCTAGATTGAAACTACCTCAAACCCCACTTAATATTCCCCAGTTTAAACAGAGTTACTTGTTTTTTTCCAGAGCATTGCACTGGGAGTTCATATTGTGTTGCTTGTCACTGTGAGCCCCCCACCCCTTTGCAGACACACCACCGTTCAAAACACAGTCCTCAGTTTGTAGGTTTGGCTCCCATTCTTTCTTCCTAAATAACCAACTTTTGATTTGCCTGCTTTAGCATGCCCTGTTTAACAAGATTTATGTTCCATAGAATTATTTATATCTTTATGCTTCGGTTATTTTATGAATGGGATCCCTTCCTGGCTTTCACGTTCTTCTTGCCCAGAAGGAATACCAGGCTCATCACAGAGCTCATCCCGTTCACTTCATACGGACACTATTCTAGTCTCTCAGCGTTCCCCTGCATTTCCAAGATATGTTCAAGACCATCACAGCAGGCCAGAGCTCTCTTCAGCCAAGTCTCTTAGAATTGTTGTGCACAAGTGGTCTCGGCCTGCCAAGTTGAATATACTTACTCCTAGGGGACTGATCTGAATTTATCTAGCATCCTCCTCTGTTACTAATAAATATAAATGTTCTTCATCATTCTTATATGGTGCTGTCTTACTTCTGAGTCCCAGGCCTGAGTATTTGTTATTTTGTGTTTACACTAATGTATCTGAGTGCATTGATCTTATTAATTCAGCATTCTTAGTTTTATAGGCTGCAAGCTAATATTTATTGTGGTTTTCTGATGAAGAATGTTATGCCTGTAAATTCCCTGATACATTTAACACTTACTCATGCAGACTTCCTTGCTGTTCTTGGCTAATTTACCCTCGACTCATTCAGATCATTTAAAACTCTAGCCAAACTTGCCTCCTTTACCCATTGCTTCCCTCATGCTATGGATTCCTATGGACCCCTGCTTTTTTCTTCTGCAAATCCAAATTGTATTGGGACATTGAAATGTGTCTCTTCTAAATACAAATACCCATGCACTTTAACCAACTTTCAGGTCAGGCTTAAGAACACAATTTGACCCTTAAACTGTTAACCACAAAAAGTGTTAATCTTCTGGCCCCTCCATCAAGCAAACTATTTTTATGGAAGTGATTATCTCAATGGAAGCTCTCGCACTTGCTATCAGGAAACCTTGGTGCATGCTAATAGTTTGCTGTAATACTAGAATTGCAGCTGCTTCTGGGCTGGGGGGTCTCGGCCCTGCTGCCATTCATGTGGACACACGGCTTTCATTCTTTGGTCCTGACACCTGCGGCTGGTGGCTACCAAGTCACCCCCGTTGTATGGCAGGGTGCTGCCTCCGTCTTCAAGCTCTGGAGGAGATCATGATGTTTTCTCAATTCAGAGAATAAAATATCATTTCCATAGGCCTGAATTCTTCCTGAGTCTGCTCTTCCCACCCGCAACTGGAAAACAGAAGACCACTGTAGTTGCATACATTTAAACACATATGGGAGGGAACCATTTTTCTTCAGGTCAATGCTAGAAGAAAATGACAGGGGAAAGGAAGAAATAGAGGCAACATTCACTTACAACTGACAGCCACCCAGGGGACGCACATTAATTTCTGCTCAGTCTCCNTGAAATTATTTCTGACATTCAAGCCTTCAGAGGTTGAGAGACTGAAAAATCACAACCACTCAGTGTAGAGAGGAAAGAGAATTACCATCACATGAACAGGAGACTGAAGGTACATTTTTGATTCTGGTAATACAGAAACAGGGAGATAGATTTAAGAACAAAATGCCAGGTGCCTGTAGCAGAGATCACAACTGAACTGAGGGGTCTAGGTATGTCTGCAGTAAAAAATGTAAAACATGCATAAAACACAGAATATAGTCTTCTTCCACATGAAATAGTTCAAAATGTTGGCACATGACTGTGTGAAATATCATATTATATAAATACTTATATAGGTAGCACCATGATCTCTATTGTAATCCTACAGAGCTGTTCTGAAATATACTGTGTTTACTCTTTGCTCAGGCTTGATTTTCTTTACTTTTCAAAACTGGACTAAAAATGGTTCGGCTGTTTGCAGAGACAAAGTGAGCAGTTTATGCATCCCAAACCAGAAATCTCCCTCCTTTCCTGCAGGCCTGTAGCTTGGAACAAGAGCTGGACATTTTGCAGAGGGATATTTCCATTCCACTCAGATTCGGTACGAATTACTGCCAGCTTATATTCATTTAAGGTTTCTCTAGACTTGTCCCATGAGTATGCTGCTTTGGTGGGCAGTCTCCAGCCATAAAACTCCTTTACCCTGCCGTGGGCAGGAGCTTGGGAAGATGCAGCAGCAGCAGCAGCAGGGATAACTACTGCTGTTTCTCCTTTTTTTCTAGGAGAAGACAAGAACTGGAGAAGGGAACAATGGGTGGTACCAGAACTTCTCTTGCATTCTTTGGTTTGGACTGGATGTGTGTCAGTGCATGCGAATATACATACATTTGCATTTGCACAGAACATTGAGATATAGGGAAACAAGTGGATTTTCTCAGATTGTTTCCTCTGCTTCATTAAAAAGCAAACACTTTCCAGTCTTCTTTCATGTAAAATGCATCCCCAAACAACACATTGTCTTTGGAAACAGGCATATGTTCTGCTCAAATTCACTCATTTCACTTAAGAAAACAGCATACCCTAGAAGGGATCCAAAATGTAGGTTTTTCACAACACACCCCAGCATTACCCCATAAATCATGAAGGGCAGCACAACCATGATCTTTTCTCATCTCCCTTAACCATTAGAGGTACTTACAGTGTAAGAGACTGAAAATTCTTATATTACCAAGAGAAATGTAAGGGTTCCTGAGTCTGCAAGAGTGAGTAACAGAGGGCAATGAATAAGGCAGAGGACAGCAAGAAAAGGATTGAAATTTTGCACAAGCAAACATAGATTTGCCATCTCCAAAGCATCCAGAACTTGAATATTATCTCAATTCTTTCTGTACGCACCATCGGTATATAGACAACTTAGTATGCAGGGATTACGTTCCCAATAGGGTGGTAAGAGATGGTGAAAATAAAGCAAAAACTATTAAAAGATAAGTCAGGAAAAAAGTCAGATATCCAAATGTCAGGAGCGTGGGACAGCAGGAGAAAAAAGCTAGATGTGGATATACAGTGATGCGCAGCTGGACTGGTCTGATGCCTTCCCTGCAGAAAACATGCAGGCACAGCGCATCCCCAGGCGGACTACAGGTATGTGGGAGGGAGTGCAGAAGTGGTAGCCTGGTTTATAGAGTGTACATCTGGACCATCAGAACAATTAACTATTCTGTATGAAAATCCCTCTCTGCTGTTGCTTTTCTAATGATCCCTGTGACTTGGGCAGTGAGGGGTTGCCGAGGAAATGAGCGCCTTTGGCGGCTTACTGCTTGCAGTCGTCTTCTTGGACCTATCTTCCTACTGCCTCCATCCTATGCATTTAGCTCTTGCGATGAAGGGCTTTCTGATCTGCTGAAATAAATTGGAAGTATATATAATCACCATCACAGATGACAGGCTTTAAGGACTCTTCTAAATCCTCATGGTTCAACCAGCGAATTCAGTCTGGTACAGTTTCTCTTTGTTGAGTTGCTAGATGCTCAAATAGTTACTCAGCAAATCCTGAAAACTTTTGAACTTTAATGTAATACTGGAAGTATACTAAGGACATTGCTACAGAGTGATATGCTGGAAAGTTATTATGAATTTTTTTTAATGTATTAGCTAATTTACATGGACATGCTGGGTAGCTATTCTGTAGAGATCAGGGTCATCTTAATTCTTAGAAGGGATTTCCACTTAAGTTGCTTCATGCAGTTAAGCAAATCCACTTCAAATTATCAACTTGGTTTACTATAGTTTTCCTGAATGTCTCTGTGTAGATAGTCCCTTGAAGAATTCCTTACCACCAATGTAAAGGTGGTAAGTTTTTAAAATAGCATGAATATTTTTTTTTTTTTCAGTTTTCTTGAGATTGATTTAAAAAATAAAGAGCTGACTTAAGGAAAAGTGAAATAATCTACTCTTTACCCAGCGTGGAGAGTTCCCTATAAGGTTAAGTGTTGGCTTGCTTAGTAACATTGCTTAAATAATTCTTTCTAATAGAACCTTTCTGAAGCCAAATAAGGAGTTTTTCAAATACAGATTAAATCCAGGCAAGCTTCTGGTGATAAAAGAGGGGCTAATATGAGCAAGATGGAAACCTCTGCAGACTGTATGAGGCCGGAGGGAGGAGGCTAAATGAGATGTTCTTTTGGAAGTGCAGTTTGCTGTTTTGATAAAGGAGAGGCATGAAAACCACTGTAATTAACATGTGCAGAAGTTTTCATGATGAAAAAAAAGTCACCATGGAAGAAAAGTGGTCTGAAAAATAACTTATTCATAAAAATAATGGAAAACAGAGGGTTGAGAAGATTGAAGAGCAGAACAACTCCTGCATAAAGGAAGGATCAGGAAGTCATAATTCAGGTCACATTGACTAGGTAAGAGTGAATTTCAGAGCAAAACCAAACCTGAACTGGAAAGTTTTTCTGTACTAACTATACCAGTGGTTGCTGATGGCGCTAAATTGGAAGTCAGTTTTAGTTAATATGTTGCTAATTTTTTCATCCTCTGTTAAAATGTTTTTCATTTTCTGGTGTGCTGAAAATATCTCTGAATAGGACCTTACAAATATATGAACTTTTACCACAACTCATGCAGGCAGTGGTACGAAGAATGCTGGAGAAAATTGCTTTTGGCTTGAGACACACAGAAAACAATGAGAAGCTTCTTTAAAAAGAAAAAAACAATCTAGTTTGCATTTTCTTGTGGAGCGGACCACAGGATCTATTGATTTGCACTGCGCAGTGGAAGAAGCACCGATATTTTCCATGGTGTTGGTGGGGAACAAGAAGTGTATCACATACTACTCTGCAAGAGGAGGACAGCTTCACTGCTTCAGTTTTCCAAGATAAAATAAAAGGCTGGAATCCTTCTGTCCTCTAAAGGAGGACAAATTCAAGGGAAAACTTGCCCATCACACTACAGCTGGGGAAAACAGTGGGATGCTGGAAAAAAAACAGAAAACTAGCAGTTTATGGCCAGGCTGCACAGTATATTGCCCATATAGATTTTCAGAACAGAACGTTTTTTTTTTTTGTCAGCATTCACAGAATAACTGTTATTGGCCTTTAATAAAGAGCAAAAGCTATTTGGAATAACTACTGTACAGAAACTAAAATGTGCAGAGGCTTAAGTCCAGACTTCAGCACCTGGCTGGAGCAGTCGTGCCAAGTGGTGGGCAGGGAAGTGGGGCGGGAGGAGCAGCGGGAAGGAAACCCTGGGAACTGCTTTGAACCTTCTCCACAGAGTCCCCACAGCCTCTTTTGTACCAAACAGCAGCTGAGCAGGCCCTGCCAGCAGCAGCCTCTCCGTTTATCCTCCTTGCCACCTTTGTCTGCTTTTCTGCAGGGCCCCACGCAGCGCCGGGTCATGCATGTCTCCCTTTGGGCTCCTTTGCACTGAGCAAGTGCAGTGGTGATACTGGATGGGGATTTCTGCCCATGAGTCAAGAAACATGACATTGGGGCATGACATGACAATTCACTGAGTCGTTTTGCAATTAGATGATTTTCTTTTTTTCTTTTTTTTTTTCTTCCTTTTTTTTTTTTTTTTCCTGAAAACCTCTTTTGGCATTGTTTCTTTTTGCTGCTTTTCTGCTTCGGTTTGCTGTTTCCATTTGGTAACATCCCTCAAGCAGTGTTTTGTCAGCCTGGCTAACAGTTGCTTTCTCTGTCTTCAGTATGGTCCAGGACCTCATCCAATACTTTGTGTTTTCTGCTGGTTTTCAATCAGATGTTACCCAGCATTTTATGGAAGGAGAACTCCCCACCTTGCACACACTAGCCTTCATGCATAGTCCTGAAACTTCTCTTAGGAGGTTGAAAATTGAAAAATGAGGGAAAAAACCCTCCATAGAAACAACTTCTTCAATCAGTAAATCAAGGCATACAGTTTTCAAAACTGCCTGTGGGTTTTTTTTGAGGAAAAACCTGAATTGCTGTGTGTGCTTATTTGGTTTGCATGATGTTTTATAGATTTCTCAGTGTTTGCCTTAAAAACCTGTTTTAATTGAACACAGTGACAAAAACCATCCAGGCAGAACACCGGTTAGATATTAAATCCTAATTTATGCCTGAACTGCCTTTGCATGCAGTCAGATGAACAGCAATTACAAACAATGGTATGGCCAGCAATGCTGAATATTCAGACCACAGGGTTCACTTCTGAAATTCTCCCACTTCCCAGTTTTTGGAAGGGAAAGGGAAAGGGAAGAAGGGAAAAAGGGAAGCTGTTGTTATGAATCAAACTGCTTGTGTTGCCTATCTAAACTGCGCCTTGCTTCTGCCCCGGAGTCTGTAAGTGCAGCTTCTAATGACATTGCTCCAGCTGCAGGAATCTGCTCGGAGAAAGAGGAGGAGGAGGATGGCTGCTAGCCATTTTTGTTTTCTAACGTGCATGGGTTGAAGAAAGAAGAATCCCCCGTGGGATTTGATTTAGATGGTTTTGGCAGCTGTAAATTACTCACAGCATGCTGTGGTGTTTGTGCTGCGAGATATTTTCAGTTTTGTCGAAATGTGCTTTAAAAAAAAAAAAAAAAAAAAAAGCCCTCACTAAACTCGAAGAAAAATAAGGCAGCAGGACAGGAGATCACTGCAGACGACTTTCAGCTGGCCTGTGCCTGCCTGCTCTATAAGAGGAGTTTTAAGGAGCTGGATTCACCATTTAGGGAATCCCAAAGAAACAACAGTGAATGGCACCAAAATGTTGGTTTTTCACTGTTAATGGCAAAGAGAGTGCTTTTTCTAGACTTTGCATTACATTAAGATACGTTTACAGTGCGTACTGTCTGTTTGTCTTAAGATTATGCTGCAGCACAGGTTTTTAGAGAATTGGGGAGTAATGAGTTAGTACTTTCTAAAACATTGTTTACTTCTGTGGTTATGTCCTGAAGGCCATTTAAGAGTGATTCTTAGTCAGAGGGCAGAGTTGCTGCTTATAAATTGTATCTCCACAAATACGCAAACAAATAAACAAAAACCTGTGCTAAAAATAAAAATCTCATGTAAACTTGAGACCACTGTGTGCAAATACCTCTATTTTGTGGAGGGCTGCTCTTAGAGTAATTTCTGCTTAAAAAAAAAAA
>VXBL01007713.1:536931-576103 GCA_013400195.1 Aramus guarauna
AAAAAAAAAGTATTTTTACAACCTCTTATTTCTGCTGCTGCAGTAGAGCCAGAGTAGCGAGAAAAATGAAATTGCTTTCTATCAGGAAAGGAGTTGCTGCAATTACAATAATAAAATCTATTTCAGTGGAGGGGAATCTCTTGGGAGTAGGTCAGCTTGAGTCTCAAATCCCAGGCCAGCTTGCAAGTTTAGACCCCCCAAAACCCAGGAGAAACAGTAACAAACACCCACCCCCCGCCCCCCCAACTTGCTTGTAAATTGAGAAATTGAATGGGTTTAACCCAGGAATGGTTGAAGAGCGAGGAACACAAGTGTCCTTGCTGACATTTTAGCTTTTCAGAGCAGTTGTGCTCTTTCGGGACATTTTGCACTGTAACAGGCATGTGGCTGTACAGCCTTTCCACACCAAAGAGAGCCTGCAGCAGAGCAGGACGCCTGCAAAATCAAGTGTTACGGTGGAAAGGGAACAAGAGCTGTTCACCTTTCCTTCCATTGCCTGGATCACTCCAGCAGCTGTTCTGACTCCACAGCTCTGCCTGGTATCTACTTTATTTTTCTGTTTCATTTATTACTGTGTATAGTACAGAGTAAAATATTTTAGTAAGTGGGAATATGAAAGACATTTCAGAAAAATATGTGGACATGATTGAGATTTTTACAAGTGTCAGTACAAAAAGGGTTGTAATCATCAAAATGAAACAGGGAATTAGACATAGTTTCACTTATGAAACAATAATAATGCCTCTTTGATACAATTCTATGTTTACAAAATTGCATTTTCTGAAGAAAAACTATTTCATCAGCATTCTTGGACCAGCTTCAGTTACAGTTTCATTTTACCGCCACTTTCTCAAGTGGACTAGAACAACAAAGAGTCAAAAAGAAATGCTGGTATCTTGTATTAGTGAATTAGTGTTCATGAACTTCCAGCCTCCTTGCTGCCTTCCTTCTCTCAGCGGACCCTTTCCTGCAGGTACAAATGCATACGTACCCACATACCCATCCCTGCAGCTGGGCGGTGGGCAGCCAGCCAGCTTCTGGTCTTGCTTGATGACACAAACTTTGTGTCATGGTCCATCTACTTCCATCTCTACCTTCTGGTGTGTCCAGCTTTGTAAGGCGCCGTGATTATAGGCTTCTCCTCAAGAGACTGATGTCAGAGGACCACGGGACCCAGCCAAGCCTTCTGCTGGCATTGCCGCAACCTCCTTTGACTAAGAAGTACTGGTGGATGAGGAAACAGGGGAGAAACAATGTGGGCCTCATTAAATTCTATTGTTAGTGTTCATTTTGTGTAAGGCACTGCAACCCACCCTCTTTTGAAGAGGAATATTGAAGGCTGTGCAAAATGTGCTCTCCTGTTCCTCTGAGGCAGCTGAGCAGTTTTAATACCTGTGTTCCTGTGAGTGCTTTCTGATATTGGAGGCTTCCGTTGGTGAAGAGACAGGTGATACCTCAGTTTGAGGTCAAATGATATGACAATGGTTTCATGCTGTCATCTGTTTTCTTACATATTGTCTTTTCCTGTTTAAAAAAAAATAAAATCCATAATGGCTTCTACCTGAACTTCCATAGGATGGTAGGGGAAGTCCTGGCTTTGGCTGTCTGAGTAGCTGAAATAGCTGAAAGCTGGAGAGGGACTCTTTACAAGGGCATGTAGTGATAGGATGGTTTTAAATTGAAAGAGGGTAGATTTAGATGATTTATTAGGAAGAAATTGTCTACTGTGAGGGTGGTGAGGCACTGGAACAGGTTGCCCAGAGAAGCTGTGGATGCCCCCTCCCTGGAAGTGTTCAAGGCCAGGTTGGATGGGGCTTTGGTCAACCTGGTCTAGTGGAGGGTGTCCCTGCTCATGGCAGGGGGGTTGGAACTAGATGGTCTTTAAAGTCCCTTCCAACCCAAACCATTCTGTGATTCTATGAATAGGTCCATTCCAAAGTCATTTGCAAGAGATTGTTAATTTGAGATGTAGATGTAGAAATATTTCTCTGATATATTACACTGGACAGCTGATTCTCCTTTGGTTTGCTGCACATACCTGTGCAGAAAGACAGCACAATGGAGAACAATTAGAAATCTCTAGTATCAATGTAAATGAGGAAAAATGTTATTGAAATTGATAGATGTAACTGTTGTGACTGAGAAAGTTCAATTACTTTGCACTGAGTTAAATGCACACAAAGAAATACAGTGGTGGGTTAAGATGCAATATTAGAGGTATTTCATAGATTTCCCCCATAATCCAGCATATGTGGCTTTGTGCCCACCTGAATGTGGTTGTGTGTTTCATGCAATGTGGGCATCTCACAGAAGTATAGAAATTATGCCTAGGGAGCACTGGGAAGCTGTTCAAACCATTTAGCAGTGTTAGAGTAATTTCTGAATTTCAGCTTGACTTGCATTTTCCGTAGTCTGTTTTCTTTTTATATTTTTCTTTCATGTTGTTATGTCTTTCTAATGTCCTTTTAATGTCTCTATGTTTATTTTGCTTTATTATGTGTTCTATGCTTTTTTAAAGTTGTGCTGTAATAGCTCTTTACCCTCTTTTCTTCTCCTAATCTCTTCTCACACTGATCTCTTTAGCTTTCTCCCATTCTCCTTCTCCTGAGCTTTCTCCCCTTTCTTACTTGCTGTGTTTCTACCTGTTTTCTCTGAAAATATTTGGACTCAGGACAATCTTAAGAGTTTTGGGAGGGAATATGAGCCAACAGATCTTTTAGCGTATCCTACGATCAAAGCCTTAATTTTAGTAAATAAAAAGTATTGTAGCCTTCCCTGTGGCACGAAAGGTGGCTCCTGACTGTTTGCATTGGCTTCCAAGCCACGCAGGAAATTCTTGAGAATGTTTTCAGTGGTTCAATTTGTTGTTAGTAAGTCTGCAGTCACTGAATTATTTTGTGTATGTGTGAGCAGATTTTCTCTTTTTGCTTTTTTTTTCTTTTTCTTTATTTCATTACATCTTTGATTTTTTGTTTTTATTTTTATTTTCCTCTCCCTTAAATTATTTCTCTCCCCATAACACCACCACATCATCTATTTTCATCCACTATGTCCTAGGTCCTTTTCATCTTGCTGCTTCTACTCTTTTTTCTCCTTGTATTCTTCTTGCCCTTATTGTCCCTATCATACTTTGCTTGCTACATTTAAAACTACTGAGAGCAAAGACCCAATGCCTTTAAGGAACAGGTTTTTATGATGTTAGAAATTAAAATTTGGAGTGTTCAGCTTAGGAGGTCTGAAGGTTGCCTTTCCTGAGACAGTAACTGAATTGGACCTAAAATTCACCTGTGTTTCTCCTGTAATGGCCCCTGCTGGGTGCTCTGACTTTAGGAGCAGGGCAAGCAAACTGCCTGATGTGAATGTTTTCTTTGCTAAGTGCTCAGGTTGCACGCGGCCTTAGAGACCATCAGCGGCTGCCACTTGCCGTTGAGTAGGGCAAGGAAACGGGGAAGAGCGTGAGGGGATACAGGCTGAGAGAAGGGATCTGCTGCCTGCCCACGGGCTCCTCCTGTCCATGGCGGATTTCGGATCTCTTTTCCCTTGGAGCTTGGCTTCTTCCTTCCACACCTGGGAGAGCCCTGTGCAGGGTGGGACGTCCTTTCTCAGTGAAATGTGTGGGTGCCAAAGCTGTTGAACTGGTGCTAGCATTAACAAGGTGATGTGATGTTGTTTTAGGACTGTGGTCGTTCTATCTACTATAAAGCCGGTAGCACGGTTGTAAGCAATAACTTGAGGTGGTTTGTGCAAGTCCTCAGGCACCATCAGTGAGCCCAATTCTGCCTTCTGTGCGAGGCTTTCATGTTTGTACAGGAAGGCAATCTGGCTCATGGTGAATGTAAATGGATTCACTGCTACTTTGAGGCAGCAACTGCAAATTAATCATAGCCCCTGTGAGGCAATGGCTCAGATCTGAGCAATTCTGGTAAGTGTGATTCAGCTTGGACTTCCCTGGGATGCATCTAGCACAGCTGAGCACAGGCACAGGGAAATAGTCCTGGCAGGCCTTTGAGGGCATTGTATGTAAGTAGATGTGTGTGTCTTTGATCTTGGACATGTGTAAGCCTTGTGTAAGCCCCCTCAAATCAACCTCGGTCTAAAAAAAGTAAGAAATTGCTTGAGCTCATTGAAGAAGCTGGAATATAATAGTTTTCTGTGACAAATTCTGCATAGAATTGCTTTAAATTGTATGCAGAAATCAAAGCATTTATTAGGATCTTCACTAAAACAGTCTGTGGTACCATAGAAGTTTTTGCTTTCTGGTGGCTTGTACTATCAAGACAACCATGTTGCCTTATGAAGTTTGAAAGCTCTGTTCATTCTTAGGCAGACTGTACTGGCCTGTGTGACTGATTTGTATGAACTGTAATGTGCTTTTTACTCAAGAGCTGTACATTTCTGGCAGATTCTTTCAAGTACTTTGCAAACCTTTGAAATAAAAAGCTGTGGAGTATTTGAGTGCATAAATAAATGTGAGGAAATCACATGCAGTAAATCACCAGGAGTGCATAGACAGTCTAAGGATTGTGAAAGAAATAAAGTGTGAAATAGCAATGATACTGTAAGAGAGATATAATAAAATCAGAAAAAACAGTGAGTCAGGTGCTAAGCAGCCTGAAGGCTGCTTTGCTCCACTCCAGCAGCTCAATATAGCAGTTAAACAAACATTTTATAGCTGGAGGTAGACATACTGTAGTTCCTCTGAAGTTGAGTGCCGTGCCACTCTCGCTGTGAGGGTGAAATAGTAGCACACAGTCCTTACGTCGGCAGTCTGCAGGACTCATTCAGTGGGTCAGTGTGTGGGGCTGGGACAGAAGCAGTATTCACGGTGTTAAGGTGTTTGGAGTTCCTGCTTAGCTCCCTGCCAGTTCCCAAGCACCTCTGCCCAGTCCTGCAAGAGTTGGGGAACCGCAAAGGGATACTGAAGTCTGTGGAGCATCTCCCTGACTCAGTTGAGGCAACTGGGAAGTTATTCTTATCTTTTCCATACATTGCCTCCTGCAAGCAAGTACTGGTTTTCATGCCAATTCGTTAGTGGAATTTCACAGGAAATTAGGCATTACAGGCAAAAAATGCAGGGGAAAAGTTTATAAGGTTGGTCTCAGCTCTGCTGCCCCGGTGCCTCTGCATTACAGCATGGCTCCAGCACCACTGTACCTAGTTTCTTAATTAATGAGACAAAGTGACGTATTTTTTGCAGCTGATCTCCTTCACTCATAGTTGCTGGTGTGCATGTGTGTTTACAGAAATTATGCTTAAACTAGACTGTAGGAGTTTAATTACAGGGGCATCACTATGCCAGAGCTTTTTCCCCATGAGATGACATTGATCAGTTCAGTGGGTGACAGTGGTGAGCTCAGCTGTAGCGTAACTGTTCCCAGGGCTTTCATATGGGTCTGGTGCGGGCAAGTTTGAAGGAAGGGTTGGAGGGAGAAGAATGACCCGGCTATGTAAATGTTTCCTCCCATGCATGAAAAGTGCCACAAGAGAAGTCACAGAGGTGCTTGCTGAGGTCTGTAGCACCTCCATAGCTGGGAGTAACTGCTGGCACTGAGAGCCTTTCAATGTCTTCTGTGCATGTGTGTAGAAGACAGGTTGAAAAGGTTGAGTAGGTCCTTGAAAGGAGAGGAATTTTCATTTTTGTATGATGTAGTAAAAAAAGGTAAGAGAGTGGAAGGATGTGATACAGCGGAGGGGTCAGTTGACAAGATGCAAAGTTTATCCATGCAACATTTTTTTCCACAAATGTAACTGTGACAAGACTGTGTTAGGTCCCAGAAAAAATTATTTTTCAGCGAACAAGATTCCAATACTGATAAATCTTATCACTATTGGTGCTGACAAATCTTACAGATTTATCATAAAGTCACAGGTTTTGCTCATGCTGCATCGGTTTCACAATGCAGAGACAGGCTACTGGCCGTACATGGTTTTTAAGAAACAAGTCAAAGAGAAAGGCATTCTCAGAGGCTTGTAGAGAAATGCGTTATGCAGGAAGTCCAGAGGAAGCCCCAACTCTCTTTTTGACCCTGGCTCTCACGTCTCTAGGTATGGGTAATCTCTGGTAATGGCTCATCACATATGTCACAGACAGGATGGGCACCTGTCAGAGTTGGAAATGAAGTCAGGTGTCTGTCCTAGAAAAGTTCAGTCTCATTCTTCTTTTCATGCAGTCTTCCAGAATGAGATTTTCAGAGAAGACATTTCCTTTTGTTTAATTATCTTGTCTAATAGCCATTAGTACCATGTATCACTTGCTGCAAGCTGATCTACACATGGCTTTTCTTGATGCTTCTATCACTGTTACATGAAAAGCAACTGATTCTTTAGCCCAGATATAGACCTGAGACTTTTTTTTTACGTCTACAGGCTTCCCTTGAACTCTGGACTGGCTGTCTTAATATGACTTTACTATGTTTGCTCATTTTGATGTTAAATGCTAGATCAAGCGTAGAAACTAAAAATTTGATGGCCACTATTTTTGACTAGTAGATTAATGCTTTGGTCATTGCAAAATGTAGCATTGGCCTGTTCATGTAAAGAGCTGCAACATACTTCTTACTTATTCCTTGCTCTCCTCTTCCTTTTGCCCTAAGAGTTAGACAAAAGTAGGTGTAAGTATAAACATTTTGGTTTTAAGCCCTGCTACTCTTTCCATCCTCCCAAGTTTGATAAAAATCTACATTTATGTAAAAAAAAAAAAGCGTAATGTTCCTACAGTGATTATTAGCATGCTTGTGTGTCATAAACCCGTGAATGTTGTGCTAGGTGTTTTATTTGCAAGTGTGTAGTTTTCATTTAAGGTTAAAGGGGTGACAAACAGAGCATTTGGACCTGAAGATGATGCTGTCTGTTATGCAGAGAGAATGGAAGGTCTTAAGATCTCAGCTTTGGTTCAGTCAATTTCTTTCCAGAAAAGCAGTTGCAGTTTTGAAGATGTAGCATTAGCACCAACGGGTCTTTAGGATGCAGCTAGCGGTTTACAGAGTCTTTCAGCACCAGATCAGCATCTGGATCAAGCCCAGCTCAGGGTGTATAACAGCTATCCAACTTCATGGATGCACAGTGGTCCCTCTTTAAGACGAGTTTGGTGAGTCTCAGTTCCTCCTCCTACTGCACAAACTGGCTGCTCAGTCTTGTCCTCTGCAGCTGACATGCTCTCTTTCCATATGCTTCTTAGGGGTTTAACATAATAATTTCCCGAGTCCAGGTAGATCCCCATATAAGAGCTCCTACCAGGGCCAAAATTGCTCCATGGCAGATGTGATACTTAAAGCTATTCACACCAGTCATTTTCCAGCATTTGAATCTCTGGCCTGGTAAACGAGGAATATTTTGTGAGGTAAGCTAGGTAAACTATGTTAGGGAAAAGCTTTGGAGGGTGAATTCTACAGGTGAATTTTTAACATTTTTCTCCCAATCAGATGACATTTTCCCTTGGTACCTTGTGGGTAGGATTGGGACATTTATTTGGTGTCAGGGCGAAGGTGTGCTGTTGCTGAGGAGAAGGCTTGTGGTGGACTTCCGAACAAAGTTTTGTGTGGACTTACCGAAGTCTGTTGAGAAAGACTTTGAAATTTGAGTTGCATGAGTTTCATAAAGGAGGGGGAGCCTTGCAAAATAACAAATAAACAGTGTCTTTACTGAATGGTAGGAGCAGCTGTCTTGTAGCCCTGTCTGGTATACATTCTCCTTTTCTTTATGCGTAGCTGACAACATTTATTACTGTATAATGTGTTAGGTGCAGTGTAGCAAGGGAACAGCATGCTGTCACATTCAGAGGTGGAGCACAACTGGCTGGTTGCAGGAGGGGTGTGCTGATGCATGTGCCCCATGCTACCTGCAGGAGACAACCATGGTCTTTCTTGGGTAAGGAAACGTTTTTGTCACAGTCTTTCCTGAAGGAGGGGATTACTGTGGCTCAGGTTTCAATGAGGGGGACAGTGTGTACCTCCTGGCTGTGCCAAGGAGCGGGGAGCACTCTGCCACCTGTCCCCCCCAGGGAGTGCTGCATGGCCACTTGCTGCTCGAAACACAAGGGAACAGAGCAGTACAAGTTTTGGGGGTGTGAGGGTGGATGGTGTGGGATGGAGATGGGTGGGACTCCATAGGCTGGATGCCATATCCCACACAGGACACTTGCTTTGTGCTCTGAGGGCTTCTCTGCATGGGAGGGTCTTACTGAATTTTTGTAATTGCCAATCAGTGTAAGGCATCCTTTACTCAAGAAAAGTACCAAACCAGCATCATGCTTGCTATCGAAGTAACCCCAAAGTATCTATGGCCTGTAAGTCCACATGGAGATGCCTCACTGGATTTAGAAACACCAGAGTTATTACGCAAAGCATGTCTCATGGCTGTGACCTTCTCCGTTCCTCCCACTCAGTAAACACTGGAATTGGTTATTCTCTAGCTTCATCTGCCTTGCAAAAAAGGCACATTTTTTTTAGAGTAAGATACATAAAAGGAAGTTAGCTGTAAAATACTTGATATAAGGAGCTTGTGAGGGGTTTGCTCCACTTGCAGAGAAGGTAATGGAGAAGCAGGGGCTGTAATAGATGTAATGTTGGATTTGCTTTGCTGCCTTCTGGGGAAAACTCGTTGCTCCTATTTTCCAGTGAGGCTGCCAAAGTGCATTAGTTTACCTTTCTGTAAATATCCTGACTTGTTTTAGCAGTAAAAAGATACCTGTGGCTGCAAAACTGACATTTTGCAAAGACGCCTTGAGATTCAGCCATGGAAATAGCCATTTAATTTCAGCCAGACACTTTTATTTTCTTTTATTTTTTTCCTCTGTGCCTCAGTGGAACTTGGCTACAACTGTACCGTGTTGTTAGTGAGGAGTGTTGTGAGACGTGCTGTCTGCTTGGAGCTGGGAGAAGGAGTCTGCAGATGCGTGAAAAGCTTTTTAGTACTGGTTTCTTTGCACCTCAGCACCGTAAGATTTAAATGAAGAACACACTCTCCAGCCAGGATTCTGGGTGCCTCATGCAACAGAAGGTGTCCTGTTGAAGCAGCCCCACGTTTCTCTATTGTGTTCATATTTGCCTCTGACATGAACTAGAAGTGGGCACGCAAGTTGCTGAGGTGGGCTAAGAGGTCCCTACTTACCTGGCACACACGGGAGGAAATAATCGGATTTGCTTGAGCAGATCAGACCTGCAGCCGGCAATAGAAAGCAGGACTGTCTGACAGGAGCTGCGGAAAGGGAGGGAAAGAATTGTATGACATTGAGGACATCAGCCTGGGTCACTGGCATTACTTCAGCTGCCTCACCTCTGAGGTGTTTTGTGAGAAGCTGTAAGGTACGGGGTTCTAATGCTTGCTGGACTGTCCTCTCTTTACAGCATTTGGTGTCAAGAAACCAATTACAGGAAGCTGTCCTAATCCTCAGCCTCTTCCTTCTCCTTTCTTACTCCATACATTTGTTTAACTTCTGTTTTATCCTTGTTTTCTTCTCTTCCTTCCCTCTCCTTCCCTGCCTTCCACAACACATCTCACTGAAGAGCAGCCCAGCTGCCTCTCAGGCCCTGCTGGGCTCCAGGCTGGAAGGGGTGGGTCACAGTTTTGCTTTGAAGCATCACTGTGGGGCTTCGCAACTGTACTAGGAGAGGAAATTGCTGCCTCCTCCCGTAGCCACATGGTCAAGCTCAGCAGCATTAGAGACAAGCTTGGACTGCTTTTCACATCAAATTTTACCACACAAGAAGAAGGTGACAGAAGTATGATTGAAAGGAAGGTGAAGAGATGGGGAGGAAAGTACATTGTTTTGAAACTGTATTTTCCTTCTCTTTTTCCTCGTGAGAACTGGTGGATTTCTTATTAGTTTAGTGCTTCTCTTTGACTACTGCGTGCTGAAGGCCGGGAAGGGCTGAAAGGAACTTCTGAGCCACAGATGGCAGCATTTCAGAAATAAGGAGGGTATGGCAGGATGCACAAAAGCACCAGAGATAATAAATTAAGTGATGGAATAATATGTTTAGGTGCCCAGTAAGGGATGTGCTAATTGATTGCTTGTGCACTTATACTCCACTTGTAATGAAACCCCAGGGATGGTTAAAACTCTGCTTTGTCTCTCTGCTCTTCTGAGAGACTTTTGAGCTGACCAGTAAGATAAATCTACAGCAACATCTGGGAAGGATATGAGCGATCATCTGTATATCAGAAAAGTCATGCGCTTTTTCGTTAAGACCTTTCATGTGGAATATGCTAAATGGTAACAAGGACTGGTAGATACCTAGATTCTTGATGTGTTGGTGTCCATGGGCATCTTTCCATCTCCAGGCTCTAGTGTAAACGCTTTTGACTTTCCATTGTGTGTATTTTCTGCAGTAGCACTCTATCAGTTTTCTCTGTGCCACAGTTTGTGATGGAAACCCCTAACTGCAGGAGGACATTCTCAGTGTGCAAGATCTAGTGCTGGACAGCAGAGTGAGGTTGAACAGGGCTTTTTGGGAGGCACAAAGGAGACTGCAAAATCAATGTGTTATCTGTATATTTGTTTATTAATGAAATGGTTAATGATATTATTACTACATTTACCCTTCAATTTCATAGTTAGCAGCACAGTGAGATATGTGGAACAAATCACATCATTCAGAGCTGATATTCCAAGATGCCCAGAGTCCTGAGAAGGTGCTGTTACATTGAAGTGTATTCATGTAGCTGTCAGGGATATGTGGACACTTGAGATTTGGAAACTTGATTATTTTAAACTCATGTCCTGAAGGGTAAAGTAGAAGTGAACAGTGAAGTACATTCTTGTTGTTTTCTACTTCAAAAATATATGGAATATTTCCATTTTTACCTGTAGTTGAGATTGAAAATGTTGAGAATTTCACAGATTTTCTTTGCACATGAAAATTTTCATCCTTATTTTCTAATCAGAAGTTCTAAAGTTATTCAGTAGAATGCATCACATTTCTTCTCATCTGCGGTAAGATACAGCAAGCCATTCTTCCTACTGTCAAAACCCCTAACTTTATTAGAGAGAAGGTTGAAAAAAACGTGAATAAACTCAAAATATGCATATAATTTTCCAAGTGTAGTACATGCTTTTTAAAGGTTTAAGAAGAATGCGTTGTGAAATAGTTTAGTTCTCCATGGTTGAAAATGTGTGGGTATTCATACACACAGCAAATTACTACCCCTGTTTTTGACATCCAGAAATGATGCTATCTGAGGTCACAGAAGACAGCAGGTTTCTGAGGTCACCACTGATGCATTTTTTGAGGTCACCACCAATGCATTGGCACCGATGCATTGCTATCGGTGGTGGGGTAATCAGGCAAAGATTACCTGAGAACTTTGCAAATTCAATGCTTCTAGACTGTGTACTTTCCAGCATATTTTGCTGTAAGGTAGAATTTGCTGAGAACATCTCAGTGGGGCATCCCATTTTTTCCAGTGCACCAAACTGAGAGCCAGGCAGACACAAGCTTTCTGAAATAAAGTATTTTTCATAAAATGCCAAATACAAACTATCAGAAGTTTTTGCCCGCATTCTCCTTGAACATACCTTTTACATTAGATGTGGATGAGAGAAAGAAAGGAAAACAGACTGGAAATTTCCAACATCCAGAAATGCTGAATTATGCAAGTATCAATTTTTAGTATTAAGTAGTGGATAGTAGTAGATCTATGTTAATAGATACCCCGGTATTTGGATGTGATTCTTCATTCCCTTTTATCAGTTTTATTCTGGTATGACTTCTAGCCAGAAAGTGGAAAAGTGAGTCTCATAGCAGTTAAGGGCATTTAGGCACATGTACAGGTCTGACTGAGAAATCAAGAGGTGTATATCTGTATGCATATTACGTGCAACATCTGTGAAGTGTTTATGTCAAGAGCCATTCATACCCTGTTATTCAGAAGGGACTAAACGTGTCCTTTAAGAGTAAGTGCAAGTGCTTGGTTGTACGTCTGCACGTGTGACTGTGAATGCCAGGTTAAGAGCACGTACTTCTTTCGGTGAAGTGGAAAAGGTTATGCACCTCTTCAGTGGATGTATAGATGAAGTGTTGGTGAGTTTTGTAAAGATGAATGAAGTTCATGGAGTTATTACAGTTGGCTTGTGATCGCCAGATGTTGGAATATGTGTGTGCATGCATGCTGGTGCATCTGTTGTTTGGATAATAGGATATACACATGTGGGACAACTGTGCAGTGTAGGTGTTATTACACTCGGGACCATAGCTTCAGCAGGCGTAAATCAAGGTGGCTCAGTGGAAGTCAACAAAGTCCAGCAGTGTGCGCTTCCTGGAATCAGCATGTGTGACTGCGTGTAGGGATTTTGACGTGTAGGATTGCGGTTGGCAGAGTGTGTCAGGATGTGACTTTGGGAGGTCGAGCTGAAGAAAGTTAGTGAAAGAAAAGAGGAAAATCCAAGCCACAAATACACATTCAAGGAGCATGGATGCTAAGGGAAAAGGAAAGACTACATAGACTGAGACTTATCCTCCAGGCTAAACCACCAGTTTTGTGCTGCTGTTTCTCTGTGGAAGTATATGGAAGCTGTGGGATTTTAGAATATTGATCTTTAGATAATTCGGTTGCTGGCAATGTCTGCATTAACAACTCATGCAGCCCGACAGGAGCAGATCTGCAGGATGAAATGGTTGGTGTTAGAGAGCTGATGTCCAGACTGTCTGTCTTTTGAGTAGGATTAATTTAATTGCTGCATTGGAGCTGGGGAGGGCCTGGAGTCTCAGCCATGACCTCATTCCTCGTTGTGCTGCTGCTCCAAAGGGGAACAGCTCATACCTGCTGTTGTGCCACCTCTGAGCATGGGCATGAGGCTCGTGCTCCTCTGTCACCCTTCCCTTCCTCATCCTGCCTGTCTCCTGGATTGAGAAGGAATGTAACTCAATGTCTCCTTCCTCTGCTGTATGTGAAATGGGAGTTTCTAGCTACAGGGTTTCCTCCTGCCGTGCTTGCTAAATGCAGCCACAGCCTGGCTCTCACTGAAGTATTGTCTTTGTATGCGCTGCCCAGAATTGCACGGGGTTATTTTGTCTGGTCAAATGACGCAGCATGGAGGAAGCCCACTCATCTGTCCTTTCCTATCCCTAGGTCTCTTTCAGCATCCTCTTCCCTGTCTTCTGTCAACTACAGCTGCTGTTGATGTGCTGCCTCTCGCAATCTTTCAGCTCACCTGGGCAGTGGTTTAATTATTAAGATGTTGTTAAACATCAGTGCCTGGTACCACTCCCTGGATGTCGAGTGAAGTATCAGTTTTTGCAACTTTGAAAACTTTTTACAGTTTTTATGCTTTCTGTGAATAACCTCATCCTAAGCATTGTTCACTTTTGCAAGTTCCCTGATTATTTTAAAGTTGCTAAGATAATAGTTTCAAATTAATAAGAGGTACATTCTTGGTTGTAGTTAAAGGGGGGATTGTATTTATGGCTTTGCATGTGCATCTGATATTTCAGATTTCAAATTAAATTGTTTTTATATGATACAGTTGCCTGTCATAGCACAGGTTGGTCGAAGGTCCTAATACATCCTTTCCAATCCATGCACCCTACTCTCATAATGTAGCGCTGTAACCTATTCGGTCTCTCGTGGTTCTGTCCCCCATGAACTCATACCAAGTCCATTCCCTGTCCCATCACTTTTAAAAGTAAATTTTTTATGTTCCTGGTTTGGTGTTGAAATACTAGAAGTTAAAAATCAGCACCATGCTCAGGTGCTTCTGGAGAATCTTCTCTCTCAACCCAACCTGCAGGGCTACATAGTTAGAGGCAGGAAAATTACCTGGTTTGGACGCAAGTCAGTTGTATGGGAAGCAAATGAAAGAAAGAATATGTTTATCACTTGTGAAAAATATCTCAGGCTCATTGTTTAGTAAAAACATCTGGTCACTCTGCAGAGGTGATCGAAACAGCAAACAGAACGTTAAGTTGCAGGAAACTTCCTGATGGAAAGTACCATTGAAAATTCTGTAATTTCTGCTATGTAAGCCAGTGGCAGATCACTGATTTCAAAGCCAAATGCATTTTTAAGAATTCAATCCCATACATATACTTATGTATCTTTGTGTGTGTGTGGTTATGTATGTAATAAAAATAGGACAGATTCAGAGAGTGAGCAATTAAAATAGTTAGAGCCAAGGAGAAGCTTTGTTATGAAAAAAATCCGAAAGGATTTGGATTACAGTCAAGAAGTTTAGATAGAGGGCAATCAAAATTGCACTAGGGCAGATAGTCTTCCAAAGTCTGGTTCAGAAAGAGGTGTGGGGGGTCCGAATGACAGCTTGGATAATGTAGCATGTGCATGAAACTAATGTAGTTTAATGATTTGTTGAACTATTAGAAACCCAAACATCAGTTCAACAGGACCAGCCTGATAATAACTGTTTTCCCAAAAGAAAATTGTAGATTGTGAACAAAATGACCAATTTAAACTTGAAAGTTCAGCTTAATGGAGCTACATTTTTCTTGTAAAACCATTCCCATGGAAATTTCCTAATGATTTCCTTTTGAAATAGTTTCATTTAGAAAGGAAATACAATCAATACCTAGAGTGGTATTTATCTTGTTATAACACTGCAGCAAATGAGCACTCAAACTAAAAAGGCAACACATTTTAAAGTGAAAAAGGACTCTTTTCTTGTGCGCACAGTTGCACTGTGGAACTCACTGCCATGTGACGGCAGTGCCAAGAACTCAGTAGGACTCTGGAAAGAGTTGGACATTTCTTATTATTAAGATGCCAGCTGGCTCCCTGATACTGCTGTCATGATAACCACCATGGTATAGGGAAACATATGTAATGTCTCTTTCCCTGTGGTTTGTAGGCCACCAAATATCTTCAGCTTTCAAAAAATTTAAATGTTAATCTTCCTTTGTTTCAGCTGTGTTTGTACCTACAAAAAGACAGCAATATTTTCTGGACTTCACAGTCATTTTAAATTTCTTGGTGATTTCACACCTGGTCTCAGAGAGAACATATACCTCTGCAGCATTACTCTTGTGTCATGTTTTCCTTTTTTACGAATGATTTTTTTTTCCTGTCTGGCAGAGAGCAGTCCAAGCCACAGAATCCAGAAACAGACTGTCCCAGAGCTTGTGCCTGCTCTCATCAGGGAAGGGCCTGACACAGAGCTGCGATCTAGTTTCAAACTCCTGCACAATTTGTGGTTATTTAGAGCCAACATTTTGGTTTAGGCTGGTCTCTAAATATTTGTTGTATGGTTTTATTTATAAGAATAATGGCTCTATGTTTACAGGCTACAGCATATAATGCATCTAATGCCTGGACTCTTATTTTTTTTAGCTTTCCCTAACTTTCAAGTGCATTTCCAGTCTTTAATTTTACACAAACTCTTGGACATTGGCCAGACAAATTCTTTGTAGTCTGTACAGTTCAGGATCTTGGCCAGATTAAAGTTGTCATCAATTTCACCTCCCTCTTCTCTTAATAACATCCCACTTTCTCCCTGGTACTTCTCATGTTTTTAAAGGTTGCCATTCTCTGTGTTCTTTTGCATTTTATTGAATTTTATGCTCCTTTATTTTACCTCCTGATTTAACTGAATCTTATTTTTCTGTATGCTCTTTTTAAGCCCTTCACTGTTTTCAGTGTGGGCTTTCTGAATATTTGCTACTGAGCAGTCTTTTGTGAGGCTGTGTTGGTGATTCCTCATCCTAAGGCAATGCTGACTGACAGCTGCAGAGAATCTCCTCAGGGAATTTTAGGAATCTCTTGGTTTCTTCTATACTGAAATTTCAAATTTCATTTTCCTTAAAGCGAGTCTGAGATACTGAGGACTCGAGCTATTTTTTACTTTCTGGAAGACAATAATAAAACATCAAATGCTGAGTCCCAGATTTGCTACTTCAGTGGGGTTTGTTCTCCTGAAATACAATTGCCAGAAGCCTCTTCTGGGGAAAGATTATGCTTATACAACACTTTTAAGCAAAAAAAAGTTACCTCAATCCAGAGACGGGAGAGTATATAGAACAGGTTTTTGGTTGACATCCATTTGATGGGATGTCTTTAATTGTGATGGATAGTCTGAAGCAGACTGATGAGTTGCAGGCAGTTTTTCTGAGAGAATATGGTGGGACTGGGTATGACTTCTACAAAGAAATCCTATGCTGTAACACTAGTCAGAACACTCTTGGTTACCTAGCTTACACTTCTGTAACAAGAATTTGTATTTGCCAAGGATGATTTCAGACCCCAGCAGCCAGCATCTCCATTTTTAGCTGATTCAGCTTGAAACTGGAGCTGGTCTCTTGAATGTCTGGTTCAAAACTCTATGTGGGCAAAATGTGTAAGTTTTTTTTCCTCAGCATTCTTAAAAAAAACAACATTGTGAGATTAAAAAAGACTTTAAAGTTTAACTGTAGCTGATATTCTCTCTTCTGGCTGGAGCAAGAGTTAACTTTTGAGGGCAAACCCCCAGTGCTAAGTATACTAGTAAACTCCAGCTGCTTTGTACCTCTTTGCCAATGCTGAGAATCCATAAACCCAATTTAACTTGCTGGTTAAACCAGGTTTACAGCTGTTTTGTATTGCTGGAGTGGAAGCAGAGCAGCTGGAGCATACCAGTGAATCACGGTGATTTTTTTCTTTGCTCAGTCCTGTGTCCCTTTGAGTCTTACATGGAATAAGCCAAGGCAGGGGCAGTCAGTTCTTGTCAGTGCACAGTCAAGTTGATGCAAGACTTGCATTTACAGCCAAAGCCACCGTGGTTTTTGTCTTTGTGTTTGCTTTCATATTCTCCTGCTAGATGTGTTTGCTGTGGGGATATAGATGTGTAGTATTTCCATGTCATATTGGCCTTATACTCAGTCTTTGTTTTGATAAGGGTAGCCATCAACTTGAGTGTATTTTACAAGCTTTGCTGGCTGAAGTCATCTTATGAAAACACCTTATAAAACTATAATTTAGGAAGATGAAGAAGTCTTTGAGGTTAAAGTGCCAGAAGAATTCTTCACTTCAGAATCAGCTTGTCTCTCTTTGATTTCACTTGTGACTGTGGCAGGTCTATTTGTCTATGCCACATTTCCCCATCTGTACAACATCTAGTTTAGTCTTTTTGAGTCTTGCTGATTTTAATGCCATTTTGTCCTGTTATGGTTTCATAAAAGGGTTTTATGCTGGAAATTAATTACTTGAACGCTTCTTTGGGCTGTCTGAGATTGCAATGCAGCATCAGTATTGATGAAGTTCTGGGTTTTGATAAGCTTGTACTGTCCCTAGATCAGTAAATCCTGATATTGGTTGCAACTTGTAGTCACTAGCGTAATAAAAATAAATATTATTTGGGATTAGACTAGATGATCTTTAAAAGGTCTCTTCCAACCCAAACAATTGTATGACTTTATTATCAGTAATAAACATGTTACAAATTCTAGCTGTATATAGTTGATAATGGGCCAAATGCTGGAAGAAGGCACAATTAATATAGTAGGGTATGTGAATGAATGGAAAACAGTTCAGAGGGATAAGACAATACGTAAGAAAACCTGCAGAACTACCTTTGTGATATTTGTTGTGTACACCATGTGCATATGGTTACAATCACCCAGGAAGTGTTTAGAAACCTTTGCCTACAGCAAGAGCAATTGCCAGATCAGCTGTGTAGAATGCAACCATGCTAACCTGAATGGCTCTGCTGAACTCCAACCTGCCTCACCTCTGCTGCAACTGCTGCCTTTGCCATAGCCGGACTTCTTGTGCAATTTTGAAGTTACTGACATCTTTGTTTTAGTTTCTGTCCAAGTATTAGGGCACGTATAATTAGTATTATACAACAAACAGCTGTATACTTGAAGTAGCTGTACCAGCTGCCACCACACCATGGCTAGATGAACTTCCACCTTTCCAAACTGTTCAGACTTAGCAAGTGTCTGTTCTTTCACTTCCATGGAGCTGTGCATTTTGTATCCGGATTCCAGTAATGTCACACCACTATATGCATTGTTCCCATGCTGCTGATTTTGTGGGGTGCCAGTAGACAGTTTGAAAATGAGAAATCTAAAGAGAACTATGAGATCTATCTGCAACCAGCAGCAAAAGCAAGGTGTCCACTCTCTGTTAATTTCAGCTGAGTTCACAGAAAAAAGAAAAAAGTGATCTCCCCCAAATTTTCTCTGCCCATGAATGTCCACGATTTCGCACCTTCATTGTAGTCTGCAGACCCTGATTGCCAGCAAATCAGCTGCAGGGGAGAGGAAAGGACCACCTGTTGCACTAAATGTTCACAAACCTTGCAAATAAAAATAAACAGTTAAAAAACCCACCCTAACAGCTTGTAACAGCTGCCACATTCCACCCGAGAGAAATCTTTATGCTAATGGAATCTGACAGGATCTACATTAGATATCTACACATATGCAAATAAAAAAAAGAAATAAAATAAAATAAAATAAAAAAAGAAAGAAAAAAGAGAAAGAGAATAAGTCTTTTGGGCTCCTCTGGGTAGGTGGTGTTTTATGTATATAAGGCTTTTGTCATTGTTTTCACTCCTGGAGTTTACATTCTTTGATATCTTGGAGTAAAACATTTGTTGAGTGTATGAGCTGCATGATATGGCCAAGGACTAAACTGAGCTCTTTTTGTTTTAGTGGTTAAATATGGGGTGTAGTATCCCTGCTGTGCTCCAGCTGCAGAGAAAATTCTGCTGAAGATCCATGTATGAAGTTGCTTAGAAAATTAATGTCTTTTAACATCTCAGATACCAGTTTGCCTCTTGTATCAGACTAATGAAAAAGCAGGGAATATACATGAGGAGTACTAGGCGGCTGAGTTGTAGAAAGAAGTCAGGCAGTAGCAGCTCGCTGTTTTGTATAAGAGGGCTCTGATCCCAGGACACATAGTGTTGGTGCAGGAAGCCGGTTGGGGTTATTTTCCATCATCTTGGGGCACTCAGTGGGGATGCTGACCTCAGAGTCACCATGCTTGTGAGAATGGTGTTTTCCTTCCTATCTGCCAACGAGAAGCCTGGGAATTTGTGGATCAAAAGAAATTATGAGCTAAGGATTTCCAGAGCGATCTGGGGATAGTAGAAATGGGAAAGGGATTAAGAAATAAAAAATCTAAACTAGTTTAATGTTCCTCTGTAATATCAGCAATGACCACAGTATCTCTGGGAGCTCTGAAAGTGTCTCTGTGGTCTTGTTGGTAGGCTCAAAGGTTGCTGAAAGTACTGAGAAATTTCCTCTCCTCCAGGTCCAACACTGTTAAATGGCAGTAGCTAGATACGTGGTCAGTGTGGCAAGAAGGAATGGTAGGAAGCCATCCAATAGGGTAGTAGAAACGGAACAGCCTTTTTACACAGTGGCAGAGAAAGAGAACTATGACTCAGGCCTCAGGGAGGGTTTTTTCACATTGAACCTATGGGACTTCTCCTTGAACTTTTCAATAGTGTCACATTAGATAGTTTCAAGACCCTTGAAATACAATGCTTGCAAGACCCTGTCTGTTTTTGAACAGATCAGGCCAAGTCCCATGGTCAGAAACACTTGGTCAGCCTGTTTGTCCAGCAAACGGCCTGGAACAAGGGACAGTATTTTAAGAACTTTTCTCTGTATTGTCTCTGGGGAGAATGTGTATAGACTGGAGGGGTTAAGCATTGACATTCCCCTGTGGTCAGCAGGTCATTCTCCACACAGACCAAAAGGGTTGTGTTTTCTTCTGACTACACATCACTCCATAGGCTAGCAGAAATAATCAGTGGAAACATCAGAAAAAAAGAACATAAGGAACAAGCAACAGTGGAAATGGACAATTTTAGAAGAGATTTGCAAGAAGGGAGAAATAAAAGAGGCAGAGTGATATGAACTGTGCAGTCAGCAAGAGCTTTGGAGATGTTCACCTCAATAGCTATGGTACAGCAGGAAGGACTCTTCTTCAAGCAGACAGGGGAAGGAGAGGACCTAGTAAAGGAAAGTAGGTAAGATCAGAAGGTGCATGTTCATAGATGCCTGTAAAAGCAATGAGGAACATTTTGAAAGTCTTGTGGAGGACTGTAGGTTTAGAAACCTCAGTTGCATCTGCTCTCACTTTTGCTAGTTGCCAGCAATGGTTGAACTTGGTTTTGAAGTATACTTTCTCAGGGACTATACTCTACCCTAGCAAGACAAAAACATAAAACTGTTTTTATTGCTGCTTGCCTAACATATGCCAAAAGTGGCATGGATTGCAACCTAACATGGCATCAGAGAACCATCATTCCTATGGTTGTAGTCTGAGAAGGTCTCCTAACTTTGAAAGGAAACCACTGCATGAGGGGTTTGCATTTCCCTGTGGCTGAACCTTGGATTCAGCATGTGGGCTTTTGTACAAGGCAACTCTTTAAGGAAAGGCAAAGAATCTTATTTTGTCACTTTGGAGATGGAAGAAATTATAGGAAGCTCATCTTCCTCAGAAATCCTTCTGTTTGTCCTTCAGTCAGCCACAATCTGTACCTCAGGGTGTTCACAGGCATGTTCTATTTTGCTAGAGCTTCAGGAGTTATTACCTAATTCCCCTCTGCTTACACCAATGTAAAGTAAATATAATGTCTTTGAATTTAGCGCAGTTGCACCCACTGAAGCTGGCACATGAACAAAACCTAGCTCCCAGAGGAAAACTCAGATCTTCCTGTCTTGTTTCATTGTGATCAAGTATGTGCAGCGGAGTGGCTTGAGCTGTTGCTAGCTGCCAGCTGCCACAATTAATTACTAAATATCAAGACTGGTTCACCCTGCACCCCTCTGTATGCTGCTCGCTTACAGATGTTGGCACCTGTCTCTTGATTAATCCAGTATCCTAGCACATGTAGAGAACTCTAGCTAAGAGTCACAGAGTCTTGTAGAGATGGATGTCACTAGGGATGATTTTCATTTGTCAGATGCACTTAACTTCCTCTGAATTCCCTGGGCCTGGAATAAACTCACTGTCTCCACCTAGATAACACCATTCAAGAGGGCTTAGCTCAGGAAAGGCTGAAGAACACCAAATCCCATCAGAATGCCTACTGAGACTGAACTAAGAGCAGCAACACTAGTGATTCCCCCTCTCCCATTTCCAAAATTGGAGGAAGGAGAGGTACGTGCTGTTCTGTGCACTAATTTGGGAGTCGTTTATAGGTCACATTTCAGGACACAAAATAATAGTCCTTGGGAGAAAAGAAGTGTTTTTTTTTTTTTTTTCTCCTCTGTGTGTTACTGCATGATTGAGTAGATACTGACATATCAGTAATTAGTGAATTCCTTTTGCAATTTTTTATTTGTGCCAGCATGGCAAATTATATCCAAGGATGTGGCTCTCCTCCCACTTCCATCATTGTAAAAAAAACGCTCCAAAACTCTGTTAAAGTCAGTGGAGTGACATTGGCATAAAATCAGTGAGAAGGAGCTTCAGCCTCTGATATTTAATTTTCTGCAGCAAGCAATTCCAGTCAATTCCCAGTGATCCCCAAGACTCCAGCCACACGGCCAGTTTGAAAGGCTGTCCAAGAAATGCTGAATGACGCAGGGACAGCATCTAGCCAAGTGCCATCTATTGGCCATTTACCATAGTGCTTCAGAGGATGCAGAGTTTCTGAGTGCCTGAATCAAACACAAATGATGTGGCCTAAAAGTCTCTTTAGATGCAAACCTGCAGGCTAGTACCTCATTCAGGGAGGAGGACTCCATAATGGAAGCTTTTCCCTAGTTCCAGTCTCTTCAGACCCCGGTGTGGTTTACCTATACTTTCTCAGGACCTCAGAGAAGATGCAATGCTTTTGGTTAATGGTTCAGCACATGAGCAGACATAAAAAAGCTCTTACTGTGATTTGTGAAGCATGGTCTTACTTTTTGTTGAAGGATAAAGTGATTATCCATCACTAGGAAAACAAATGTACTAAGCATAGTGACCCCTAGTCCGGCTTACGCACTCCAACATTTTCAGGTGGAATTGAGCTAGAGGAAGCAGATAAGTATCACTGGGTTCCCGAAGCAGGAAGCAAATGTTTCAGCCCCTCTGTACTCTCAGATTGATTCTGTCTATTGGTCACAGAACCCTAGCAGGTTATCTCATATTATCTTGAATCACCTCATTTCTAGGATATCAGTTTTGGGTGTAGTACTGGTCTCCATGTAACAATCCTCTGTTGGTAGGTTTGTGCTACTCCTTTAGAGAGATGTATCTGTTATTGCTTCAGCCCAACTTGGAAGTCAGTTGAAGACATCAAGGACTCTATATTAAAATGGATTGGGAGCAATACATACTGAAACTTTCCAATGTCCTACAGAACTTCTACATTGTACAGGCAGATTGTCTAAATTGTTGGCAAAGATTACTGGAAATGTCCTTCAAGGAAGTCCACTATCCAATGCATATTCACCTAGGGTTCTCACAGAAGATAAAGGTTTCATGATCGCACTGGGGCTGCAAGTTTCTCATGTACTATCTGCCAAACAGTTTATGTCCATGCCACTCCAGCAGTATGGATTTTCCAGACATTTTCCATGTGGCAGGAGGTCGGGCTGGTAGTTCTGCAGGTGACCTCTTCACTTCCAGCCTCTTCTCAATTATGGCCCTCTGCACTGGTGCACAAAATTCTCCAGGAGACACTATCTCTCAGAAACACTGTAAATCTGAGACTCAGCCTGCATGACCCCAGGGTTATTAAAAAGTTTCTGGCACTTGCTTAGTATGGAAGGAATTCTAGCTGGGGTGACTTCATCACATTTTTAACACCGATTGTTACTTTTTGTCTCCTTAAGGTTCCCCTTCAGACAGAGATATCTCTTTCTTTCTTAAAGTGCAGAGTGTATATATAAATATATAGGATGCTTGTATTTAGGTGATCAATGACGACACTAAAGTATGGTTTCTGTACCTTATCTGAAATCTACAAAGCTCTTCCTGAGCTATTTGACCGACAGCTTCACATCACTTTATTCCTCTGTCAATCATCTATATAACACTAGTGCCAATTTGTTAAATCAGGCTCAAAACATAAACATATTGCTTTGCAGAAGGCAGTGTGAATTATGTTGATATAATGTAGGTGTGCACCCTATTGCAAAATAACTCTGCTATTTGCAAAATTCCAGCTTAGGCCTACTGTATGAGAGCTAGGACTGTATACATACCACATCCACCTAAGCCATACATGAGATATTTTTGCAAAGAAATGGCTATCTGACTCAACATGTCAACCTGGACTTTTAAACTAGTCGAACCTCACTTTTTTGTTGGTTTGCTTATTTTTTGAGCATGCCTTCTTCTTCTTCTCCCCCATAAAGAGAGTTGGTTGTCTCATGTGCTCTTTTCTACAGTTTTCTTCAATTGCTTTCCTTGGTAATAAATTCCATATGTTTACTATCTCCCCTTTTTGTCCTTCAGTAGCCTAGAGCATTTCCCTCACCAAAAGCTGCATGGTTGTTTTCCCAGGAAATATCATTGTTCCAAAAAAGATATTATAGGAGCAAATAAAACACATTTCCAAAACAGTACTGCCAAATAACAAAATAAAAAAAAGTTCATATTTTTGATGACAAGGATATTAAAAGGAGAAAAATATGTTGTTTAAAAATAACCAAGTCTTCAATAGTAGTGCAGGAGGATATTCAATTAAATGGAATGTAGTTTTCCAGTGAGCCCCTCTAATCTTGGATTGAAACTATGGGTTGAATTATTATATTTTTAATTTCTATTTTTTCATCTATATTTTTTACTCCATTCCCAGCCTTATGGTGATGTTTGTTACTATTTATATTTTATGTTGAGGGTCCTTTTTTCAGCTGTCTCTAAAACTTTAAAAAAATGCCAGATGTCATGTTGGAAACCCAAAGCCCCAAATCAGGCCATAAATCACAACAAACCATAAATATATATGTGTGCGTGGGCACGTGCGCGTGTGTATGGACATTGTACTGTTCTTTAGCACTTCCCTTGTTGGCTTTCCTCTTCCCTCCCTTTGCCACTCACAGGAGGTAGAACTGAATTGTCTTACCTGGCGTGTTTATTTTGCAGACTCAGAGCAGAGCACTGGGTCGGACACAGAGGTGCTGGCAGAAAGGACGTCCTGTTCATTTGGCTCCCATTCTGACCTTACATCTGGTGGCTCAGGCCCTCAGCCTCCTCCACCTTCATCCATGGAAGAGATCCAAGTAGAGCTGCAGTGTGCTGACCTCTGGAAAAGATTTCATGACATTGGGACAGAGATGATCATCACGAAAGCAGGCAGGTAAGACATCTCTGGCTTTCTGTCTAGTTAAAAAAACAGATCATAACTTTTTTTTTTTTTTTTTTTTTTTTTTTTTTTTTATAAAGAAGTTTTTTTTTTTTTTTTTTAAGAAGAGAGCTTTTTTCCTTCTTGATAAGCCAAAGGAATAAATATGCAGGAAAAATTAAATGGCTGACAGAGTTTCACAGCTGTATCTCCTACTAGGTTTCTTAAGACAGGTCCAGTTGTTTCGTATTACTGCTTGAATCAGTAGCTCCAAAGGAGAACTGGCAGCTGCAGGAAGCTGTTGAGTACAGCCTTTCCTCTGAGCAAATAAATCAGGAAATTATCATTGTGCTGTTGGCTGTAGTGAATTTAGATGAGTTATGAATTTGGGCATGAGCCATTTGAGTTTCCTTTCAAGTTCCAATAGCACTTCATAAGCCAGTTGATTTAATCACAAATATAATGAAATTCAAACTCACCTTTGCACAAAATGAATGTGTTCCTGCAATTCTAAATAGATAAAATGTTAATGACTTCCTGTACCAAAAATGTGCAGTCTTAACATTTCCCTCTGCTATTGCAGCTGATACCATGTCAGTTGACATTAGGAAGATCCACTAGTAAGCCATATTTTTTAAAAATTAAAAACTCACCCTGCCATGCCATTAGCCAAGGGTAAGAACATCATTGCTGTCTACTGGCTAGAAATCTGTTCACCAAAACACAACCTGAAACTAGCTGTAAATTTCTAGATCGCTCAAACTATAAGCGATCCCAGATTTTTAGACAAGTTGGCGTTGACGTAATGTTTCTTACTTCCACCTAATGATGTTTTAATTCCGATTAATGCTGTGCAAAAGGAAGTCAGCACCATGGACAGAGCCAATTAAAACGAACAAGCCACGTGAGTGTCCCAGGAGCTGTTCTGCCCCTTCGGCAGGCAGGCAGAAGGGAATATTTCCCAGGTTTTAGGGGAAAAACATGGTGTTCAATTGTTTATAATTTTGTTTCGTCTCTGTGCTCTCAGAATTTGTGAGAACAGCTAGACTTGTTGTTTTATGTTCTTGTGAAGTGAGCACTATTGCTCTGTAGCTCCAGGAAGTCCAGATAATTTGAGGAAAGTTGTATTGGACAAACAACTCAGATAATCCCTGAAGAAGATTATCAGAACCAGGTTAGCTCCTGAATTTAGATGTAGGATCTCATTGGCCCAGGAAACATCTTGCATCAGTACAGATTGGGCTGCTGGTTTTGCCCTTCTGCCTCAAATGGAAGAGGCAAAGTAACTGTAATTACAACACTCTCTATTATGCAACAACTTTTCTCTAGAGATGTCAAAGCAGATGCAGAGAAAATTGTTATTATCCTTTTTTCACAGGGGTTGAAATTGAGACCTAAACAGATTAAATAATCTGTTCAGCATCATTAAATACAACACTGGAAGATGCAAGTTTCTTGCCTCTGACTTTGTTGCCCTGGTGCCTGGGCCATGCTGTCTCAGAAAATTAAAATAATATATTGGTACCTGTTGGATTAACTATAATTAATTCTCTTATGATACATGGAGTAGATAGATAGACTTAACAGCACCATACATATCTCAAAGCCCACTAACACCAGTGAACACTAAAATGCCTAGAGCTCAGTGTATGAAGCACACACATTTCCTACTGAAGAAGCTGACCTTTCTGGAATCTTAAAAAAACATACCCTGATTACAGGGTTTCTTAACAAAAGTCACCAAAAAAAGTTGCAACATCAATGCTATTGCGATTTTGCAAATAATACTCACAAAAGCCTTAAGAACATTGGCAGAGGTCTGGGAGAAAGAAGCATTCATGGAAGAAAAAAACCCACAGTGAAATATTCTGGGGATATATAACATAATGAATTTAAATACTTTGGATCAGTTAAAAAAATGATAAATTTCTATTTGGTCAGACTGATGCACACATACAAAAAAGATTCTGTAGTTCCTTGGAAGTTTTAAGGAAATTACAATATTGAATACATTGCAGTTTTTAAAGAAAAACCACGACTTTTTTAAAAAAATATTTGTCATCTACTGTCTTCAAGCTATACACTTCTATTTGTTGCTTGGAACTGCCTGAAGTATGTATTTTGACACTTTTGGTACAAAACTATTGTTCTGACATTTATGAATTGAAATGTTTCATGTCAGCAATGGTTCATGGAACTTGCCATTTGTGTTGCCTTTCTGCCAAACACAGCTTCCCACATCACGTATCATCATAACAAACAATAGATACATATCCCTAATTATGCTGCAATAAAAGGAAGCTGATTAAGAATTATTGTGAGATGTGCATAGTTCGTTCCATGTGGGTACATGATGCAGCTGAACTACAATTCCACTGAAGCACCATGCCAAGCAAAATGAGTCCCATTTAGTAAAGAAGCATCCCAGACCAAAACATTCAGATTTGCTTCCCACGCCTGTTTTTTTTCTCTTTGCTTCTACATGGCCCCAAATTTAAAAAAAAAAAAAAAAAAANAAAAAAGTTTTTATTTTGGCTCAATGATTTTCATTTTCATATTTTGGAGGACAGACCTCTATGCTCTGGGGTAAACTTTGGTTGGTCTGCATTTTCTGATGAAATATCTCTTTCTCTACTTATGCAGCTGTTAGAGGTGTTTAACAGCACATGTTACAAAAGGACAGAAACCCTAAATTCATGTTAAGGACTCAAAAAAATAGGTATTTTGATTATTTTTTAGTAGGGAATAGATGTAGGGAAACCTGTAAGGACTGTAAAGACTATTTCTCTTTCCAAAATTTTTTAATAGCATTTTCAAGTGCCTATGCAAGCTCCAGTCTTGATAATTTTTCCACTTAGGAAAGACCATGTACCAAAATACAGAGTCATAACTTACTGTGCAAATCATATATTCTTTATAATCCTAAATAATATTCTTTCTCCCTGAAAGGAGATGCTTATCATTACTTGAGTGCTGATGGCCAACTGGCTCCTCACTGGCTGTTCACTCAAAATCTATATAGCTACTAAAAGATATGTATTTTTTCTGATTGATGATGTTCTGCTCCAGAAGTGATGTTAACAATATTGGAGGGATTTTTTTTTTTTTTTTTAAATGCTGACTACATTTCTAGGTTAACCATTGCAAAGCATAATGAAGAGCTGTGCAGTTTCTTTAGGTAGCACATCTGTTTATTGGGGATGGTCCTTATAGATATGATAAAATTGACAAATTAAACCTCTCAGGTTAAACATTTTTCTTTCAGAGAGGATGTGTCTGTGATGGGTGAGAGCTGAGGCTAGCAGTCTTGTTTCTCCATATAGGATGCAAGATATATGATGCATCCCATAGATTAGACTATGTGATTTCTGACAAAAATAGCAGAACTGGTGTTATTTCCTGAGGATTTCCTACTACGTATTGAAATGGTGAGACATGCACACTGTCATTTATTATTTTATCCTTCCCCAGGGAAAATTTTGCTCTCCTTGTTGCTTTCTCTTTGGCAACCCTGTTTGAGCGCTGCAAGGCCGCCTTGTTTTGAAAGCCTTTATAATTACAGACTCAGTTGCCTATAATACATCTGCTCGTTAATTTCCTATGACTCGTAAGGCACTGCTTGGTTCCTGCCTGACCCCACAATCTCTTTTTGCTCTTACTTTGTAATGCTAGTTTCTAACCTATGTTCTCATTTCAAACATGTTTCTGGAGCTATATCCTGCCTAGGTCTGGCCTATTACACTTTTTAACTTTCAGACTCCCACTCCCACTCCCATTTAATTGTGCTTTATTTTTTCTTTTCTTGATGCTATATTTATAGATGTCTTTTTTTGTCTGTTTCCATAAACCCACTTCAGTCCTCTTAGAACTTTTCCTTTCCTTTCCATCAGAAAGTTGTTATTCAGAATATAATAAAATGCTTATAACAAGACTCCTTTGTTCTTCGTGCAAAAGATGCAAATAGCTTTCTGTCAGCTGCAGTGCATTCAAATCTGCAATCTCCTTTATCTCCTTTTTGTTTGAAATCCAGCCTTAGACTCTGTGCAAAATAAAATAAATTCAGGTCAAGCCCCAAGTCATACTGATCTAAGCAACTAGTTCTAAAACCATATTTAACTCTTTTTCTCTGCTCTCCTTCACCGATGGTGACCACACATGTACCTTGGAAACATCAGCAGAGGAATTTGAATCCCTCCCCACACCCCTACAATCTACAGCTAAGGTCCATGGCCACCCGAGCTGCAGGGTAACAGTTAACCACTGCATGGAAGTGCTGCCTAGGGGGGGAAAGCAATCTGCACTTATTCCTGGGGGGGTACACTATAAAGAGTGCTTGGAGTCCTGCTCCAGGGGAAGCGCTGGCTGCTGTTTATGGAGGTGGTTATACGTGTGTGAGCACGCACAGAAGCACAGCCAGGAGGTATTCCTCTGGGGACCGTCTGACACAGAGCCAGTGTTTCTTCTCAACGATGAGGGAAATGATCTCATCTGTCTTATCACAGTTATCATATCTATACTGTGGGATGGCTTAAACCTGGGTGCTGAGGCAGCCCTCAGTAATAAGAGTGGAAAAAAACAGCAGTGAGTGGAACAGGTGACTTTGTCCTCTCCTGACTCCTCTGTGCCTCCTGATAGGTTAAATTGTATTTTGTCTGGAGTTTCTTTGCCTCCCTGAAATCATGAGTCTGAGTTGTTTGAAATGTGTACGTAGGGCTGTTTACATTACTGATTTTTTTTTTTATTTTATTTCCAGTGGAAGGAAGGAAAGGCTCTATAGTGCTCTTCAGTTAGAAACTGAGGCGGGGATTTTGTTGCAAAGCTCTGTTGTTGTTGAAGGGGCACATGAGAGGACTCTTCAGAGCGAGAGCTGTCAGGCTACAGCTACCAAACTGCTGCCCAGATGTCCTGGCCCAGTGGGCCAGATAAGCTTTCTCCAGCTTCCAGAAAAATGTTCCCTTTGGGAGCTATTGAGAAGATCTGCTGGGCTCCCTCTCCTTCATAAACAATAAATCCTTTTGCTCCCAAACCCTGCCCTCAGCCTTTACTCTCAGCACAAACATCTCCTCTACATGTTCCCACACTGCAGAGGGAAACATAAAGGCATTCCTGTGTTCCCTTCCCTTCCCTTCCCTTCCCTTCCCTTCCCTTCCTTTCCCTTCCCTCACTTTCACTTCTCACAGGTTTGTTTTCGTAAAGAAATATACGTTTGGCACTGGTCTTAAATGCAAGGAAATAAGAGGTATAAAACAGAAATGATAACTTCAGGTTGCCCTGTGAACTCATGCACATTGTAAATACTGTGCACACTTAATCTGCAAATCTATATCAGATTATTTTGCAGGATTTCTCAATCAGATTTTTTTATGACTGGGAAATGACTACTCTGTCTGTTACTGTCAATAGACAAATTGTCTTTTGCTACAACTGAAGCACATCCCTTAATTTTAGGGTTTGCATTTAGCAGATGTCACCCTTAAGCAAATTTAATCTTATTTAAGTTGTAGTTTACACAGTGTATAAATCATTACACTAAACGGCCATGAAAACTGTACAGTAAATTGTATCAGAGCTTGTAAACTCTCATCTGACTTCTGCTCACTAAGCTGTCTGTACAGAAGTATTTCCAATGTCTGAAGAGTTTCGAGGAACTGCATTTGTGTTTTGAGACAACCTGCCAGGTACCTTTAAATTTCTTATCCCCTAATGGGTAATTGCCCTCCTTAAAACTCAACTGTGAAACAGAGAATGAATTTATGTTGGAAGGGATCTTTGGAGCTCATCTGGCCCATGCCTCCACTCAGAGCAGGCCAACTTTGAAGACAGATCCAACCTGAACCTAGCTTCACCTGTGCTTGTTCAAGGGACAGGGATAAGAGTTGGAACCTTGAGAATCCTAAGGGTTAGAAACTGAAGCTTTATGCTGCTGGGGAAAAAAAAAAATCCAGTTTGGGGATATACCTGTGATCCTCCTTCTTTAAACAGTTTTCACAAAGGAAAATTGAGCTATATTTTTGTGTTAAATGAAAATTTTAAACAACAGCAAAAACAATTATGCTGGCTGCCACATTCTAACTACTTCTTTCTATTGCTGAAAGTTCCAAAACATGGTTCTTAATATCAGTACACTACTGTGCTGGCAAATACTATTTTAATCAGGTTTTAGAGATCTTTATATATCACCAATTTTCTTTACATTGAGAGTTTCATAAACCTCATTGTTGTTATTGAAGGAGAGAAGAATTGAGTAGACTGAGGCATATGGTTGTTACAATAATGCTTTTCAATATACTTCTAAGTGGTCCTAAAATAATTGTATTAACTTATTTCATATCACATCATATTTCCCCTAAAAGGGTACTGTGTGTAAGTTCACAGTCTAAATTTAGGAAGGCTGTTTTCCTGCTGAGTGGCAAAGCTAACATATAAATAACTTGATCATCCCAAACTGTTGTTGATATAAAACCTCCTCCTAAACTATATCAGATGTCATCACGTGCTCCCTATGAAAACAGACGGCCTTCGTGTCTGTAGCTGCTGACTATAAAGCTAGTTGGTGTCTTTCTAGATGAAAGCCTCTTGACTGTATATTAATACAGCCATATTCAAATGGCCTGAGTTCCTTCCAAACCTTTGAACCTCCAGTTTTCTATAGGGTTGGTGCCTCCAGGGGGGCAAGGGCCCGCCAAGAGGAACACGGAGCACAGGGACTTAACCAGGATTACATCCGAGTACCTCCCTCAGTTGCTACTGTTTGCCTCTGTCTTTTGCATTTTCCCCTTTCCACGCAGCAGTGCTGCTGGAGACCTGCTGTGACAGTTCCAGGCCACATCCTTATGGCAAAGAAACCTGAGTTACTTTTACACCCACAGAAAAAGAAAACCAGTAATAATTTACAAAACTTTAAAAGTACACTTAAACCTTAGAGAAAGCAGTGGGATCAGCCGAGCTCTCTCCGACCATTTTAGAGATTAGCCTCTAAGCCTGTTGAATGGTCTGTGGTAATCTTTTACAAGGTATTTCATAAGCAAACAACCCCATAGGCTATACTGCAACTTTACACGGGGCCACAGATTTAGAGAGAGCTTCTTGGAACACACAGCATTCAGTTTTCCCAATACAGTGCACAGACTTAGACCCAAAGAGACTCAGATCTAATCCTGGGTTTCTCATCAACCCTCTGAAACATGACCTACCTCTTAAGCTGCTCCCAAGCCACCTCTCTCCAATTAAGGAGAGCTGGATTGTAAAATGCCACATCCTGTACCCATTTGGATTGGCAGATTTAATGAGCCATTGTGGTGGAAACAAGGTATTGCCCTCAAGCCACCAAAGATTAACCCATTCTTCCTCTTCCCTCCCCGCCCCCCCCAAATTGTTCAACCAGCAAACTCACACCATCCGTTGCACAAATTTGCTCTCTCCTTGAAGGATTTATGGAGACAATTTTTCTGACAGTTTTATGTCTCTCATAACTCTGGTTAGCTGTGCTCCGGCAGCTGTGGGGTGGTGCTCTCCCTGCCCCCCATGATAAATGCCCTTTTCCGAGGCAGATGCAGTTACTAACAGGTCAGAATTTTCCTTCTCTGTGGCCTTAAATGGAAGAGCTGAGGGTAGGGCGAAGGCTGAGCACCAGCCTCCTCCTTCACACCTTCTTCTGCAAGTGGGTACATGTGGCTGGGATGGGAAAGAATAAAATAGTTTCTCATGGCCACATTCCTTCAGTGCAAATTATTAGAGACGTGTTTGGAGATGTTGACATAAACATTCCTGTTTTCTTCCTCCTCTAGACTGTGTCCACTGGTAATACTTTGAGAAACAGAAATTTTGGGAGGAGATTTACGTCTTCTTCCCTGACATTTCACTAGTCCTCACTAGTTAGAAATGAAAGTGCCACAATGGTTTCTAGGGATGGCCCCTAGAAACAGTGGACAAACATTTCTTGTACACTTTTCCATGATTTTGGCATTTGGATTTTAAATTCCCCTTCAATATCCTCCTTCCATCCCAACCATCCTCATTCCATAAGGATATATCTACTTATCATAGGAGCAGAATGTAATTTCTTATGAGCATCCAGTACTTTCACAGTTTCTCCTACCAAAACTCTGTATCATCTGGGCAGAAGTCATGCAACTGAGTAATACCATCCTGTGGGACCTCAGCTCAAGGTTTTCCTAGATAAGGTCTGAGAAGCCACTCAAGTAGAGCTCAGGCTTGAGTTAATAGTCAGTGAAACAACACCATATTTCTTTCAGTGCTCTGCTCTGCTGCACATTTTCTTTTGCACTTCACCCAGTTCTGCTCCTCAGATTTTATGAAGATATTAAAATACCGCATTAGTTGCAAATATAATATGGCATAAACAATTCACTCAGCACGCTGTATGAGGGATGTGTGGAATGGCAATTGGAGTACTGGCAACCAGAGAATTTTTTAAGAAGGAGAAATTATGTTGTAGCCACACTAACACTGACATGTTTTGAAGTTAAAATTGTTCTGAGCTGTTCTCTTCTGAAATAATTGTCTAGCTACAAACACCCCCAGAACAGTGACTAATGCACAGCAGAGCTAAGCTTGTGCTCAGACAAGAAAAGAGAGGGTGAGAATTGATTCTTGCTGGCGTAGAGTTTCATAACTTGCCTATCAGGAGAAAATGCTTAAGACAGTTCTGGATCATATAGAAAAGACAACACGTACTAAAAGATTGCACAAAATACCATCTAGACTTCAAGGAAAACATGATGATAATGCCAGTATTTCTGTAAAATGTGAAATATATGCCTAATATGCAGATGCATTTGAGGGACATTCTTTCTTAAATAACTATAAACATAATGTCAAAAGGATCTTTCAGGACAATGGATTTGCTTTAAATATTACTCTAGTACTATCAAACTCCAAACTGAAATGTGATTTTATCTAAAAAGAGAACTAAAGTGATCCTGCATGCAATGTGATATGAGAGAATAATTCTAGGTGGACAGCCAATGTGAAAAACAGCAAGAAGAAGGTATGCTACCATCTGAGTACTTAAATGCCTAGAGAGGAAAATTTGTGTGGAACATAACAGAACTATTTGCTAGGAGCTGGGAACAGAGTGCTCGACTGGAAGTGTGTTATTGTTACCCACAGGTAGCAGGTTATCCTGCTACCCCTTTTCTTAAGTGGAAAAGAATTCAAGATTTAAACCACAGTCTTTGCTACTGATGCCAAGCCCAAAGGAATCATACTAAGAATTGGGCTGTGTAAAGTAGTGTTTGTAAAGTGTTTGTGTAAAGTCCTGGTTGTTGGAGAGGGATCTAAGCAGCCCCTTCAGCTTCTTTATTCACCATTTTCTTCCTTATTTCTACTCTTCTTTTCCCAGGAGAATGTTTCCAGCCATGAGAGTGAAAATCACAGGCTTGGATCCCCACCAGCAGTATTATATTGCCATGGACATTGTGCCTGTGGATAACAAGAGATACAGGTAAGCTTTTTAGGTGCAGAGGCAGGAACATTGTGATAACTTAGTGTCAGTGAAAGCCTAGGAAAGACACATACCGTTACACAGCGTTGCAAAGGTATGCTGGAGGAGACCATGTTGATTTACACCAACGTAGTTGATTTGACCACAGTTGTGAGACAAAAACCCAGAAGTTTAATCTACTCCTTTGCACTTTGGGATTCAAATCTTGGTCTTTTCGAATAGCAGTTTTTAATCAGGGAGATCTGCAGCATATATTTCACAATCAACATAATTAGCAATGACCGAGGGAATTGATAACTGGAGTTACCAATGGGGAGTCTGGAGCCTCTAAAACTACTTCAGCAAGAAGGGAATGGACAAGTGGCAGCTCAGGTTCTGGCCTGAACTGAATTGGGTGATTTTTGTTCTAAAATCATTCACTGTCCAGCCCAGCAGCCCCAGGGGATATGGGCCCTGACCTACAGTAAGGAGACATTGAGAAAGCCTCTGGCGTATCTCCACCACTAAGCTGAAAGACAGGAAGAGGAGATTTCTCTGGTATTAATGGGCTTCCAGTCCTAAAAATTACTCTGGAAAACTCACGCTCCTCTGCATCCCAGAACACTATCCAGACAGAGGTGATTTACCTATACTTATTAAAAGACCTCTGAGAGCAAGTCTTTTCCCCAAATAGTGTTGATTGCACCATATTTCAAGGATTCAAGAACTGATCCTCTGCTTCAAATGCTAAATATTACATTTTTGCTCTGAGATAGTGCAGAGTGTTTCTCAGGAAAATGCTTTTCCTGGGAAGCATCAAGGTCGTTTCTGATATTCAGCTACATGTTTTGTCCCTTTCTTTGAGTGTGATTCTGACAGCAGTAATGTAAAAAATAAATATATTGTCTTACACTTTATTTCTGTCCTTGTTAGCTTGTGCAGCCACATAGAGCACTATGTGGTGAAAGGAACGGATTCTTTTTTTTCTTTCCCATTTCTTTTGAAAATACATGAAATGAGTCACTGTTTGTAGGTAAGGAATGCAATAGCTTGGCAGAGCTGAGTAGAGACCCAATGAAGGGCAGCACAGGGCAGAACTCAGAGGTGTTAGCAGGATGGTTGGTGAAATGCCTTAGGCTGAAAGAGCCACAGGACAGAAAGAAAAAAAAGTGTCTAGGCAAAACTGCGGTAGAGAAATTTATAGCATATGTAGGATGGCTTAATCAGGAACACAAAAAATATTTTTTCCTCTAATACCAACATGATGATGTTTCTAGATGATGTTTTGCACCATCTGGTATAGCAGCCAATACAGATTTCCAGAAATTACAGGGCATTTATTAGTATTTTCAGAGAGGGCTTTGTTTACCTGTATTTTCTAGCCTCTTACTCTGGCTCAGAGAGGGTTAAGGAGTTGAAAAGGCACATGTGGCAGGGTTTTACAGGGAAAATAACTGCAAAGGTGGTTTTAATAAGGAATCAAGTCTGAACAAGTGGCTCAGGGGTAATCTGGCTTTCATTTAGAAGGTAGGAGGTTGCAATAAAGCACGTTCTCCCCTGACTGCAAATGAGAGCTTGGGGTGCATGCGGTAGGGTGGCAGGCAAGGGGGAGCCCTGGAAATGTTCCTGAGTGAGTGAGTGACAACTTCCCTTAGCCATCTCCCCTTCCTCTTTCAGGTACGTGTATCACAGCTCTAAGTGGATGGTGGCTGGCAATGCTGACTCCCCAGTGCCCCCGAGGGTTTACATCCACCCCGACTCGCTGGCTTCTGGAGACACCTGGATGAGGCAGGTGGTCAGTTTTGACAAGCTCAAGCTGACCAACAACGAGCTTGATGATCAAGGCCATGTAAGTTAGAAGCTAGTCCCGGTGCCTACTGTCTCAGACTCGTAAGGGTCATGCTGCTGCTCTGAAGCTCCTGTGTCATGCTGGGCATGCATGCCTGGAGTCACTCTCCAGAGTTAGGGAGCTTTTTGTCCCTACTTCTGTGCTTTTCTTCAGAATGTTGTATGATCCTATAAAGCAATAAATCCCCTTTCTCCCTGTACATAGCATACTTGTGTAAGAAAAGGGTAGTTTTCTTCATGTTAGCTCTTACTCTGTCGCTGCTTCCTTGTACATCTGGATGTAGTGTAGAATATTTGGGGAAAAAAAAATATCTTTTCCTTCTCCTTTTGTCTTTTCTTCAGATAATCTTGCATTCTATGCATAAGTACCAGCCCCGTGTTCATGTTATCCGCAAGGATTTCAGCAGTGATCTTTCTCCTACAAAACCAGTCCCTTCAGGAGAAGGGGTGAAAACCTTCAACTTCCCTGAGACTGTCTTCACCACAGTGACAGCCTACCAAAATCAACAGGTAAAGCTGTGTGCCTTCAGGCTCCTCTTATGTTGGGTGTTCACCGATAAAAATATCAGTGTGCTTTTGGTGTTTGAGACATTAACTTCTCTAAGAAACATAGCTCAAGAAGAGTGTACACTTTACAAGCTCACTGTTTGTTTGGTTGGTTTTTTTTCTGCACAAAAAGAAAATGCTTGCTACAGGGTAGTGCGTAGACAAGAGATATCTAGCCAGAAAACCATCTTGCAGATAACATGCCTGCAGTTCTTAGTGTAAAGCAAGTAGGTGAGATCAACCATAAAGAGATGTATTGTGTTCACTTTTCCTTGCTGCCTTGTGGTACGAACTACAGTGTCCTGTGCCCACTGTAATTTTAAGGCAGCACAACTAGTCCAGTTCTGTTATCTTGCAGAGTAAACACATAGGGTTTTTTTCACTGCTAAAATGAAGGAAAAGTTTTAAAGAAGGGGAATCTTATCAGCTTGCTGACAAAAGAAGCCTTTGAACATAAGCAACAGTAGTCCATGTATTGCATATGAACTAAAATTCTCATGCATAATTCACGTTTGATTCAGATTTTGCACAGCTCCCAGTGGAGAGTGTTACTATTGACTCCAGATATCATAAGGAAAAGATATTGCCACAGTGGGATACTATCTGCAGAGGCCTTGACTACTGAGCTTTGTTACTGATCTGCCTTTTTTCTCAAACAAGACTTCATGGCACTAAGAAATGTAATTTCAGTCTACACTACTGTTTGATTACAGAATTCCCTGTCTATCCCGGTTTTCCCCAAAGATATGGTATCTTTTAGAGAATGTAAGCATTTTAGACACCAGCAAAGAGAGGAGTTTTGGAAAAGGCTTGCTGTGGATTCCAAATGTCTGATCCCTCTTCTCCTTCAGTGGCCAGTGAGAGCTGGTGTCCTAGTCTTTGAGAAGAATGTGACCTGCTGCTTTGCTTCTGCAGGCATGTTCATTGCTCATGTTGAGAACTCCTTATATCCACCTTTGTAGTCTCCTTATGTATTGCTCATCTACTAGAATCCTCAGGGATTCCCATTAGCCTTCATGCAACCTCTGTCATGCTTTGGGCTCCTCTTCTCTTGTTTGTGTACATATACAACATCTGTGCTTCTGGAAAATGACTTCACGAACTCAGTGGATGTCATTATATTTAGTATTCTTGGATGGAGGGACAGACCCATGTCAAATCAGCTTAGGGCAAATTGTAATATTTAGCCTATCTGTAAAAATTGTGAATTGTTATAGAGGTTTTTATTTTGCAACATAAGAGAGAGCACATGTGTTGACAGTGCTCCCATGATTGCTTCTGGATACCCACTCCTAACTCTTTCTCAGTCTGGTCCCCTTGAATTGACCTGAATCAGGATCTAAAATAGATCAACTATTCCAGCAGGAAAAAACATTGCAACACAATGGTGGGTTTGCTGTCCTTGCAGCACTGGAAATTTCCTGCCCCACTTGCCCAAACCACGTGCTCCACAAACTTTTAACTGTAGACCAAACATGGAAAGAGAATAGAGAAAGGAGAAAAAATGACAGGAAATAAGCCTGTCATTCTTCTGTAATGACCAGACCTATAAGACATAATTATTTCAACATTAAATTAATTATAGAATTAGACATAAGGTAAGAGAGGTGTTAAGGGAGGGATCTCTGTCAGGTACTGGGTCTGTAAACTGCCTCAATGTAAAGAAGCACTGAAATATCTTCCTGTCTCTCTGAATTCCAAATATTTGGGGGTTTTGCACCCCTCCCTTTTTTTTTTTTTTTTTGGGGGGGCGCCATTTTTATGATACCAGTAAAGGAAATTCTGGTGGGTTAGAGAAACCTTTTCATTAAAAATAGGTTCAAACACCCTGAATTTGCCTGCCTGCCCTCCAGTGGCTGTAAAACTTTGCCTTACTGGGAGAAGTGTCTCTGGAAACAATTGTAAAATGTTAGCGAATCCACCACAGGGATTCCCTCTGCTGTAATTCCATCCTCCACAGAACATATCTGTCTCTGTACACACAAGTCCCAGGACAGCTGCAAAGTCAGGCTAGCGGAAATTAAGTTCACAAATTAAGCTTCTGCAAAAATAGGAGCTGCATTCCAGATCTGAGGTTAATATCCAGAGTAAGGGCTTGGTTCTGACAGAAGCAAAACACCTGCAAATCCGCTTCAGATCAGTCTGTATTAAACTAGTCCCTTCTGAGCAGTTTTAGCAAAAACACCTCAAATTTTATAGGATCTGGAGATCTCGCTCCCTTTTCACTCCAGAGACAGGGTGTCTGCGACAAGGTGAAGTTGGCAGAGGGAAGCTCCTGTGCTGCACCAGGTTGGGGAGTAGCTGACAGGGAGTGTGATATCATGGGCTGCAAGGTCAAAATCTCAATATTATTGCGCTTCCCCAACTGCACAGCCATTGAAGAGTGTTATCTCCTGGGGTTTACACCTGGGTCCAGGGTGTGCTTCTCCTTCGGGAACAGCTTCTCAGTCCCAGCTGTGCCAGGTTTCCTGATGCTGCCAGGTTTCTGCCTCTGGCGCCGCTCATTCGCTAAGTAGATAATCTGTTCATGGATAATGGAAGGTCAACGTTAATATAAGTTTGGGGAAATAAGTATGAAAGATCGTCGTACAGGTGGTTTGGGCAAGAGTGCTAATCATCGGTATTTTTCATTTGTTGAAAGTAAAAAGTTTTGGAGAGATCAACTAATTCTCTTTTTCTTCCTTTGTAGATCACCAGATTAAAAATTGACAGAAATCCTTTCGCTAAAGGTTTCAGAGATTCTGGAAGAAACAGGTAACAGGAACTTATCTGTGTTTCCTCACTGATCTCCTCTTTCCTTCCCCTGACGAGTGTGCAAGGCATGTGTCTAAGGCTGAGGAAGGTGTTTTGTGATCCTAATTTTTACAGGAGAAGGTTGCTGTAGACTAGTTCTTAGAGGAATTAGAAGGACTATTTTACTTTGCCTAAACAGATCCAATGTATAATGATGACTTCCTTAGAAAAACACTTTCCAGGTTAGCCAGTTAGATGGACTCCAATTTTTTTCAGAAGTCTCCTTCAGTGCTTCTCCTACCTCTGCCTGGATCCTGCAGCCCTGCACCCTGACAGAGGGTTTTAGAAATTCTTAGACAACATATCTGTAACGACAGCTTATCACTGTCCTGCTTGGCAGCATTTTTTCTCTGTGACTGTGGTTTTTTCTTTTTTTTTTT
>VXBL01007713.1:576152-601551 GCA_013400195.1 Aramus guarauna
TTGTATGTTTAATTTCCTGTTCATTGCTACCTTAGTACCCCTTCTGTTACCACTGCTTTCAAGGCTGTTTTCTTCTGTAAATATGTTTTGCTGTTGGGTTTTTTTTTCCTGCTGAATAATTTATTTATTTATACCCATTTCTATTTTTTTAATGTTCCTCTGAGCTTTTCTATTTGTTGTTGAGAAACACAATTATAAACCTTCTTTAACATCTCTGATAAGTTATTAGTAAACTGTTCATGTATTACTGATATGGTGCCATGATATCCAATGAATTAGGTAAAATCAATGAACTTGTAAATATGCTGTAGAGTCTCTTAAACTCAACAACTTTTATTACTAAAATGAAGAACAGAGATAGAAAAATGGAGGACTGCAGATTGTAAAACAGATAAATAGCTCACAGGCTAACATTCTGCAAAATAATGAAAGTTGTAGGAGAGAGGACCTTGACACTTTTGCTTGTTCTTTATTATATGCAGAGCTAGTGGAAGGGCATTTTCAAATTTTACTTTCCACAGGAAATTCCAAAACTTGGAGCACAAATGCTTTCTTTACATTAAAAGATAGGTTTTCACGATAAAAGTGCAAAAATGTTTTAGTTTCAAACAATTTCAATTTTTCTCCAGTGATGTAACATTGTTTGTGTTGCTTAATTTTGTCAGTATTTTTATGAAAAGATTAAGTAGAACACCTTAAACATTATTCTGTTATTAAAATATAATGTATTCTAAATAGTAAACTGGGAACTCTAATAAAACCACCTTTTGTATTAGTAAAAGACATCATAGAATAAGAAGGTCCACACAAAAAGTTTCAACTTTTTCTGCCATTCATGAATCCAGCAGAGTTTGCAGCAGATCTAAATATTTCAGATCTAAATGATGTGGGTATCCTTTAAATCAGCATGACAAAGGCTTTCACCATTAAATTAATTATAGAATTAGACGTATATGACCAAGGTACAAGAACCCTTGGGTTGTAAAGCAAAGCTCTGAGTGTGCAGACCAGAAAGTCATGTGCATAGCCCTCATTTGCTGTCCCCATGGGCACTGTAAGTCAGTTTTTATTTGCATGCTCCTCTTGTGCGTGTTCACCAGGACCACTACCTCATTCATGGTTTGGTATGCGAAGTGTTCAGTGAATAGGCAACTGCCCTGTGTTGCCCGTCACCCGTGTAAATGCTACACTCTCCATGATTGCAAAGAAGACATCTTACTGACCTAGTGGTTTCCTAGCTCACCTCCTCTGTTCTCATCTTAATGCAGCTCTGTGAAAAGACGTTACCACCCTTAATTAATTCCCACCATGAGCATTAGTTCTGGTACTTGAGGCATATGCGACTTTTCCTCTGCTCTCCTCTCTGGCGTGGTGGAAGTAGTATGTGCTCGGAGCACAAGGTCTTCCCTGTGTGCAGAGATACAGCTGCACTGGAGGCTGGGCTTAGAATAGAGATTGATGCAGTTCCAGGTACATGGTGGGCTAGATTAACGTGAAAGGCATTAATAAGGTCCTAGCCCAGTGAATTGGGACAGTTTCCTGAAAAGGTTGGGAATTACTGATCTTTGTAGCTCATTGATTTAAGAAAGGGCAGGAAATTGCTACATGTCTGCAGCTGTGGGGAGGGCTCAGTAAGGCTCTCTGCTGATGTAAAGAGGAATTAAAATCTTTAAGGTATTACACATCAAAGAGAGCAGCCTGAGGCTTTAGGAAGAAAAAACAGGCAAAGGTATTTGCAAGCATATATAGCAGTCAGGCGCCTGCTGCACAAGCAGTGGTCTGGCTAAGGTTGCACCGCTGTTGTCAACTGGTGGAGGACACTCTAATGCTCAGCTGCTCCCTTTAAAGAGGACATGTACATAGATGTACACATAAGAGGGAGAAAAGCATTCAGGTCTGAGCTGTGTGTGGAAAGGACTTTCCCAATGGGACTTAACTGTGCTGGTTGGCTCCTCTTCCCCTCATGACTTTCTGATCTTATCAGGATCACTGGTCAACTGGAGTGATGATTGTGATGCTCTGGAGCTTCCTACATCCCCACAACAACTTTGGTCAGCTATGGTGCATCCGGCTGCAGCTGGAGAATGTCCCACTGAAAATGTAGGCCTCCTTTGGAAAAGAAACAGGGTACTTTGAATAAGGGTTCATTTGTGAAGCAGGCAAGTGTAGTATACATCCAAGAGGTTTTCTATATAAGGCCTCAAAGAAAAAGAAAGTGTGGCAACAGCAGGGGCCATAGAATGTGTGAGACTGCCTCAGTGCATTGTATCCCAGTTACATCGGGATAGTAAATCAGAGCCATGGTTAGAGTTTGCCAGCAAATGATGGAGGAAAAAAACCCCCAGCACCAGAAAAAAAATCCCCAGAGCATGGTGGGAGAAGAGGAACTCTTAGGCCACTTCTTCCCTAGGACATCTACTTTCTGCTTTGTGTTGAGGCTTTTCCATGAAATGGAGATGTTTTTCCTGCACTTATTTCTTATTCTGATATTGTTTCACTGTTGTTGCCTGCTGCAGAAATTATGGCATTGACTATTGTTTTTAAAACCAGTTCCCCTTCAAAATCTTTCACTTCCGTCAGCTCACAACCTTCCATATGTTTCCTTATCAGTATGCTCTGCCTTCATTAATATGAAAGACTGCTAAAATGCTGCTGCCCTGGAGACACCCCATCATGATGTGACTGCCTGTACCCATCTGGGGAGGGATCTTTTCACAGATCCCTTCTTGGATCTCCTTCAGTTGCTTGCATGGTTGTCTCCCTTCACAGCTGAGTGCCTCAGTCCTTGCGCTGGGAGAAGAAGCAGTGAAATATCTCAGAGGGAAGGATGCAAACAGCTCAGCAGCTGAACGTTGTTTTGGAGTCTCAGAGCACTCAAACCATGTTAACTAATGGTGTTCAAAAATCTAGCCATCAGCCTTGATGAGTTAGGGAACTAGTCTCTGTTAGAAGTCTGAGTCTTAGCTCACTCTTATTAGAGATTCCCTCTATGTGATTTTTGGTCCCTCTTTGCTTTGTCAGCAAAAGCACGTGAAGCATCTGTAAAAGTGAAATAAGAGAACTGGTCCTGGTGGTGAAAGTATACCTACGTAAAGTATGTACAAGGCAGGTATTACCTGGTTGCTTTTCTGAACTTCAAGACATTGGGAACCAGAGTTTTTGACATATGGAGCTCAGCTAGCCAAATGTCTGGGTAGCGAGGGTGCAGGTTTAATGCCACAGAGCCTATTTTTGGAGACTGAGTAAAGTTCATTTGACAGTGGGATGCTTGGGGGAACTCCTTACCCAGGAGGAAGCCAGAAGGGACAACAGTCAGGAAACACAGCAGAGTAAGGGAAGAAAAAAAAAACCCCTAAGCTGAAGGCAAGCAACAGTGCTTTCCTTTCAGATGTGGGCAGCTGAGGTGGATAAAAGTTGTTTGTGTTGGAAATGCTCTTTGAGCTTTTGTCTAGGGTAAGAGAGCCAGGAGGGTGCTCGGAGCCAATAGTTTGGCTTCCCCAGTGAACAATGAAATGATGACCTGAATCCTGCATGCAGCGGGAATGGCAAGGTCGGCCATATGGGATGGATTATGGAGGTGCACAGATAGCTTGTACATCTTTTTTCATTTTTCAGACAATGGAACTGTTTCATTTATTGCCTATTATTAAAACTTTATAGCACTAAAAATAAAAAAATGAATGAAAAAGAGAGAGCGAATTTTGGATACCTTTTAAAGGACTGACCTTATTAAAATAAAGCTGGCAGTGAGTCCTCTTCTGATACTTTTTTTTTTTTTTTTTTTACTTCCTTCATAAAGATGGTGTGAGAGGGGAGGGTTTATGGCCTGATAGGCAGTTTGAAGTCAATTTTTCAGTGCCTTTCTTTGGAAGAGAAAGTGAATGCCACATGGATAATGTTCAGCACACTTGGTACCAGCAGCCCTCACCAAAGCCCAAAAGAAGTTGCTGAGATTTCAGAAACGCTGAAAACAATTCTTTTTCTGTCAGCATTTACTGCTGTCCCAGTAGTCATTGAACAGGTGGGGTTTGTTTTCCCTGTATGAGTGGGAACACACACAGAATAGCACTCCAGTATTTCTGCTGACTAGGAGACCGTTATCTTTCTGTCCTGTGGTGGAAGTCTGGTACCACACTAATGTCATAAACTGCTATGGGAGAGACAGCTGTTAGAGCTGACGGTGATGAGAGCAACGGAGTTTCTTGATTCTCCCTCCTTCCCCCCCCTTTTTTTTTTTTTTTTCCCCTCAAAAATAAGAATACATCACAGGAAGAAGAAAAAAAATACATTGAAAGATTTGGGATAGAGTTGTAAATCAGACACACAGAGATGGTGTGCATCCTGACACAAGCTTTTTTTGCATGCCTGCACATTGTTTTTCTGCAATACTGCATACCTGGTGTGGTAGGTGCCTCGCAGGTTTGCACAAGAGGCTGCTGTCTCATGGATCTTGTTTGATGTGTGGGAGAATCTGAAAGTTCAGTAAGGATGTGTTCTGCTTAGATATTATTTCAGAAACATCCACAACATTTGTTCTGCACTAGATTAAAAAAAAAAAAAAAAGAAAAACCAAACATGGAAAAGAAGAATGACCTAGTATACAGGGACCTAAATTTGTGTGTAGGAGAACTGGACATAACTTTGAGGTCTGTCACCCATATACTTAGGGAGGGTTTTTTATAATGCATGTTCAACATGTGCACATCTCTAGGGGAGTAAAGGACTCTTATTTTGGGTGGGAAGAGGAAAGAGGTGGCTTTAAGCCAACTGTGGAGTTTGACATCCATTCTTCAGGTACCTGTGGCTGCGGTGCTGCTCAGAGCATTACACGGCAATCTGTGATCTGGTGAAGCCACGGTGTTGCTGCCAGCAGTTGCAGTGGGGAAAGGGGAGGGTGACAGGACCCGTGTCCACAACAAAGGGGCTGTTCTAGGCCAGCTCTAGTGGTGGGTCCCTGGTGGCATCCCTTCTTTCTCTGGTATTTGAGGCAGGAATAGAGCATCTTTGCAAGCTGCTCTGGTGCAGTCAGTGCTGCCATTTACCCTCTGAGCTCACAGGCACAGAGGAGTCCAGCCCCTGAAAGCAGTATATTATTCCTGGTTTACTCTTTTATTTCTTCTTTTTATTATCTCCTGACTATTCTCTTTCTTCCTTTTCCTTTAGATGTACAAATTATATGGTACTTGTGAGAACTGTATTGATACAGGGGAAAGTGGTAGACAGAGAGCTAGAAACTTTGAACTGTGAGTCAAGCCGAGCTGAGAAAGATGCAGAGGCAGGGCTAATAGCTTTAACCTGCCTTCTCCCTGAGCCACCTCCGGTTAGTGGTTGGGTTTTACTGGAAGGGAGTCATGAGAGTAGAGCTAGAAGTCAAATGCCGGTGCAGAGTGGGGTTATGTGCATAGGGATCTAATGACTGAGCCAGGCTGTGTGAACACTGGTTTTAGTGAGCTGGCCTCCCTACTTCCCCACGCAATCTTTGTGGCAGACGGAGAGCAGCTGGATTAGCACAGCTGGAACTTTCAGTCTGCATTTCTGGATGTATTACTCGATTTTAATCATCAAGGCAGGTCCTGTCTACAGCAGGTCTTGTTGCATTGCAACCTGCTCAGGACGTTTTATGTCCCTTGGATATATGGTACCAGAAAGTTGTCCTTCAGTGTTTGGGCTGGGGATCATTTCATGAGGGTGCAAAAAGGTACCGTTCTCTTCCCGACTGTGTGTGTTGAGAAGTGGAGGGAGCTGAACATGTGTGGCTTTCTCACAGAGGGAGTGGAGGAAATCCTGGGGGTGGTACCATTTGTCAAAGAGCTGCTTTTGCACAGAGTCCAGCTTAGCAGATGGGTTCACATTCTGCGCTGCCTTGTTGTCTCTGAGCTCCATGAGCTGGCAGAGGCCACTGTATTAACCAAATAGTTTTGTTGTAATGTGCTCAGTGCTAGTGTGAGACTGCTATGCAGAGATGTCTTCTGTATCTACTTCTAACAGCTTAGCAGCTAATAAACACCATGCAACAACCTCTCTTCTAAACCTCCTCTTAAAATACAGAGTTTGGTTTGCCAACTCCAATGTATTTAAAGCATCTGAGCTTCCGGGGAGACTTTGGAAAGTTAACTGAGTGAGCGGAGGCACGTGCAGAAAGACATTTTCAGAAGCAAAAGGCAGCTCCAGTATCAGCTCAACATCTGATGAGAGGCTCTGGGGATGTTAGAGCATTGAAAGGGGATATGTTCTCGCATTTGACGAAGCATCTCTAGTCATGTTTGGTCAGTGTGAGGGCTGTAGCCTACTGCTGGAAAAGAGGCAGGGTAAGGCAAGGAATGGGGAACAGAGCAAAATGCAGCTTCCACAGAAGAGAAGCTTTCCTGCAAAGAACTCAAGGGGATTATCTTCTAAAGAACATGAGGGTCATTTACTGATTATGCACCTATGTCCTCACTGAGCCTGTGGAGTTAGAGACTGTCAGCAGAGCTAGCATTCTGTGGCAAAAATAAAAACAAATCTGAGACCCCAGTCCTTCAAGAGGAAAAGCTGTTCTCACTTGATTTTTGGCCTTTCTCTTTGGTACTGTCTTTGCAGTGAATTAGGGACTCAAAGCAGAGAGGCTGCTGACCTTTTTACAAAAACCCTCTTATGCATTTCTAGTTGAAGTCCAAAACCAAGGAGATTTCTTTTATGATGGGTTCCTGTAGCACTTCAGGACAGTGTCCAGAACTGGGAGGCAGCATGGAAAGACAATTCACAAAATTTCTCTGTTTCTGTAGGCTGAATCCCAGACTTCCCTCGTTTACATGACAGCTTGCATCCCCAGTGTAGAAGCCAGCTCTTATGATAAAGCATGTCTGGAGGAGCTGACAGTCATGTGTCCCCTGCAAAGCAGACAGAAAGTTTGGCATCCTTGTTAAAGAAAGAAAAAGGCCCTGGGAGACTGTTAGGAGTTTTTGAAATCCTGGGCTGGGGAAATTTCATTTTACTCTAGTGGCCAGCACCTGTGTGTGAAGGCTTGCTTGAGGAATTCACAGGTGCCAAGGTGACCTTTTGGTGGCTGCTGGCAGCCTGTCAAGCGAGGTCAGTGCCCTCTTTCCCTGATGCGATACCCTTGCCAGCTGACTGACATTCTTCTTCTCTCCTTGTTTTATTTTCATTGCACAGGACAGGGCTGGAGGCCATTATGGAGACCTATGCCTTCTGGAGGCCCCCTGTGCGCACTCTCACTTTCGAAGACTTCACTACCATGCAGAAGCAGCAAGGTGAGCATACTAAGGGCATGCAAAGGACTGCAGAAAGAGCAGAAGAGGGTGTAAGAGCAGCAATGCTCACTGCTGTGTGTCTGGTGGCTGGGGGGAGTTCATGCACCTCACTGAGCTCTTGACTGCCGTGAAAGGACACCAAGCAGACAGGATGGATGGAAATGGCGGACAAGCTGTACCTTCTGAGGTGCAGTGCGGCCACTTCATCTCCCTGATGTCCTTAGCGCACGTAAAAGCTAGGAGGAGGAGCAGGAAGGAGTGCAGGGTTGGGACAACTAGCCCAAGTACATGGCATGAGATGAGTGTGAAGAAAAAGTAGAGAAGACCGAGGAAATGCTCTAGCATGTCAGACACGTTGTTCTCCATTTACAGTTTGCGTTTGCCATTTGTGTGGAAACACGAGGGGAAGGGATGTATGCCCTCTGCAAGCTTTAGGAGACCAGAAAGGTGCCTCCTCCCAGGATCACACTGCCTTGCTTTCAAAACCCGGTGGCCTTGCTGGAGAGACTTTCTGTCAGTACAAGTCTGGGAGGAATTACTGGGCAGGCCAAGTGTTTTCCGCTTGTTCATGCTGTGTCTTTTCATAGCTTCTGCCCTTTACATCTCTCATTTGTTAAGTAGGGCTTTCATCTCCAATTTCAGCCTGTGTTACTATTTATTTTTTTTGCACTAATAGGACTTCCCCATTCACTTCATTGCAGCTATTTCTAGTTAAACACACAGTGATTACTGGGAAGAGAGGTATCAGGGCAACCTGGTACTTTTTTTTTATTCCATATAAATGCAAGAAAAGAAACAATCCAAAGCTGTGTTCAAATGTGAAACCTGTGAGGTTAAACAATCAAAACCAAATGCATGCCCTGTGTAGCAAATTCTCCAGCCTCTCACATTTGAGCTTGCCATCACCCCAAAACTTCCCTCTAGACCTCAAATCCATCTGGGGATGATGTGGTCTCCTCCAGAGGGAGGGCAGCAGCAGTGGCTGCCGGGGTGCCCATTGCAGGGCAGGAGAGGTTTTGCACAAGCTCAGGGGCTTGTGTCAAGGAGCACTTGCAGTGACGTGTGCGGTCAGAGATGGGTTAAAGCAGGGATTCAGGAACGTTTTCATCACCCACCTAAATAGAAACATAACAGCCTCTCCTCCTGGTCACGGTTGCTGAAGCAGCCTCCCTCCTCTGTCTCACCCCCCTATTTGGGCTTGCACACCTCCCTTCCCCTCCCCTTGGTTATCAGATAACATCCTAGTGGCAAGTCCAGCTATTGCTTACGTGGTAAGGTAATATTAGGAAAGGAAAATATTTAATGTATTTTTAGCTTGTTTTAATATAGTTTGGCAGCTGAAAAACCAGGAAGCAAGCCAGTACCCTGTGACCAGACGGCTCTGTACAGACCACCACCCCACAGACCACTAAGTTTAGGGCAGCCCTTAACTAAAGTTGTGCCCACAGGTCAATCTCAAAACTTAATAACTCACTACAAAACAGTGCTTTTGAGCTCTGCATTTAGCTATGCAAAATGACCTCAAGATAACGAATATTAGAAATATTCTCTCCATCGTAGTGCTCATCTCTCTAGTGGCTTTTGTAACAGGCTGACTCCTGGTCTCAGCGATAGGTGCAAAGCCAAGGTACAAACACACTCTGTTTTAATTTCTGGCTGCTGGGACAGTTCCCAAGGGCCAGCACAAATACACAATCTGGAGGTCTTGGAATTGCTGGCAGAAAGAGCAAGAAACGCTGAGGTGGCTTTAAGCCACATGTGATTCTTCCCTCCAAACCTAAGACGACCAGGATGTGCAGTGTCCATACCTCTTCATCCCTTGCTTTCAAGCACATGAACTGTGTGACAGGTGAGTAAATCACTGGTATTTAACAGCTGACTTCAGCATAAGCTATTGCACCTCAGATCCTCTGAGCCTTAGCCCACATAAGTCACAAAAGGGACTTGTTTGGGACTCTACTCCTCTCTCCCACTTGAAGCTTCAGTGCTCTGAGCTGCATGCTGCTATCTCATACCCTTCCATATTTATGAATTAGATGTTTTCAGGGTATTATTTTAATAAACAAACACTTTAATTCTAGAGCATACTGTTGTCCCCACAGGGTGAATATGTAGCATTTCCAAATAAACACTCAAGGAATTGCTAGCCCCTGTTTTATCTCTTGAATTGTTAGTTTCACATAGGCTGTGTCTGGTTTAGGATGAATTTTTTGGGGACTGACAGCAAAATGGATATTTTTAATTATGGCTACGAATGAGAAGCAAATCAGCTCCTGGGGAGCTGAACAGCTGGCACCAGGAAGGAGTGCTACATGGCTGGCTCCGGGAGACTGCTCTGGGGCTAGGGGAGACTTTTGGGATGCATGAACTATCCTTCCTCACCTCTCATCTCTGCTGTGGCTCTACATGAAGCCTAGATGTACCTCCTGCAACTTAAAAGGAGGGCACACTTACTGCAGAGGCAAGGTGAGAGTAGCAAAAATGGACACATGCCTCAGAGAAACATCACCGATGAAGAGTGAGTTATGGTTGTTCAGCCTGGAGGGGAGGGAGGGAGGACGTAATAGTACTGAAACAGGATGCTGTCTGGGGTGGGTAGGACAAAAGCAATAGGCTCCAGTTATATGAAATCTAGCAAAGTGATGGAACAGATCCCCCATAGGAACTGTGGAATTCAGCCCTCATTTTGAGGGGTGAGTCCCCCTTACTTTGGTAGGAAAAATGGTGTTTTCTGGGGCAGATGCTTGGGACTTCAGCAGTATAAATATGGTGCCTTTGCTGCTTTCCAGTTGGATTTTCATGTGCTAAGGATTGCTATGGATTCTTAGCTTTTCTCTTGTCACTTAGTAATTTTTTTCATGAAAAAATTACTATCTGCCTTTTCCGAAAGAGTTCTGTGAAAAAAAAATCCAACTGAATTATTTGTTTAGGTTAGAGGTTTGACTGATAGAAATAACTGTATAGCTGTGATGGATTTTTGGAGAGCATTTAACTTATTGCCATAGGTGCCAGCTTGGAAAAGTTAGCATTAGCGGGTATTAACAAATGACTAGCTGACTGACCTCAAAACTGATGTGAAAACACCATCCAGTGAGGACAGTCTCAGTGTTGCTCTGCAGAAACTGGTTCCAGTACTAACTTGTTCAGAACTAAATGAAACAGTCCAGTTGCTAAAAGGTACAAATCTCATAAAGACTGCAAAGTGGTCCCTAATGATAGAGTCAAATGTATGAGGATCAATAGAGATTGCTCAGTCAGCTGCATGCATTCAAACAAAACGTGGCTTTTAGTTCAGCCAGATACAATACCATGTGTCTAGAAACAAAATGTAGGACATGCATACTCACAAAGTGTGCTGGGAAGTGTTGACATCGACAAAAGTTTGGAAGTCTCACTGGATAAGCCACTGCACAGGCAAGGGACAGTGTATGTAAACCTGTTATAAAAGGGGATGTGCAATCTTTGGTGTGGAAAAAAATAGTGGTAAGTGGGAGACAATTTCCTAGCTGCAAATGGACATTACAATATAATCTCCAACTGTAAATATTTTTAAAGAGTGGAAAGAGATCAAAGAGGATTCAGGGGAAAAAAAGTGGAATAATTTGTTAGCTGGAGAAGATGCCTGAGAGTGAAAGCTCAGTTTGCATGTTAATCAAAAAGAAGATCAAGTACTGAATCTTTATGGCCTGCAGTATTTAGCAGAGAAAAGAATACATGGTAGCTTCATGTCACTCATCCTTGATAGACTCTTGTGACTGCGATTTCCATGTTTTTATGACACAACTGTGTGAAACATGCTTCATTATGGTGCCTCTGATTTTTCTACTCCTGCTGAATGTTCATCCCTTTTTGTGGGATGTTACAAGATAAGGAGAACAGAAGTTCCCCCTCATCCACCTTCTTCATACAATTAATTATTTTACAGGTTCTTATGTCCTCCTTCTGTGCTTCTTACAGTGAATACTGCCAGTCATTTATTTTCTCTTCAAGTGGGAAGTTTTCCAGATCCTTAATCGTTTCTTTAAAAACAAGCCTGCACAGAGTATTCCAGATGCATCCACATGATACAATTATCTAAAGGTATTATAATTTTTTCCACATTATCCTTTCTCCCATTCAACACGCTTCCTAGTGCTTTGCTCATTCATTTGGCCCAAGCTGTGTGTTGAGCAAGGGCCACAGTGACACACCGAATCGATACTTGGCACGCTGGATGCAGCTGTTTCATACAGGGATTAAATAACTTTCTAATCTACACAATGACAGGTTTCAGCTGCCACACAAACTGGAGAGCCAGATATCACAACCAGTCACACAGATGCCTGGTGCGGCTGACACTGGTGGTCCATGGGCTTTATTTGCACAGGTTGCTGTTGAAGTAAAGTGCATTAATAAGTCTCTGCAGGTCTGTGACCTGAGTGGCCACCGTATTGTCCTACCAAGGAGAACCACATGCCATTTCTATCAGTGAAACCTTCTGGCCTGACTATAAAACCTCTCTTTTGGAGCACGCAATCCAAAAGTCATAGCGGCTTTACAAGAGCAAGCACCATGTTTGATATAATCACAGCAGATTTGCAGCCAGTTTGAAAAAACAAAAATTCCATTCCCCCCCTCCCCAACAAACACTTTGCAAGAAATGCTCAGAAAACGGCAGTCCAGGGGAGGCTGACCTTCTGGAGAATGATGTCACGCGCTCTGCAGTCTACTTATTACTAGGGAAAAAGGGGGCTTGGGATTATTGAATGCACATGGCAATGAGATGTGGGGAAAGCCAAGAATCTATTAAAGTCTTTAATTGGAATATATTGTCAAAATTTAGATTGAACCTCATCCAGATTCTCATTATTAAAAATATGTGGCTCAGTTTCTTGATTTTAACAGGGAACATAAAGAAAAAAAAAAAAAAAAGAAGAGAGAAGGAAAAAAGAAAATAAGAGTTCCAGTAACTCTGGATTGTGTCACTTTCCAAGAGTAGAAAGAGCCTTTACTGGCTCCTATATGATATACAGTTTCCCACAGGATATTGAGATGAGCAGATTGCTATCAGTGACTGTAAGTTTTGCCAGGACATAGAGTCTAGAAAGGCACTGTGACAATACTAAAATACTGATCAGTATCTGATCCTTGCTATAAAAGCTGATGACTTATGCAAAAGTAAAATTGAAGGTACCCTGGCAGCTGGTGAAAAGAATTGCCTCCTAGCAGCATTTCAGGACCAGTATGAGAGTGACATGATGTGGTGTATCGGCAGGTTTGCAGCACATAAAATTTTACTTCACCATTAAATTACTTTTTTGATACATGCACACCAAGTCCACAAGAGTCAAACATCTCAGCTTTGACTGGTGAGTTCTCAAGGCAGCTTTCCTTTCAAATGGTGTTTCTTTGCTTGAATAAATGCTTTTTCTGAGGACTCTACCAATTGCTTTCAGTAGATTCAACCTGTTCTCCGTCAACACGAGCATCTGCATTGGTCTTGGATGGAGATCTGAGGTAGAGAGGCCACCTATTAGAGAGTCTGCAAAATTGTCATTAACGGTTTTTGAGATTAGCATCAACAGCTTGAAGTTAAAATGGTACTGGAGGTGAAAAGGGGTGTGCTCCTTGCCAGTAAGACAGCTGTTGCTGTCTCTGGTATCAGCAGGTATCTCTGGTAGGAGCAGAAATGCTGCTATCTCTAGAGCAGCGTGCATATACAAACTGGCAATTGAGTACAGCTCCAGCCGTCTTCCTCTGAGAGGGAATGTTGTAATGCTGTGGTCTTGTGTTGACAAGGATATGCACAAAAGGCTCCCTCTCTTCTGTGTGGAAGACGTTCAATCTGCTCATGTACTGCTGGAAAGGAACAATGTTTTCTTGTAGTAGTGATGAGTCCAGGCAGACCTTAAGGCTGCATGATATATCACCAGGTGGGAGACAGATGCCCTGAGCTGAGGTGTTGCTGCTTTTCCAGCTTCCCTGTCTGTAAACATTACCCTTTTGGGGCAGGCATCATATCTGTCTTGCCAAAGTTTGTCTGTACTGCTTGTTACTTATTTCTTCTTTGGTATAATACTCTTCTCCACATTGGGTGGTGCTCAGAGAGCTGCCCTGATAGCATCCATCTGAAAACAATATTGCGAATGCACAAATGTGCATTGGTGTCAAGTGGAGGGAAGACTGAGCTCTCCAGAACTTCATCTGAAGGCATCACAGGCACCTCGAGGCAGAAAGAAACAAATAACCATTAAGATCCTTTTGGCTTTGAGATCCCAGATCCCAAAAATAGCACCTCCAAAAAAGTAGAGCTGCTGATATTAAAGGAGGCTGAACAACCTACGAATATATCTTCTTGGCCACTTGCCTCCCAATGGCAGCCATTGATTCTCTCAACAATGCCACCAGGATAATCTGGATGCTGCTTCCCTTTCAAAATCAATTGTGAACGGTCTAGGCTATTGGCAGAGGTCAGATTTCTGGGTTTGGTCTCAATTATATTCTTGATTCTTTTGACCTTGAAGAGGAGATTGGAAACAGAACAGCTGTTGCCAGAGTTATTGGGATCAAGAGCTGGTTTCTGCTGCATACTTCAAATGGCAAGTAGATTGGCTCATGTAAACGAAGCAACAGGGAACAAACTGTTCTAGCTTCTTGGTTGAGCTGCAGACAGTTTTTCTTTAGGGAAAGTGTGTTTCTAGTTCTCCAAGATCTTATCTTACACAGTGAAAAGCTAAAATACCCTCCCAGATGTGACACCAGGGGCTGAGTCAAAGTCTGTGCCGCTCCCTGAGGACCTGAAAGGTGCCTGAAGCACTCTGTTACTCCAGGGAGGTGTTTACCCCAAGTTTAATTACTGAAGCCTTAATCTCTGTTATCTCATGCGTGGTGATCAGGTGTCACATGAATGAATGGAGAGGGACAACAGTACTTTAAAGATTTGTACAATTTCTTCAGAGCAGCACATTGCTTTGTCACGAGTAGAAACTGATGTGTGCTTTGAGCTTGCCACAATACTGAGACATTTTTCCTCAGTTCAGAAATTGTGAACCACGGTGCCTCTGGTGCTTTATAGTTGTTCATTGTATTTTTTTATCGTTTAATGTGTTGGAGCTTCCAGGGTCTGTGTTGGCCCAAAGCAGACTTCATCAAGGATGGCAGGAGAGGTCTGCATTTCAACTTACTTTTGTCACCACCAAAGAAATAGCCACGCTTTCAGTTAATCTCAGCTTCAAAGTTGCAGTAGCTTCTGTTGTGACTTTCTGAAGGATTTGTGCCACAGGGAGTCCTTTTCTGCATCCTGTTTTCATTCAGTATCATCTCCTGGGGTAGCTTTCATTACATGACCCTCTTGTCAATGAATGTGTCCAGCTGATGGTTGTAAATGTGAGGGACAGTGCGTAATTATCACTGATAAACAATTTTCTCCACTAACGTGGGGTGCTCATCATCCTCCAAGCCTGAGTTGATTTGATCCATCTGTACTTGAAGAAGGGAAACAGGAGACATTTCTGTAGCAGCTGATGTACAGCTCATGAAAATGTTGTGCATGCCACGTTACAACTGTCTGCACACAAGACAGAAAATCATGTCCAACAGGCCTTCTCCTGAGACAGCATGGAGCTGGCCCAAGAATACTGTGTGTTTGTGTGAGGAGCAGAAAGCTTTATATTAAAGACAGTCTGGGAGGGATAGGGAAGGAGATGTTGTCCCTTACTTTTGGGAAAATTCTCTTGGTGCTCTGGATGTAAGTGGAAATGGAAATCAGAAGTCCTAAATTGTAGGTTTTTTGTAGCACTTGTCCACGTTAGAAAAAAGGGTTGTTTTTTTACCATTAGAACTTGAAAATATTTTATGGTGGAGGATGATTGAGGCAAGTTTCATCTCTAACTTCCTAACTGCTCAGTTTGTGTTGCAGAAATCCGTAACAGCTAAAGGAAAGTGTTATTCTGAGTTGTTCTAGATTTATCATTAATTCCAGTGATTCTTGTGATTTGAGGCAAACTTATAAAAAAGATCCTTCTCTATAATTTACTGACCTTAAATAAAATTTCCTTCCATTCCTCACTTTTGTGCCACACAGTATATACTTTGCCCCTTAAATCTGCTGCCATAACCATCCTTTTTGTGCTCTGTGAGCTGTATCTCAAAGAACTACAAAGCACTCTTTATGTTTCCCCTACAAACCCAGCAACTTGGCATGTGGTAGGTTTTGGGTCTCATTTGGGCCTTTTAAAGATTTTACCAGCGGATTCATAATTTGATAATTGGCCAAGGGCTCTAGAGAGAAAACAGGCAGCTACACTCTATGAAGACAGAAATGACTCTCATTCCCATGAAAGGGAAGTTTTCATTCCTAGAAATGGGGAAAGAGCCAAGACAGAGTCCAGCACATCACAGATTAGGTATCTGTCCCCTTGCTTGGTGAGAGGATGAGGAAGAGGCATCAAAGCTGTTTAGTTTTCCAAGGTGATTAAGAGGAAGCTCAAGACGGGTAGTAATGGTGTAAGAAGGATGTGATGAAGAATCTTGCAGTCCTTCTGAAGATTTTAGGTTTGAGTTTTGGAAAGCTAGGGATAGCGAGGGTAGAGAGACTTCAGGCCGTCAGTCATACTTGCAAGGCAAAAGTTGTCATGATAGGTGGGAGCAGGAGTGACGTGATTTTGTGACGTCTAGATGCCTGGAGATGCAAGTAGGCATCAAGCAGGACTGGGGCATGTGCTTCCTGAAGCAGGAATGAATCCAGGTTTTTGCTAGGCCTGGCTCTTAAAGGACATGAAATCACATGATTACAGTGGCACCCTCCAGCATCATAATCTGTCAGTCAGATCACCTGGTAATCTGCACAAACTTTCCCTCATTGCCATCTCAGATTTCCACCTTTGGGCAAGTACTTCATTTTTGTTCTGTGACCAAAGGTGCAATAACTTGGAAGACAGGGAGTAACTTTCATAAGCCCTACTTAGGGTGCATGTATGTGCGAGTGCTCAGAATGGGAAAGGGATTTTACCTTTTAGTTCAAATTTGTTTTCCCGTATGCATGCCATCACATTTATTTACTGTTGTGTCCAAGGGCACATTGCAAAAACCCTGTGAAGGCTTGGTCTCTCCCATGCTTTAGAAAGTCCCCTTACATGTGTGTACATATTTGTAGACCCTTCACAAAAATCAGACTTTTCAGGAGTGACTTAGAGTACGTCTGCATGGGCAGGCTCCTGTCTGTGCTCCACGCAGGCCAAACACATGCCAGCTCCTAGCCAGCTCCATTTGGAAAGCTGGAGAGCTGCATTAGCATGGCTCTGTGCCCAAGTGAATATAAACTGCCTCTCAGGAGGGCTTACTAGCTCAAGCCAAGTGCCAAGAGGAGAGGCATGAGCCAGATGAATGACTAGTGGCTATGGCCCCTCTTTTCTGCGCCCTCAGGAGCTTGGACATGTGCCTATCACACAGTGGAGATGCCGATGTGTTGGGTGTTTGTCAGAAGAGGGGCTGTGGGTCCTCTAGGAGACAGATCAGGGAGGCTGTGCACCTATCACGTATCAGGCCTTTGAGCTAGGTCCTGCCCAGATCTGGGGGGGAGAAGATGGCTGGGCTGAGGCTGTGGGCCAGACACTGATCCTGTTGGGCTGAGTACAGCCGATAGGCTGCCCATGCTGAACCTGCAGCCCATATCTGTGGCCATGATAAGTTCAGCTAGCTTGTAGGTGGAAGTTGGCAGTTTAAGAAGTGTTTGCACTCAAAGAATAATAACTTTGCATTTTGAAACATCAAAATGTAAGATCTTAAGACAAATCACCTAGTAGTTCCCATCCTTGTTAGAAAGTCAAGGCACAAGCTCTGAGGACCCTCAGCCACCTCTGTTCTTAACAAGAACATTTATACCAGGTTATCACTGTCTGAACCCAATCACATCAAGAGCTGGAGACTGCCAGTGTGGTCAAATAATGGCAGTGATCAAGTTGCCCAAACTACCCTAAAGCTATTGCCTGTAGCTGTCTGATGAGACTCTGCCATTGCACAGGGCATGGCCCTCACATTCAGGCATCTTGTGCTGGATCCAGCTTCAGCTTGTGCTTGCTCTTCTCGTCTGCAGTAAGCAAGGACTTCAAGGACTGAGAGGTATGTACGGAGGCACTGCAGGTGATGGTAGCAACCGATGCCTGGAAACATTAACAAGGAAAGTACGCTGCGGTTGAGTCCAAAGTGTGATTTATGTCCACCTTTCAGATAAAGGAGGTTGGGATAAGTTGTGGGTCAACTGACTAGTGTGGTGTCATTCGTAAGAGAGATCCCAGAAATTTTTCCATGCACAATTGCTTCAGGCTCCCTTGGCATGGATGCTCTCCCATCTATCTCCCTGTTGCCAGAAAGCTCCCTTGGCTAACACTGGCTGCTGGCAGATGTGTTTTCCATCTATACTGTGGTTAGAAGTTCTCTACGTGACCTGCCCTGTGTGGGAGAGGTCCCCCTTGCTTTTCAGACACCCTGGCATGCTGACAGCTTCAAGAATACTCTAGTCCCTTGTTTTAAGGCACATCTTACCTGTGGACTAGGTATGTGTGGGCTTGCAGTTTATCCTGAAATTGTCCTTTAACACAAGCTCAGTCTAGGTAAAAGCAAAAGCAAGGGTCTATTTGGAACATATAAAGAGATGGCACTATTACCAAGGCTTAGGACACATGCAACAGGAAGGAAAGACCGGTCATAAGCTACTTGAGATGAAATTTTAATGGCAAGTCTTATTTGTGTCTAGATGAGAAGCTGTAGGTTCTTCCCTGCACCTCATGGGGAGGTATTTGATGCTGGTGCACAGCCAGCATTTCTATATGGTGTCACAAGAGGAAACACTGGCATGGGGAAGAAGGTTTACCTTTACATCCCACGCTCTCCACAGGGTTTCCCTGTCTTCCACCATGATTTCATTCTTCTTTTTCCCACCTCCCCTCCCTACCAATTATTTCTTACTTCTCAGGCCAGTTTGCAGGTTTTAATCTTTCTTGCACTAGATCATTCTCTACTCCTCCTCTTTGGAAATGCTCCTATCCTGTGATAAGGTCAACTTAGGTATCGTTTGTATGTCCAGACAGAGACTTGCTAACCACACATATGTGGCACCGATGTATGCAGGGCCAGAAACAATCTTCTGGAGACCAGTCACAATAATAATTAATCACTTTGGAATCATCAGAAGTGTGGAGGTGAGAGATACTGTGACATTACTGGTAAATGCTGTTGGTGTTGGCAACTACTTCCAGGGGCAATGGTGGGTAGAGAAAAGGAACAGAGGAGAATTATTGAGGGATTTTTTCTGTTCTTGCTTAAATGTGGTTTTGCTTGACTTAAACCAGACCTAAACATAGCCTTGTGTATCAGTTTAACTAGATTGGTTTGTATCAATGCCTTCCATTAAAATGACATACACATCTGTGTATCTGAGACTGTAGTATGGTGTGGTTGTACTTGCTGGGCTTACTGCCATCTCTAGGGGTATTTGGCTGACTTTGTAACAACTACAGTCCAAGCTATAACTTCACAAAAGTCCAGGTTGCGTTTGGCCCATACTTAGTGCTGCCAGCAAAGATGGATCAGAAATATTGTTCAGAGCAGAGTAGAGCTGTTTGCCTTCTGAGGAGAGTGAGCTGAGATGGGCCTTGCTTTGTATTCTTTACTGTTCCACTTAAAGGTGTAAAGATTGTTGTGCAAATGTTTGGGAACTTCAGGCTTCTGCATTATGCTGTGTTGCAGAAGCAGCATGGTGTGTCCTGTGCTTGTGGTTGGCATCAGCAGCAAAACGTTCTTGAAGGAGAGTCATCAGGTCTAGCATTTGCTCCCATTGATAGATCTCTTGCCTTCTCATTATTTTAAATTTATGGAGAAAAAGAAAAAAAAAAAAAAGTTTTACTTTGTTTCCTAATTGCTGTGTTGTCACTTCAGGGTTTTTCTGTTGGCCTGCAAATAGGAATAATTCAGAGCAGAATAACTTCAGACCCTCTTTGGGGGTAACCTGAAATGTGCAATTCTCAGTTTTGGAACCATTAAGCAACCCTTGCAAATCAGAGATCTCCACTTACTCTTACTCTGTGGAGCTAAAGCCTCAGTTATGTGTATGACTCACCCATAACTCCTTAGCAGATGTTTAAAGCCTAAAGCTCCAGGTAACTGGTGTGTGTGCTCTTCTCCTGCATAGTTTTTAAAGGTTAACTATGGGGTAAAGGAAGACTGAAATGAACACATTGCAGTTAATCATTTATTCTACATATTTTATTTCAAACAGATCATTAAATGCTCATACATATATACATATGTATTTTTACTTATTCTCCAGACACTGTCAGCAAGTAAGTCACCGTCTGAAGTTTAGTCATGAAATATGTGGTGTAAAGAATCAAGTGCAGGATTACTGTGCATTAAATACATCTCACTTTGTGCTGTATTTGTTTTGTGATTATGTGACCTCTTTATTTTGGGCTTTAATAGCCAAATGATGATATATGAACTCAGCTGTCTGACTGCCCTCTCTGTTAGAGGTTACCCTCTTTAGTACATGGCTAACAGGACAATGTCTGTCTGTAGTTGTGCACATCAGTTCAATCTCACCTTTATCAGCAGTTTCAACTAAAATAGACTTTGCAATGAAACTACTTGTATGAAGGCAAATGTTACCTTCTGCCGATCCTGCTGCAGTATTGACAACCTGTAACAGAGAGACAGGGAGAAAGGCTGCAGGGACCATCTTAACTTACCACAATAGAATTAGCCAGAGATTGTCTATCAGAGGCTTTAAATGAACCAGGGAGGTGTACCTTTAAAAATCAACACAGAATTAGAAACCCATAGAAAAGTTCTTTGAGCTCTGTTTGAGCATTCCAGTGTTGTCAAGAAAGGAGTACAGGGAGTCCCTGATGCCATTTGAAACTTCAAATTTTCTCTTTAGTTCTAATTGAGATTTGACACAATGCTTCTATTTTATGCTTCTGAATGAATGACAAAAAGTGTCAGTGGTTTAGCAATAAGCATTCATCCCCATGGCTAGTAATGGGAATGACTGCGCTGACTTACCAACACAGAAACACGCATTTTCTTGATGCTGCCTGGGTCAACAGCAGTCACTCCAGGTTGTGCTTACCCAAGGCTGGTTTTCTTCTTTTTTCTGGCTCTTGTTTAAAAAAAAATATTTAAATTAAAAATTCCCAGATATTATTAATGTCTCAGAGTTACATTTTCACTGTACTGCCCCATTCTGTTTCATCCTAGGTGTGTTAGAAAGAGTCAGATCTAATCTTACTTACATTCTCACCATCATATACTGACACAGAACCTGTCCTTCTCATGCATGTCTTAACCATTAGCATCACCTATTCTCTTTTCATCAGGCAGCACTGCATTCAGTTCCTCCCCTATTTTGCAGTATACCTAGACTGGTCTCAATATCCTGCTGTTTTTTTTTTTCCGCAAGGTGACACAAGAGAAAGTTGTCCCTTACTTTTGATCCTCAATGTGCAATCTCTGCAATCTCTTGGTTAAATTTCACCCCGCCCACTCTAACGCCCTCTTTTCCAGTCCCTTTGCTACTCAGCTGTCATCTTCTAGCCTGTCCAAAATGCTGTCTCACCAGTTGTCTTCCTAGTTCCTCTGGAACTAGGGGATAAGTTCTACTTATCCCCTGGTCAAATCTCTTCACCAGCACCTCTTTGCTCCTTTTACAAGAGTCTTCAGTATTACTTGCCCTAATGCAGAAATGGGATCTCAGGCAACAAGAATCATTCAACTGAAAAAAAACCCAACCATGTTTCACAAGGGAAACCTGCATTCCCTTAAGCATAGAACTGATTTTCCTGCTTGACGAAGGAAGCTTCCTCTAACTCAGAATCTTGCCCATAATAATCTCTTCTCAAGCCTAAAATTGTGCCATCAGCTTCTTCATATCACATACTTTCAGTTTCTTACTGGTTTTGGTAGTATTATGCAGTATTGTTTTCCCAGGTCAGAATGTGAGCATCTCCGCTGTGCAAAATAATTAATTCTATCATTCATAGCATAAATAATGTATAATACATCGATGCTATGGACATGCATATATATCAACATTTTGTTAACACCAGTGATACAACATATGGAATCCCTTTTAAAGTTAAAGCACATGATTGAAAATCCTGACACATCCCCTTTCTCCACTCTGTGGAACAGGCTACAGCTTGAAACTGTGTCCCTTCATTTCAGTGTTACTTCTGGCTTAAATCAGTACCGCTGCACCACAAGCCATCCGAAAAAACTTGAATGGTGCAGAAGTCCAACATGCTTTCAGGCACTTCCCGCCGCAAGCCCCCTGAGTGGATAATAAAGCATGTTTGTAGTGTGGACATATGGCCCACTGACTGATGATGTTCCTGCAGACCAGGAGAGAGGAGATGAGATTTTAAAAAAAAAAAAAAAAAAAAAGACTAGATAAACATGCCTGGAAATGGCAGATCTCTTGACTGATGGAGCAGTGCTTCCTTGCAGCTTTTCCTACTGCCTTGGATTGCTCTGTGTCAGGCTTGCTTCCCTCTCCTATTTTAAAAGGGAAGAAATCCTCTATTAAAAAACAAAATCATAACAAAAAAACAGCAGGAAAGACCGAGGGATGCTATTAATAAAGTGAGAGCCCTTGCCAAGAAAGGCTGAGTTTTCCAGCGGCCATTTTACCACCCTTGTTTCTTTATTAAACTAAGCTGTTTTTTAATCAGATTGTCTTTTTTTGCAGATGTGATCCCAGGCTCTGAACATCCTCCCATGTGTTTTGTTTTGCAGGAGGCAGCACAGGCACCTCCCCGACCACCTCCAGCACGGGCACCCCGTCACCCTCCGCTTCCTCTCACCTTCTCTCTCCATCCTGCTCCCCTCCAGCCTTTCATCTGGCCCCCAACACTTTCAACGTTGGCTGTCGGGAGAGTCAGCTTTGCAACCTCAACCTGTCTGATTATCCCCCATGCGCCAGGAGCAACATGGCTGCCTTGCAGAGCTACCCAGGGCTGAGTGATGGCGGCTACAACCGGCTGCAGAGCGGCACTGCTTCCGCCTCGCAGCCCTCCGAAACCTTCATGCCTCAGAGGACTCCATCCTTGATCTCAGGAATGCCAACTCCTTCCTCCCTGCCCAGCAACAGCAAGATGGAGGCATACAGTGGCCAGCTGGGGTCCTTCCCCAGCTCCCAGTTTCAGTATGTCATGCAAGCAGGCAACCCTGCCTCCACCTCCTCCTCTTCACACATGTTTGGTGGCGGCCACATGCAGCAGAGCTCCTACAACGCCTTCTCCCTGCACAATCCCTACAACCTCTACGGATACAATTTCCCTGCTTCCCCTCGGCTGGCAGCAAGCCCGGAGAAACTCACCACCTCCCAAAGCACTTTACTCTGCTCTTCCCCATCCAGCGGGGCCTTCGGAGAGAGGCAATACCTTTCCACAGGGATGGATCATGGGATGCACATGATTAGCCCTCCCTCTGGCAACCAGCAGACGGCCAACGCCTGTGACAACAGACAGTATGGTGCGGTTCAGGGCTCCTCCTCACAGATGTCTGTGCACATGGTCTAACAAGCCATGCCTCTCCTTGGCATCAAAGGCAGATGGACCTTCATCGTTTCTGTGGGAAAACCCATCCCAGTACCTTTTTGTCTTCAAACTTATAGTGGAACTAGTATTGTAATGATAAATAAGAACACAAGCCACCTAGGTATGTGCCACCGAACCTTGTGGAAAGCCTCAACTGACAGCCATCGCAGCTTGTTGTAGCCCACAGCCTCCGGACCTGGCACGGAGCATCTCCTCTTTCTGGACATTGCAGAGAGAAGGGCATGACTTTAATGGACCTGGAGAGAAGCAGCTGAATATACCATTTATGCATTGACTCTCAGCTAGTGTGAGCTTTCGATGTGGAGGGAGCCATGCCCCTGTGCTGTGTCCTCCAGGTGTTGAAGAAAGGCAGTCTCCCAAGGCTTTGTCCTCTGAAGCTGCCCTGCCCGTAGCTTTAAAGACCTCCCCCTTTCCAGACCGTTCGTCATTCCTGGAGTGGTTCAGCCCGTTTCTGAAGCCAACAGTGGCCCATGGCTCCTTCTCCCACTGTAGCACAGGAATGGTGCTGCTGGCCTGGAGCTTCTCCTCCCAAAGAGGTTTCTGCATTTTCACCACAGCTCTACCCGACTGGTGGTTTCTTTGTGAGGGTAGAGCTTACCAGCACCCAGCCTGCAGACAGAGATGGGAGAGAGAAAAATTTTATTTCACAGGTGAGCCTCAGACATTAGCAGGGACTGATCTTCGTAAAGATGCATGGGGGAGAGGGGGCTGAGCTCCTGCTGAAGTGATCTGAAGTGATGCGCCCAAACCGAATGGACGACAGCCTTTGTGGGGAATGTGTGTCCCGTAGCACTCAACCCAATGGGAGGAAACTCTTCAGACTGAGCTCATGCGGAAGAGGAATGAGAAAAGAGCCCTGCTCTACAGAAGTGCAGCCAAGCCTCCCCCACCTTGCATGCAAGAGTTGCCATAGAAAACCATTAGCATTTCAGTAACAGTGAGGTCGAGTATTTGCCAACCTCCCGCCTGCCACATGATCTCTGTTTAACCAAATAGATCGTTGCCTTTTGACATCTTTCTTTTCTGTTTTTTTCTTCTTTCTCTATTTTTTTCTTCAAATCCTTTAAAAATAAGAAAACAATTGTAGCTTGGTGCAAGCTATGCATTTAAGTTGTGTGAAAATGCAAATACCAAGTAACAGAATACAGATATTGAGATTTGTTGTGAGGTGTTGTAGATAAATGTATTTATATGCCTAGTGGGGTATTCAATATTATGAATATGAAAGAGGGCAATAAAAATGGTATGTAAAATATGTAAGAAGAAAAAGGTGTATAAAGATTTGCCCTATGCACGGAACTCTGTTTCTAAGTGCCAAGCACAGAATGCGCTAAATAAATCTTTGCAATTGTTCCCTCTGTGTTTTTCTCTGTCTGTGAGGCTTCCTCAGTGGTCTTCTAGAGACAGACATTTTCAAAATACCGCCACGTGTGTTTGCACAACAGAGGAAATGAAGACATGGTGCTAAACTGTGAAGTCCAGGCAATATTACAATAAAAATAAAAATTCTGTTCTTCTCAAGAAATTTTAAAAATTGAGTGATTGGGATCTGCAAGGTGCCTGCTTTCACAGGAATTGTGTCTTATGGACAGCTAGAATTGTTATTTTGATTGTTGAAGTCTAATAAAAAGCTCTTCAGAATAATTTTTTGCAGTTAATATAGAAAATAATATTTACAAATACCAGTATAATTTTTTTCTCAAATTTAAATATAAATTTGGGATATGCATCAATTTTTCATTTGCACTACATTTCTAATATGAGATTAAAACATTAACACTAAAAGCAATGGGGAAGCTGAAGCCCCCTCCAAACCTGGAAGTAAGTTATGACTGCAGAGTTTACAGCTTTCCTTGTGTCAACAAACTTTTTTTTTTTTCTGAATTGAAAAATCACCAGGAAAGTAGAAAGATCTTGAAAGACAAATTCTGCAAGCATTTCTTAATTTTTATTTTTACAAGGGAAGATAAATATACCAATACCATTCCCAGTTCTGTGCCTAGTCTGTCTGACTGTATTCTGACTTTTACTGTGTCTAGCCGTGGATGTTGCTGAAAAGGGTTGAAGGGACTATGGATGGGAGACAATCTGTCCTTCCACTTGTCATAGAATCATAGAATCGTTTAGGTTGGAAAAGACCTTTAAGATCATCAAGTCCAACCATCAAATTAGCACTGCCAAGTCCACCACTAAACCACATCCCTAAGCACCACATCTATGCGTGTTTTAAATACCTCCAGGGATGGTGAGTCAACTACTTCCCTGGGCAGCCTGTTCCAATGATTGACAGAAATTGAGTGAAGAAATTTCTCCTAACATCCAATCTAAACCTCCTCTGGCACAACTTGAGGCCATTCCCTCTTGTCCTATTGCTTGTTATTTGGGAGAAGAGACCAACACCCACCTGGCTACAGCCTCCTTTCAGGTAGTTGTAGAGAGCAATAAGGTCTCCCCTCAGCCTCCTTTTCTCCAGGCTAAACAACCCCAGTTCCCTCAGCTGCTGCTCATAAGACTTGTGCTCCAGACCCTTCACCAGCTTCATTACCCTTCTTTGGA
>VXBL01007713.1:603294-636534 GCA_013400195.1 Aramus guarauna
CAGCTTTCCAGCCGCTCTTCCCCAAGCCTGTAGTGTTGCATGAGGTTGTTGTGACCCAAGTGCAGGACCTGGCACTTGACCATGTTGAACCTCATACAGTTGGCCGTGGCCCATTGATCCAGCCTGCCCAGATCCCTCTGTAGAGCTTTCCTACCCTCAAGCAGATCAACACTCCCCGCCCAACTTGGTGTTGCCTGCAAACTTACTAAGGGTGCACTTGATCCCCTCATCCAGATCATTGATAAAGATATTAAAGAGAACCATCCCCAACGCTGAGCCCTGAGGAACACCACTTGTGACCGGCTGCCAACTGGATGTAACTCCATTCATCACAACTTTTTGGGCCCAGCCAACCAGCCAGTTTTTTACCCAGTGAACTGTACACCTGTCCAAGCTGGAGCAGCCAGTTTCTCCAGGAGAATGCTGTTGGAAACAGTGTCAAAGGTTTTACTAAAGTCCAGGTAGACAACATCTACAGCCTTTCCCTCTTCCAGTGAGTGGTTCACCTTGTCATAGGAGTTCAGGTTAGTCAGGCAGGACCTGCTTTTCATAAACCTATGCTGACTGGGCCTGATCACCTGGTTGTCCTGTATGTGCCATGTGATGGCAGTCAAGATGATCTGCTCCATAACTTTCCCTGGCACCGAGGTCAGACTGACAGGCCTGTAGTTCCCCGGTTCCTCCTTCTGGCCCTTCTTGTAGATGTGTGTTATGTTTGCTAACCTGCAGTCAACTGAGACCTCCCCAGTTAGCCAGGACTGCTGAAAAATTATGGAGAGTGGGTGGGTGAGTACTTTCACCAGATCCCTCAGTACCCTTGAGTGGATCCTATCTGGCCCCATAGGCTTGTGTGTGTCTAAGTGGTGTAGCAGGTCACTAACCATTTCCCTTTGGATTATGGGGGCTTCATTCTGCTCCCTGTCCCTGTCTTCCAGCTCAGGGGCTGGGTACCCAGAGCACACCTAGTCTTACTGCTAAAGACTGAGGCAAAGCAGGCATTAAGTACCTCAGCCTTTTCCTCATCCTTTGTCACTATGTTTCCCTCCACGTCCAACAAAGAATGGAGATTCTCCTTAGCCCTCCTTTTGCTGCTAATGTTTTTACAAAAACATTTTTTATTGTCTTTTACGGCAGTAGCTAGATTAAGTTCTAGTTGGGCTTTGGCCCTTCTAATTTTCTCCCTGCATAACCTCACGACATCCTTGTAGTCTCCCTGAGTTGCCTGGCTCTTCTTGCAAAGGCCATAAAGCCTCCTCTTTTTCCTGAGTTCCAGCCAAAGCTCTCTGTTCAGCCAGGCTGGTCGTCTTCCCCACGAGCTTGTCTTTCAGCCTGCTCCCACACCTTTAAGATTTCCTTCTTGCAGAGTGTCCAGCCTTCCTGGACTCCTTTGCCCTTCAGACCTGCCTCCCAAGCGACTCTGCCAACCAGGCTTCTAAACAGGTCAAAGTCTGCCCTCCAGAAGTCCAAGGTAGTGGTTCTGCTGACCCCCTTCCTTACTTCTCCAAGAATCTAAAACTCTACCATTTCATGATCACTATGCCAAAGATGGCCTCCAACCATCACATCACCCACAAGTCCTTCTCTGCTCTCAAACAATGAGTCCAGCAGGGCCCCTTCCCTAGTTGACTCGCTCACCAGCTGTGTCAGGAGGTTCTCTTCCACACACTCCAGGAACCTCCTGGACTGTTTCCTCTCTGATGTACTGTATTTCCAGCAGACATCTGGTAAGTTGAAGTCCTGCAGGAGAATAAGGTCTAGTGATTGTGAGACTTATCCCAACTGCTTATAGAACATTTCATCTGCCTCTTCATTCTGGTTGGGTGGTCTATAACAGCATCCCACCATGATATCTGCCTCGTTGGCCTTCGCCCTGATTCTTACCCATAAACATTCAACCTTATTGTCACCATCGTCAAGCTCTTCTGTTTACCCTTAATAATTCTTGGTTTAATCTTGAAACAGGGAGCTTTATAGCTTTTCCAAAGTCTTTTCAGAATCTTTCAGAAATACTCTTCAATCTCTGCTTTGAGGTTTTCTGTGCTTTTGGGTTTGAGTCCATCCTATGGCAATTATTTCTACAGGTTAATAGTACACTGTGGGAACCAGTATTTTCTTCTGCTGGCTATTTGTGTTAGATTGCTCTTTCATATTTATTCTATTTAATTCTTTGTGAGTGAATCTGTATTTCAGCTAAGAAGAGAGTGTGATTCAACAAAATCAAAATCATCCTCAGGATCAAAATATATGTTTCTAATGATGATTGAAACAAAAAAAATTATCACTGGAAACAGTCGCTGAAGAAAGCAAAAGACAGATGTAGGGCATGACCTTCAATATTAGTGTGAAGTACTGGAATCCCAGTTTCCATGTATTTTAGTAGGAATCCATGGGGAAGAGCTTTGAAATTGTCCCCCAGACTCTTCAGCAATATGATCCTTCAAGGTATTGAGCACCCTGTCCCTGATCCAACCAAGCTCTCAGCATACTGAGATAATGTTACTCTATCCAATTGCCTACAGTATGAAACTTATTGAACTTGGGTGAACATTTATTGACCATAATTATTGACCATATTCATGGATATATTTATTTAGCTCATGTGTCACATATATAAAATGAGAGACCTTAGTTAGCTAGATAGTTATTCCTTCATCTTAGCATATGTTTAAATGTTTTGTTGACTCAGGATCAGAATATTCAGCATAAAGACTGAAAAAGAACAGGGAAAAAACCCTGAGAGGCTTCCCTGTCCCAAGATGTAAAGTTCTAAGTACAGAAGTATGACTTGGTGTGAAAGTAACACTGACAATCTATGAGGACTGAAAACAAGCTAACAGTGAAATGGGAAAAAAATAGTAAACTTTTTCCTTGGTTGTCACTGTGCAAAGTAGAAGTAGAGCAGTGTTTGGAGGGCAGTATCAAAAATAACACGCTAAAGCATGTTAAAATTATTTACTTAGTGTTCAGTTAGGTGTAGAGGTGAAATCCTCCAAGGATAACACTCCCCTGAGCAGGCAGTCTGCTCAAGGCCTTGACATCACCCTCAAAACACGAGGTGAGCATTGAATTTGAAATGGACCTAGGTATGACAGAGGTATCTTGCCTAGAGCAGTGGCTCTTCTCCCCCTGCTACCCCTGAAGGGACACAAGGCTCTGAGCTATTCGTCACTTTTTAATGAGGCTTCCCAGAGAAGAGGCGATGGGCTATGGGCAGTGGGCAATGGGCAATGGGAAATGGGAATAGGGAGACATGCACTGAGTCCAGACTGGGAGATCCGCTGGGACCAGCTTGCCTGGTGGGCAGCCCGGGTTGTAGTATACAGCAACCACTCCCGGAAGACTCCCTTTCCTTGGGTAACTGCCCTAACCACAGGGCTTGAGAGTCCTCCTGGAATGGTCACGCTCTCATCCAGGAGTCCTTTGATTGCTCATTTGCAAAGCATGTGTGCGTGGGGGGCAGAGGCAGCGGTTGTGTGGTTCCTCTCCCCTTCCTTCCTTCCCTACCTCACCACGAACATTTGAACCCCTTGGCCAACTTTAAGCAGCTTTGATAGTGTGGTCACAGTCGCAAAGATGTAAGTTCTCACATGTTTCTTTAGAAGAGACAGCGGAGGAGGACAGGGCTTTTACTCATTTTCCCAGTGCAGGGATGGTCACCATGTGACATTTCCTCATTCAAAGAAGTCACATGAGGAACAGGTATCATGCATGCACACACCCCACACAACCCCCCAAGTTTCATCTGGCATATGCATTTTTTTAGACACCAGAGGAGCTGCAGAAACCAGGGGATCTTTACTCCACCACTCCTGAGCTGACTTGTTTGCTCTTAGCCCATGCAGGCTTCTGGCTTCCAGTCCGGGAGAAGAGAAGACGCTGTATCTCCCAGTGAGATGCTGCAAATTTAAAAGGTGAAACATCATGTAGGTCTTTGAAGAAGTACCCTTTTTAAAAAGCCCGATCCTAATGCCAGGAAGCACAGTGGAAATCTCGGTGATAGGAGATCCCTTGTCTTGCAGCACAGGCTGTTCCAAATGCAAAACTGGCAACTTGTTACACAAATTAAAAGGATGGGGCAAAAGTAATCAGAGCAGGTTTGTCAGCTTTGCAAAGTTTATTTAGCTTCATTCCTTAACACACTGACAGGCACAAGACATAAATATTACCATGACCACAGTCAGTGCCGCTCAGCATACCCAGGACATTGCACTCCAGTACAACATTGTGTTCTTGGAGGGAATGTAAATACTATGTGCTAAAGCAAAATGCTCAGTGCACAAACATAAATACAAATTAAGGTATGCTGCCCGTGACATTATGTTAAATATACTACAGCAAAAACCACAGCTAGTGTGGCTGATTTATTGCATACTGGGTGAAGCTTTACTGATGTAGGTGCAGGCTGACAGATAGTCATTTACCATTACAAAAAAAAAAAAGTGGTCAGATTTATTTTTCCCCAATGCAACTAGGTGCATTGACCCAGAGCACACATCCCATGTTAGACTGGCACTCGCAGATGAGTTCTGCTGGATGTTGCCTGTTGGACATTGTTCTAAACAAAACAGTAACAACATGAAAGTGCACCCAAGGACCAGGCAGAGGAATGCCTGTGCATGCCAATTACATGCTGCAGATGCACTAGAAATGCAACTATAAAAGCAGTGACAGAACTTTGTGAGGAGGGTGCTGGTGTGGCCAGTGGATAATTTGCTATAAATAAGACGGTTCCCATCCAAGGAACATCTGACTCCTTCAGCACTTTTTCTTCTTTAGAGAACCAGCCTGCAGGACCAGGCATTTTGGCCAGGTCTGTAACCCAGCTGATGGGATCATTTCTGAGAGCTTGTCTGTTGGTCTGCTGGGAGGGGTTTGTGTAGCCTGCTGCTGACCCAAAAAGTTTCTGCCTGAAAAGCAGCTTACTCACTTTTCTAACTGCTCCTTCTAATTTGTCTGTAATTGCTATCTAGGAAACTATCAAATACAGCTAAAATCCCTGGAACTCTTTTCAAGGGTTGTTTTTCCAGGTTGGTAACTCTTGCTTATTACCCCAGAAGAGTAACACGGCCACAAATGGCAGGAGCAGTGTATGGAGCACACCTCTTTAAATATTAGCTCCTTTCTACAATAAAAATCTCCAATACTTCTAGCCTGTCTGAATGGAGGACTGGACTGGACTGGACTGGAAAAGAGCAGTTCACATGGCTGCACACTGTCGTGTTGCAGTGATGAGCATGGCTTCTGTGCTGGATAGCCGTCGGCATTGGCTGGTTCAGGGAGGAGCAATAAAGCTCCACAGTAGGGTTAGCTGTGCAATGGTCTATCTCTGGATAGCTCATCTTTTTTTTCTGACTTAATGTGGAACTCATTGCATGCTGTGGGGGAGAAGGATTAAGAGCCTGTATAGTTTTACACTGGTTGAAGTTCCTACAGATGCTGTTCTTATTCTAGTAATGTTCTAAATTTGTTGAGCATTTTGGAAGCTCTGACATTCAGCTGGCTAATGCCCTTCTCTGCTGAGATAGAGTGACTTCTGTGGGCTCCTCTCGGATGCTTTCACAAGCAGTCCTAGGTTCTGCTGGGATATGTCTATCCTTGAGCATCCAGCACCGTACACACCTCAGGGCACTATTTTCCAGCTGACTGGATGCAGCAGTACTGCAGAGACACAGAGTTGGCCCAAAGAGGGCTGTGAGCAGAAAGCATCAGCCCTTCTCTTAGCATGATCGGGAGCATGGTGCTGGTTCAATCAAAAAGGGGGACTGCCTGCAGATATTCTCAGTGAAGGTGCCTGCGCCTGGGATGGGCTTTTCCTTCCAGACCACACAGATGACAGCCCTGGGGATGTGCTGCAGCACCCACTGCCTTCCCAGTGCTTCCTTTGAAAGAATCAGAAGTGCCCAGGGAATGGTGGGTGACATGGCCTCGAGTTCCTTTCTTACCTGACCTGATTTATAACATTGCCCTTAATGTGCAGTCAGGTAATTGCACATTAATAGAGTTGCATTTTAAGCTGGTGAAACTGGCCCAGGAACACGTGCAAAGAAAAACTGCAGTCAGTTGGATATATTAAATAAATAATGCAGTCTACTGATTGGAGACTTGATGTAATTACCTGCATCTGCCTCACCAAGTAAAGCTGGAACAAGTTGCAGTGCAATTCACTCAGCATAAACTTATATACAGACTGCCAACCATCTAAACCAGGGCCAGCACTGTGCTCCATGGTTTATATTGTGTTGCTATGCAAAGGTCTGTATACAGAAATATTAAGGTTAGTTAGAAAGAGGTATGAATGCACATGTGTGTGTGTAAAAGCACCAGAGGAACATGAGAGCAAGGATTCAAAGAATGGCCTGTACTGATAGCCAGGGACATGATCAACAGCAGTGAAACTGGTAAACACTGAGGAATGTGTTGCTTTCACCAAAATCACAGCACGGATGACTCAACAGCAGAAAATCTGCAATCCAGTAATGGCAGAATGGCAGCAAGACTATAGCACACTGTGCGCCATTTCTTTTCCTGTAACCCCAACAAGAAGCCAAGCTTTAACAGCAAGCTACCCAAAATGAGGAAGGAGAAGACAATGTGCAGCAATGTCACCCAAGATTTACAATGAGTAATTAACCAAGATTCCAAGGTGAAAGCTCGATAACTGTGACTCCTGAAACATATAAAAGACTTGTCCAAAACCCAATGCAGCAAAAAAAGCCAGAAGATGAAGTGAAGAATTCTGCCCAGAGTTCTAGGAGACATACATTTTGCAGCTTGTGACTCCCATGAGTGTGTTGGCAGTGTCATGTTTTTAGAAAACTAAATAAAAGTTACTTCCACTTCTATACAGTCTTGCACTTTTTTTTTAACATGAGTTCCTACAGCTGTAGTATTACCCATAAAACACACCAACTCCAAACTCTGTGAACATTACAAAGTCAAGTTTTACAGAAGACTAGAGGAAACCAACACAAAAATGTGGTGAATTAAGGGGAAAAAAAGTAAAAAAGCATAAAAGATTATGTAAAAGAAGGTTGAGCTAACCTGAAGAAACCAACATAAAAACGAAAAATAAAGTGCACACATCCAAAATAAGAAAGAACTGGCCATGCACATACAGCAAAAGAGACAGCATAAAGTCGGTGAAGATGTTCTATGAACAGCTCAGATACTTTTGAATAATGAATAATAAACCACCCTCCTTCTTGAATGGAGAGTTTGAACTTGTCCAAAAGAGCTTGTGATGCTCTAGCTTCCTACCACATAGATAAAATTCATATCAACAAAAAAATCAGCCTTTGAAAAGAAACATATTCTTAAACATAAAATGTGCTGTATTAAATTTATTGTTTACACTGTACACACTATTGTATAGACTGTTTATAGCTACTAAATGTATCAGGCAATCACTAAACATTCACAATTAAAAGCACATAAAATTGGTTATTTTGAGTATACACGAACATAAATGGTAGTATGCTATGCCTAATTGCTCTTTCTTTATTTTGGGTGACACAAACACCAAAGTATTAGGATTTATCTCAGCTGTCTGGGTAACAGGGGACTTGGGAAGCATTTTCAATCACTGACATGACCTGGAAAGAAAACAATGTGATTCAAAAAACTTCTAGAGTTAAAACACTCTTTAATAGTGATTTTTGATTTCTGATACTTGGTTTTTGTTGAAAAATGAAGACCCTGGCTCCTGTCTCAGGTCTACTCAGGCACAAATCCAAATTGAGGAACTAAGTAATTTTAAGGTCTGTGTTTTCCACCACAGAGGATGTGGTGGGGAGGTTCTGCAATGGTGTGGGAGAAATCTGAGGCTGGAAATATCTGTCTAACATGACCATAGTTCAACCTGTCAACAGAGGCTTATAAATAGTAAAAAGTGAGAGGGTCAAAGAGAGGGAGCAAGGCTTAGCTATCATATGGCCCTTGTCCTTTGCCTTCTCCTTTCTAATATCCAGGTAATATTCACCTTGTGAGAGATCAGCGTGCCGTGATACCTGCTGTGAAGGGATCTGCCAATGCCCATCTCTTTCAGGTCTAAGCTGGTTCATTGTATTGGCATCAGTGAGCAATATCTATGAAATGGGGCCATAGCCATATACAAATCAATGTGACCTATGTTCAGGGCATTTTGACATCCTTTGACCCCAAGTTTCAGCAATAATTTGCTTTTCATCGTATACAAGTTGTGAAGAGAAGATAGAGCAAGAAGAGGGAATTCAAGAGGAATACCAAGTAAAGTAGCTTGACTAGCTGAATTTAGCTCTGAAACAGTGTCACAGATCTAAAGCTTGGGAAAGTCCTGCAGGATCAGTCCTAGGTGGGCTGCAGACTAGATGCCCAGTGCTAATGCTATTTTCCATTTCTAAGTACAACAGTTTTACAACAGAAGGAGCAACGTACAGCGTCCATGAGCTGTCCCTACAAGGCAAGTGGGGAGTTCACAGTTTCAATTGAGCTTAAATCCAAACCTAAAAAATTCTATAGGTTCATCCATCCATAATATCTGTGTTTTCTTCTCCCTTCAGCTGTTGCCACAATTGTGCCACTGGGGGGTTCTTTAATTCAGTTCTCCACTACTTTTATCCATGTTTCCCAGAATGCTAACAGCTGCAATATAATGAGATTATTTATGATTTCTAAACATCATTTTCTAATGCATCTCCCAGGCTAGAAAAGCAGCAGCCCAGCAAACCTCACTGAACCAGAGCTGCCTGTAACAATCCCAAAGTGTCCAGCCATCCATTTCCATTTCCTGGCCCCACTGGCTTCTCACTGCACTTTTTCAGATTTCCTTCTGGAGTTTGTTTTGTTTTGGTTTTTTTTTTTTTTTTTTGCACAGCAATAACAGAAAGAAAATTGTTATTGGCTGCTGGTCTTCTGTCCCTGAAGGGGCACAGCAGCAGGAGCCGCCTCTCTTCTAGGACTGTTTTGGTGGCATACAGTGGAAAGAATATAACTTTTGTCCTTGATGCTGTTCCCAGACATGGACACAATGTCCCCTGACTCAGCAGCCGCTGAAAGTCTGCAGAGACATGGACGGATGTGCTCCCACAACCTTCTGGTCTGGTCTCAACAGCTGGCATTTCCTCTGTTCCATCATTTTTCTCACTGACTCTGGGCCTTACCCTTTCAGACAGGTATACACCTTAGGGTGAACACATTTCTAATGCTGCAAGTGCAGATTGAATCTTCTTCAGTGTGAGAATGAGTTGACTGCTTTTCAGCAAAGTTGTTGGGCATTTATGTCTAAATAAAGACTTCCATATAACAAACCCCCATCATTTCAGGTTTTCCATTAAATACTATTTCATCTTAATTAATTTTAAAGAGAATTTTGCTGCTTTATATAGCCAGAAAAATACCTACAACCTCCTCTTTGTGACAGTACTTGAACATTTATCCTCTGCTTTCCATGGCCAAGACATTTAAAGAGTTTAACTAAGTAATCCTTACATCTTCCTTTCTGGTCAAGGCACTACAGACCCATTTTACATACCAGTAAACTGAACTTGCCTTTGGCCATGCATACCCTACACTAGTCTCTGCTCCATTTATTGCAAAACTGTAATCACTGGTAGAAGTGATGACAAAGTCCCCATCTTTCCCATGCTTGGTATGGCATTAGAGGTAACATTGCTCCATTTATAATTCCAGCATTTAAGTCAGATGAGAGGAAGAGCGTGATGTGTAATGACTGACACCACCAAGCGCAGGTACTCTGAGCTGTATTTCTCATGTCGCTATTGCAACGTCACCCAGACACGCAGGCTTAGTGGGACCAAGCTCAGTATTTTATCACTGACCCATGGCAAGACAGTGGTAAAAGAGTTTCCAGCTGAGGCTGCAAAGGCTGTGGGTTGCACAGGCAGGAAAACTTGACCATTGCATGCTCCTCCAGAGCAGTTCTGCTGCTGGCTGGTGGAAATCTCCAGGGCACAATTGCCAGCTCCTTACTAGCATGCAGAGCTTAAAAGTGCACCCCTGGAAATGCAGTGCTTGTGCTGATGGTGCTCTTCAGCTTGGTTTTACTCCCTCTCTGTGTGTGGATAAACACAGCCCCGTGCCAGCTGCCTTGTGTAGGTGCACAGAGAAAAAGAGACAGTTGTCCAAACAATATGGTATGGAGAGCTGGGGAAAAGGCATGTTGAAAATGTAAAGGACATTTACGTTAAAGGAAGGTGTGAGAGCTGTAAGAAGAGCCAAATTACAAAAAAAGTAAGTACTTCAAGCAGCCAAATTAAACAAGACGCAATGGGGGCCAACTTTGCCTCCCAGGCATTTCATGAGCCCACACCCCAGAGTTCAGGGGGTGCTGGGGGGGAGAACCATGTGTCCCTCCAGGTCTTATTTAACTTGGCCATGTGTAAAGAACTTTAACTCTTTTCTGACTTTCCTGTTTCTACAGCACTCACATCTTCCCATTTTTTGCTTTATTTCTGGGTACTTTTTGTTGGATGAGTTTTCAATCCTTTTGAAGACAAATAATTTCTTTCTATTTAGAAAAATAATCAGTGGAGGCAAAGCGTAAAGTCATTTTGGTCATAGTATCTTGGAGGAAAATAGATACAGTATTTTGGAAAGAATTTGAAATGAAAACATGAAACCTGATGGGATTTAAATGTAGAAAACCAAAAATTCAGTCTCGCCCCCTCTTTTCCCTCCCCCTATCCATGAGGTCACCATTTCTCATCTCACAGACTATGGCATCTTGCCGGGATCCTGAGGCAGACACCAGAAAAAGTGTTCTTGCTCCTGCGCGCACAAAGCAGGATCAAACTGGTCAAGGGAAAATAATCAGAGTGGTTTCTCAAAGCTACAAAGAGAAACTTTGTAGAACCAGCAAGTTAAAGACGTCCAGAAAATGCCAGCAACCTGTATTGTCCCCTCAAAAATTTGATGCATGAGTGCTTGAGAAAAAGGAGACCAGAAGAAAATGTGTGGAATACTGAATGCGCTTGGAAATTCAGCATTGTTACTTGTAAACAGCTTACCTGTAAAGGAAGTGTGCATGTGTGTGCATGTGTACAGAGGCTGAGAAGCAGGAGAGGGTCCCTGCACATGCAACAAGTGGCAGACTTCAGTTCAGGAAGTTTAATCCTGCTTGCTAGCACTTCGCTGCAGCAGGGCGGCTCTCTGAAGAGGGAGGGCTGGCGCCGTTGACATCTCATCTCTGCTCCTGCTTCTGCGGCAAATGACTTTTCTCACAGCATTACTCACGTTGCCTCTGTTCGGCATGAGGGGTGTAGGGATTGTGAATATTCTTCTCTCTTTGCATATTTCTCTGCAGAAGGACCCTGAAAACTCAAAGGACATTCTGGCCATATCGACGGCTCCTACTTGTTCTGTCACAGCTTTCGGGACAACAGTGGCAAAGTGAATGCTCTAACTCTTCGCAAAGTCAGACTGCAGCACGATTATTTTCAGTGTACGTTTCTGAGTTATTTTGTTGCTACTCACGTCCAATGTGGACTTGAGTTGAAGATCCAGTTTAAAAATGTGTCCTCATGACATTTTCCCCAATGCAAGAAAGAAGAAGAACTTACTAGAAAGAAAAAACTGTGCCCATTAGAAAGATTTGTTTGTTGAATTTTGGCTGTGGATCTGAATTGTGTTTCCAAGGAAAACTGATGGCATTAAGGGTGTGGAGTCAGTTTGGCTAGATGGGATAGTCCTCTGAAATAGGAGATAGTCTTAAACATGTGCTCAGCATCAAGCGCATTCCTAATACTCTGTCCATACTAATGCAGATGTCCATATGCCAAAGCCTGCAGCCAAAGTCTTCAACTCAGTAAAAGCGTATCTGATGCCCATAGGTATGAGTCAGCTAGCAGTGAGGGGGACAGCTCCTGTCTGTACATCTACAAAGCTGTCTCTAAAAATCACCATTCAGTGATTTACCACCATGCTGACTTTCTTGCTCGGGGCAAGACAAGCTCGCGCTATACCTGACAAGACTTCTGGCCTACCATGGTGTTAATCACATCAGTCCATATAACAGGGAGGCTTCTCCTCTTAATTTTCTTTTCCAGTCTGAACACTAGTCATGTTCCTTAAGAGCAAACAGGTGTTTATTCCTGTGCGAAGCCATGCAGCACCTTGGCTTGAAGATGTCCCATACACCTCCTGGACTACAAACTGGGATTTTTAGCCAGGTCTGCAGTTGTCCCCAGTATCTCTGAAAGCCAAATCATTTGGGTTTTATTCTTATCTCATTCTCTGCTGCTACTTTTGTCCTGGATCAGATGGAGCTCATCAGTCTTGTAGTGGTAGTATTTTCCTTACACCACTTGCGGGAATGTAGGGATGAGTGCAGAGTGTCTGGCTCTGACACTGACAGATCTCACACTGCTCCCAGAGAGATGCCCAAATGTTAAAAAGATGAACCATATGGGCAGCCCCAGCACTTGAGGCCATTAATAGGAATTTTTAAGCAACTGTGATTGATGGGGCAGCTCTTACAAGTCTGAGATCAATGAAAATGCAACTTGATCTTTTGAACTCAACTACTTAATTTTTTGTTCCTTTTTCTGCAGAGAATCCCATAAAACCATTTCTGTGTAGACAAAAGCTGTCTGGGACACTTCATGTGGATTTGTCATGCATTTTCCTTTTGCTCCCCCTCTCCACCCTGTTTGCAGTTTCACATGCAGTTTGGTTTTTGGTTTTGAGTCTTTCTCTGTGATTTGTACAGGCAGTTCAAGATCAGCTTTTTCTATACATGTGATCGGGCACTGTCCTGACGTATTTTTGAGACTCATTATTTTTCATTTGTTTTTGATTTAATTAATTTTCCCCTCATTATAACCTAAACACCAGGGAGAAGAAATGGTAGGAAAAAGGAAAAGCAAAAGTCATTAAGGACAGAGGAAAGGTTGAAAAACCTTCAGGAGAAAGCAGGGAGCTCAAGAAAAGATGAAGTGAGAGAATGCAACAAATAACTGTGTCTAATGAGGCTTGAATTACCCAATATTGGTATTTTTCCTTCAGGATCTGCTGACACAAATCAACATTATCCAAAATGGCTCTATCTCCCAATATTTTCTGTCAGACTCTTGACCAACAGAGCAGTCAATCCCAGATGCGTATAGTCTTCCAGCAGCTGGATGCTCCTGGAAATGAAAGCCTTCTTATAGCTAGAGGAGAATGAGCCTCTAAGGGCAGAGGGAAGGGGTAGCTTCTTAGAAAGCCAGGCAGGGAATTAGGGAGAGACTGGGGACCAGGGACAGGGAGTGAGAGTGGCGTAGGGACCTGTAGTTAGCTAAGGTCACAGCTTAGGCACACACAAGAGGGTCCAGGGTACAGGAAGAAAGAGGCCAAAAGCAATGCAGAGAACACGAGTGAGCTTGAGAGAGCACAGAGAATGCAAGGCACAGCAAGAAGAGAGGGCTGAGAGGCTCACAGTGAGGATGTGAACGGCAAAAGGCTGCAGAGGAGAGGAGGGGAGCACAGCAGTAAGGAAAATTGTAAGAAAGGCAAGGGAAGAGACTTGGAGAAGTTGGGAGGGATGCAGTGGGAGAGGGGAAAAAGCAGAGACCAACAGCAGCTCTTCCCCCTTCAGGGAGGCGAAGGGCAGGAAATGGAGCCCATGTTTTATGTAGGACTGACAACTGTATTTTGAACCTAAAGCAACCACATATAAGTCAAAAGTTGGGAAAATGTTCCTTTGAGCACTGCAATGAAGAAATAGGTGAAAGGACTGAAAGCCACATTTAGTTACACGATGCTTAAACCAATGTCCATGCAAATGGAATTTGGAGAAAGGGTGGTTCTGACTTGGATTAGTAGTGCCTGGGGTGAGGTATCATCCCTTCTCTCAACTAGCTGGGGCTCAAACAACTCAGTGTGTGGCTCAAGGTAGGTAAGTTTTAGCAGAGTTTTAGGACAGGCTGTGCATACTGGGCTTCCAGTAAGGGTGAAAATGTCCCAGAAATCCCAGTTTGAATGCATTTTTTAGAGCACACCAAGCCTTAATGGAGTAATGCTCTACTAAAAGTGGGGAGGAGTTTTTTGCTATCCCTCTCACTTGACTGCTTGGGATGAGGTTAGGCACACTTACCAGCTGACCATGATAAGTCAAACTTATCCTCTGAACAACACCTGGGATTCTCCGTTGCATTATTGGGTTTCTAAAGCTAGTCCCTCCATGACATGGCTGTGGACAGGCAAAAGGAAGGGTGGCTACAGCTGCATGGTAGGAATGATGGGTCCAGCACACTCCTCTGGAGCTCCCACTTACTTCTGGGAGTAAACAACTGCTAAGCAATGGAAAATACTTGTGCGGTCTCCAGACCTCAAGCACCCCAAAGTGTTCAAGCACTTTAATGCCTGCTAGCAGTGGGCAGAGATCCAGTTGCAGTTGTATGCAGCCTGAATCATAGAATGATAGAATGGTTTGGGTTGGAAGGGACCTCAAAGACCATCTAGTTCCAACCCCCCTGCCATGGGCAGGGACATCCTCCACTAGACCACGTTGCCCAAAGCCCCACCCAACCTGGCCTTAAACACTTCCAGGGATCGGGCATCCACAGCTTCTCTGGAGGCTTTTGTCTTCAAACCAGCCTTTCAGTGGTGTCATACAGATTGTTCACAATGTGGGTGACTTCCAGGTCCTCACCAGGATCTTCTGGAGAACCCACATCTCTGGTTTGCAGTTCATATGTGACAATGTGGTATCCCCATAGATGCACTCACACTAGAAAGGTTCTTCCATTAAAAGCCTTAACATTCACAAAATGCAACATTCCATCAATAAAAATAGTACATTTATTTAGCTGATGGTAATGACTCAGATGTGCCTTAAGCTCTGGACTGTGCCAGTGACAATGCTACTAACCTGAGTGGTTTGGACTTTACAGTCTTTTCTTTGTAACTAATACATGTGATTAACATTTTCCTCAGAAATGGTCAGTGGAGCAGTGAGACATACCAGACTGGCAGTGTTAAAAATTGGAGCTGTGTCCCCAAAGAGCAGATGTAGGTTGACAAAAGACAGGGTCAGCTTCTCACACCTGCACAGGTCTCTGACTGCACCGCTTGGCCTCACACCCAACTTGGAGCGACAGCTTTGAGAAGTGAAAGGCAAGCTCAGTCACCACAACTTTCTCAGATGCTGGCTGCAATTACTGAGGCTGCCAAAAGCCACAAGAAGGCAGCCAGATACCATCACAGCATGCTGGCAAGGCTTGTCTCTTACGGGCATCTACTGACTGGAAGCCCTTTCATTGCCATCCCCCCGTTTTCTAGGTCAGTTGCAGCACAGGGTTGAACTTTAACAGGAGACCCAAACAACCATCCATTGACCTAACCCACTTCCCCTTGCAGGCGGTTTGCCTCAGTTGGGTGCTCCTTGAACCAGGTGAGTGTTTGCTTCATCAAAACAGCAGCCTGGTCTTACAGAGCCTCTGTGACTGGTCACATTTAGCTTTTCCCCACCATAAGCATTAGGGAAGGTCTAAATGGTTGCGGGGAAGTTCCTTTCAGCCTTGCTCTCTCTGAACCTCTGCTTTTCTTTCTTTCTTTCTTTCTTTCTTTCTTTCTTTCTTTCTCTCTCTCTCTCTCTTCTCTTCTCTTTCTCACTCTCTTTCTTCTCTTTCCTATTTTCTATTCTGTTTTTAAAACTTCCTTTAAAATGACACTGAGTCTCCTACTTGTAGTTGCTGTTCTGGAGCTCAGTCAGCCTTGTTGATCCCTGCTGCAAGTGACAACATTTCTCACTGTCTTTTATATATCAGCTTAACAGCCTGATAACAACTGGGCAGGACTGGATATTCCTGGCACTCTGTGTGTCTACTGTGCAAGGCTTGTAGTATGGCACTAGCTGTATTTTGCTGTCTCTCGCTCTTGCACTGTTACTTTCTGATTGCTTGAAAATGACTCATGAGGTTCATATGGTCCAAATTAAGTCTATGGCTATGCATTCATGGTGCTGTAGATTACTTAAAGGATTTTAGGCAGAATCTTAATATTTCATTGTATGCCTGAAAATGCCTGAGATTTTTTTAACAGGAAGCAAAATGCAAATATTGCAAACTACAGAAATATTTCATCAGCTGAACATCTGAACCCTACTTCCATGCTCATTTAATACCCTTTGTAGCACACTATGATTAATGCAGCTATAAAGCAATGTTGTTACAGAAACTTTCAGTCTCTCAAGGGCGTTTCTCCATTTTTGTGCATTAGTTCAACACTAGAATTGTTCTTCAGACACTGGCGCATCTTCACCAGGTGTTTCTTTAAAAAACATGATAAGCATCTCATGGGACATTTCCATTGTATAAGATGTTATGTGGATACAAATATCCATTTTGAGCTCTGGCTGGCAGGGTAATCTCTACTGTCAGCAGTTCTTTTCCAAGCCATCCTAAGAGCTTCTCTCCAACCCCTAGCCCTGTTCTCACCCTCTTGACATCTGCAGCACTGGCCCTGCACTCCTGGTCCACCAGCTCTCCTTCTCATCACCAAAGCAATGCTTGAGCATTTTACAGAACACACATTTGGTGACAGGATTGCTGAAGAATAGGCAAATACTGCTCCTGGTGTGCAGTTACTGCACTCAACAACACTTTTTCAGAGCTGCTGCTAAGTGCACATTTGACAAGTGAGACTCAGAAAGCTGAAAGGACAAAAGTCTTGGCTTCTCTATTCTCCATTACCCTAAAAACCTGATTACCTACTGTTTCAGGGAGCTGTACTGTTGGTCTGAAGTCACTCTTGCACCCCAGAATTTGCTGTGGAAAAAACCCCAACACCTTCCCTCGGTCTTAATACTTTTATACTTGATTCCCCAGCATTCCCAAAGGGTGTTCAAAATGCCTTTAGCACTTGGACTGTCCATTTTAAATTTTAGCAAAGGCTGGAGGGTTTGCCAGTGGTTTTGCTTTCCCAGCATGAGCCAAACATGCCTGCCAGATTTCTCAAGAGGGGATGTAAGATTTTCCAATTTCTAAATAGGCCAATGAAGCATAAAAATATCGAAACATAAAATGAATGTGTTTTATGAAAGGATTCTCTGTTGTCAAGGAAGGAGGGCTGGCAAACACCTGAGGGCACTGGGAACTTTTCTCCTCTGTGACCTGAGGCTCTCGGGAAATGACCTTTACCAGCCTGGAGGTGCAGGAATGTGGTGGTGCCAAACTTCCCCTCCGTGTGTTGTGGGCAACTTAATGGAAAAACCTGTAAATATTGCAGAATGTCGTGAATTGTTAGTAATATTACTAAGTCTTCAGATAGAGGCATGTACTGTGCATTTTATTCGCTGTAACTCTCTTTTCGTAACAGTTAACTACTGTCTAACAAGGAAAGAAAAGTCAGAGGTTTCATGCTTACAGGAAGTATATAGTGTCGATGGATTTGCATAGTATTTAGAAGAGTTAGAGTTACATTGCAGTGACGCAGTTCTACAGCACTTGCTAATTCCCTCTTCTCCCCAAATACTTCCTCCTGGCTCCCACTCTTGTTTGTTTGAACATACCCAGCCTGTTATTCCTCTCTCCCAGCGCTGTGCAGTTACCAGACAATTGCAGTTTAACATATTAATGCTGCATTTAATATTCTGCAGCATATCTCAGGCTGACAGTGCATCCAAATGGGGGTCCACTGCCCCATCCACAAGCATCAGATATGGTCCTCCAGACTCTTCAAACAGGAAGCCCAGACATTTGTCTCTTACTGTCTGTTTCCATCCTGCTTTCTGTCTCAAAATGTTGCTCTCCATTCATGCATCTCTTCCAGCAACTGCAGTAAACCAGGTCTTAAAATCCCACTTGATTGCCTAGCAAAGCGGAGCGCGAAACATTCCCAGGAGAGTTTGTGCAATGGTGATCTCCATGTCAGAGGCAGGCTTTATATTTGTCAGATTTCTATCCAGAGTTCAGGTCTCACATAGATATTACCCCATCCTTACACACGTGTGGCAGCTTGTTACTCTGCAGTGCCTGACCAGAAGTAGCAGAGCTGTTGTACCATCTTGCTCTGATTCCGATAAAGAGGCAAACCTCCCATGAACCACCTAACAGCATTGCAGGGGTGACCCTGGTAAACTCCCTGGAAATTCCCTTTTCTCTTTCCACCTTGAGAGCTGGTTTCAATTGCCCTCCTTTCGTGGCAAACGGGGGTAGAGGTGGTGACATCAGGCCCTTCTTGGCAGCTCCCTTTTCACAAGGAAGCATGCATTCAATTAGAGGATTTTAATTAAAATACTTTTCTGTAGCATCCTGTTTCCAGGCCCTGCTGTAAATTTAACTTGACGTTCTCTCATTTAACAGGTGGGTGAGATTATTCTGAGAGCTGCCAGATGGAAGAAAGCAGAAACAGGGCTGGCTGTTGAGATAGAAGAATGGAGAGAGGAAGAGAGAGAGAGCAAAAGCAAGGAGTGGGACAGATATCTGCTGCGTATCTGTCAATATTTACCATGTAACATGCTATCCCTTTCTGTGGTGGTTCTTCATTGCCATATGCGTGCGATTTCTTAAATTTCTTTTGAAGGATAAAAGTGGCAAATCCAGGATCAACACAGTTGCGTTTGATTTCCTTTCCTTTTGGATTGGAGCAGTTCAGGAGTAACCAATGAATGGCAATTGATGCAAAATTCAAAGTACCCCTGTCCTACCCCCCAAAAAAAGAAGAACAGCCACCCTTTAACCTGGAAGCTGGGAAGCAGAGTAACAGCTGTGAGGCTGCAGTGGTAGCCATGGGAGTGGGCAGCTCGCTAGCTGTCCCTTCTGCTGCTGCAGCTGTGTCAGCACCAGCTTCCAGATGCAACAGGTTAAAGGATATGGGAGAGAAGAGATTGTTTCCAAGAGATTAAAACTCAGCGGCTAGCAGGAGCAAGGATGAGGAATGTGGAAAGCTGCCAGCTGGGAGTCTGTGAAGTAGAGAGGCTGGAGACAAGGGGTGGCTAGGAAAGAAAATGAAAGGGACCAAAGGAAGAGAGAAAAAGGGGAAGGACAGCCTGGGAAGGAGGAACCTTAGGGAAGAGGGAAGGAAGAGCTGCTGGGGGTTGCTGAACAGAGTTGCAGCAGAAGGAAAGCTACAGAGGTGACAAGGAGAGGAATGAGGAGGAAGTGGAATGAAGATCCTTATGCTCTCTTTTTCCCTTTGAATGCAACAAAACATAAGGGAATTAAAGACCAAACTTCAAGATAAAGTGGGAGGGTGCCTGTACTGATCTTCTTCCACTGTGCTGTGTTGGACTGTAGTACTCTGACCCATCCACCACACGGCCTGTGCTGCCAGAGGTCAGACCTCCAGAGCAATGCAGGGTAGCGGCTGCCTGAGCCAGTACAAAGCTGTGGTGCAAGCAAGGAGGATGCTGTAAATCCTCAGAAGCATTGCACGCTGCTGTCACAGCAGTAGTGCAACTAGTGTCACTTCTGCATTGGTGGCCTAAACCAGCTGCTTTCAAAGGAGACTTTTGCAGCAGAAGGCTTAGCAGGTAAGATGCTACTGGGGAAAATTCCTGGTAAGCCCTCTCTTTCCTCTTTCCATTTGGTAGAGGTTGGTTTAGGCTCCCACTTCAGAGGTCTGGAGCTTTTAAAGCTATTGATTACCTCTTTAGATTGCTGCCCTAACTCCAGAGGCCCACTGAGTGAATCCACAGTCTGTGTGATTTGCTTGTAGACTGTTAAACTTGAAATTGTCCAGGTAAGCGCTGAGCGTCCTCATGGTTTCTCCACAAAGAATGGGATTTCAGACAGAGCTGCGGTTAGTCCAGGATTGACACAAGAACGTTTTATGGAGATGTAACCCCACCAAAAAGCCTACCTCTTGGATGGAATAGCAAAATACATAAGCATATTAGTATGTATTTGTGATTAGACTTTGCTGTATCATGGGCAAGTACAGCTTGCTTTCTGTTTAGCAAACTGAAATATTTCAATATGCACCAAAACATATGGTTTCAATTCTCCAAATGGGAAAAATCCTATATAACACAAGCTCTTTTTTTTTTTTTTTTTTTTTTAAGAAAGAGAGAAAAAGGTTCAGTGGAGGATTCTTTACCAACAAGCACAGCCCAGACATTTGTACAAGCTGAAGCTTACATCAGAAAGTCATTGCACAAAATCAAGTGCTTTGGCCAGCAAACATACTTTTATCAGTCACGTTGTAATCACTCTCTAAAAAGAGATCTTAATTTTTTCCAACAGGATCTGCTCTCCATATTACTGCACCAATGATCTTTAATTGCATCAGTATCCTTTAATTCTTTACCAGTCATGTCTCCTATGAGTCTTTCTGTAATTTTCCCTGGGATTGATGCCAGGCTAATGTGCCCATGTTTGCTTGAGCAAACTCATTTATCCTCTTGAACACAGGAACAACAACAAGATTTTTTCCCCAGTCATCTGGAACTGTCTCAGTGCTTCAGGATGTGCGAAATATCAACAGAAATAGCTCAAAGCGCTACTCAGCAAGTCTCTTTTAAGGTCTCTGGTAAAATGCACCTGGTCTGTGGACCTTAAAATGTTTAATTTTAGTAATTGTTCAGAACCTTCTCAAATTACTCTCAAAAGTATTTTCAGAGATTCACAGGGAAGAAGGGCTCACCAGGCTGTCTGCTGAGACCTACTGCATATCACTGACTTAGGATACACATGTTGCCCAGCTACTTTTACATCAAGTTCCAAGACCAAAGCCTGACCAAAGCTGGGGGCAAGGCACGGCAGAAGCCTCTGGCAAGCCCTGTGCCCATATCCCTGCCGGAGTGGGGAAGCGATCCGTGAACACAGCCGACAGCTCTGCAAACAAAGTTCACTCTGTACTGCACAAGAAGGTGAACCCCCTCCAAGTCTACACCAGCGTGACTTTGGGGAAGCCCCATCTGCACCTCAGTAAGTTGGGGACCATGACCTTGAACAAAGTACCAGAGGACGTCATCCCCAGGCATCTACAGCAGAAGCACTTTGGAGCACAGATCGGCTCCCACTCAAAGAGCTTTCTCTGACTTCAGGTGATTTCTCAGGCCTCAGGAAAAAGCAAAGCAAGAAAACAAATGTTACTTCTTTCCCCAAAAGCCAGAAAGCACACCAGAACATGTCTGGTCAGCCGAACACTGAAGAAAACTTCCCTTCTGATACCTGCAGGGAACTAGAGGAAATCTGATGAACTGCGTTTGCTTTCAGCTGTTGCTTGTTTAGAGAGTTATACAGAACTGAAGGGTTTTCAGCATACTGAGGGCAAAGGGAGATAATTTTTTTTACTGAGAAGTTTGATGCACATGACTTCCTCTGAGCCATTGCTTTCCAAGTTGTGGGCTCTCATCCTGGAAACCAAATGGGCATTTGTGAGTCTTAAGATTTTCCCATGGCTCTATCCTTTGTTAACCCCTAGAGCAAAAGTAAAGATACTCCAAAACTTCCAAATTTTCCCAGATTCCCAAGATTTGTGAAAAGACTATGATTCAGGAAGTTCCCTTCACTGTTTCAAGAAACTTTGCTTTTAAGTAGTTTCTGTCTTGCACCTTCCTTTGCTACACGAACCATGAACTTTTTACTCCATCCATAGTATCATACATAATAAACCCCATGCCCTTGCTTTATTTTGTCTGTAGAACTGAAATACAATATGGACTGAATACCTCTGACTTTATAATTTTGTTGCTAAAGCTACCTGAATCCAAGAAAGGCTTTTTTTTTTTTTNGGGCCTACAGGAAAGGTGGAGAGGGACTGTTTGTCAGGAAGTGTAGTGACAGGACAAGGGGTAATGGGTTTAAACTGAAGGAGGGTAGATTTAGATTAGATGTTAGAAAGAAACTCTTCCCTGTGAGGACGGTGAGGCACTGGAACAGGTTGCCCAGAGAAGCTGTGGATGCCCCCTCCCTGGAAGTGTTCAAGGCCAGATTGGATGGGGCTTTGGGTAGCCTGATGTAGTGGAGGGTGTCCCTGCCCATGGCAGGGGGGTTGGAACTAGGTGGTCTTTGAGGTCCTTTCCAACCCAAATAATTCTGTGATTCTATGATATTTTTAAATGTTCTCTTTAAAGCCACACTGGTCATGTTTATTTTAAAAACTGCTTTATTTTGACTTCTCACATATGTATTTTTAATTCATAAATTGTATTAACCACGTGCTACTTTCTCTATTTTTTTATCTGACAGCTTGTTATTTAATCACTGATTTCAGGTAACCTTTTAGCCAGGGTGACTTCCATTCAGCTGTATTTCCATCCATACCCAACAAAATAGCATTTTACATGTGTACATGATGATCTCTCGTGAGCATTCATCCGGTAGGGGATCCACAATGGACTTCCAGGCTTAGCTGAGCTTTTCCAAGTTTTCCAGTCAGAAATACTTACAAGCATTGGGAAATGGCTTTTGGAGTTTGAAAAAAAAAAAAAAAAAATTACTGTTTCATGCAATTCTGTTTGCACATGAGAAAAAAACTTCTGCCATCACTGGCATTGAGGCTACCAATGACCCTTAGGTAAGTTATTAACTCCTTGTCCAGCACAGGAATTTGTACTGAGCTACCTCATCCCGGATGCAGGATACTGCATGTAAAGAAATTACCACCTATTATTTTTAGAAACTCTTAGAAGTTTTGTCACTAGTAACATAAGAAGTCCAGCAAATATTCCCCAGGTTCTTCTTAGCCAGATATCTGTCATTCCCCATCCTCAGTGACACTAGTTAAACCTTTAGCCCACATGCCTTCAAATTTTGTGATTCTGAAAAAAAACAGTGACTCCTCAGTACATTCAGTCTCTCTGATGTCTGGGGACAGAGCCTCTCTGCTGCTATCCCTTCTGGACAAGTTGTAACTGTGAATTTTAATGCCCGTGTCATAAGACTTATCACATCCTAGTTGTAAGGACTGCTAGTTTTTTGGCTCTAGGATTGATGTCACCCAGTCTGGTTATTATCTCATGCACAGGTGGAGCAGAGAAACATTCCTTTCATTCAAGCACATGGAGGCATCTTAGAACTTGGATCCCATCAAATGATTTGAGGAAGGTGCCTCAATGTCTTTACTTTTACGTGCCACTACTGGGTGTACAGTCATATCAGGTCAACCATAGCCATCATGGACTGACTTCATGCTCACCCATCTCCTTTGGAAACAGATCTCTGTCTGTGGCCAAAGCTCAAAGGGACACAACTGGGATGATTTGCTATCATACATACATTGTGGATGTATGAATGTGAGTTAAAATAATTTTTGAAGTTTATGTGAACACAGGTTTTATTTCTGATGCTATTTCTGTAATGACAGGGCCTACAGGATTAGTTACCCCAAAGGCTGCCAATTTTTAAACATTTGGACTCTGTTTCATGTCACAGACCACTGCTCAGACCTCTACATCTCCCATAGCCTTGTTTTTTCTGAGAAAAAAAGGAATAAAGTGATTTAGGAAGACTTAATGCTCCTGAACAGATGCACCAGCAAGATATGTGACAAAATGTCAAGTGGAATGTGCCTGAGGGTTTGGAATTTGGCTGTGGAGGCAGCAGATGAGTCCCCAGGATGGCATGTCCCCCAGAGGCCTGGCATGCTTTGGTGACAGCTGTGATTTTTATGACCCGACTTCGATGACAGTTTGGGAGGGGTCAGTTCTGCTCTTTTCTGACAGGAATTTGGTTTGTCATCAGATTCTAAAATCCCTCTGATTTATGGCATCAGCCACTGCTGGCGTTTTATTCAGATGCATGTCCTTTCTCCACTGCCTGCAAACAGGGAGGTTAAGGTGCAAACACTAATGTTGAAATTAAACTAATCAGGATGAAAAGGAAAGTGGTAGGTCATGAGGTGATAGGAAACACCACAAAGAGTTAGCTCCAAAAATATCTCATTAAGAGCATTTCATCAGAAAACAGACAGCTCTTCCACCGCCATCTGAACACCAACTCTTCTACTAACCTCCACAGTCCATAACCTGACAGATTGCATGTTGCAGGGAATTAAAAGTTAACAGAGGCATACCCATTGGTAGCATGTCCCCTCATATTTGCCAGTGACAAAGCAACCTCCCAGAAAGGTGATCTGCATGGAACAAAAGCTTTAAGAGTAGGTGCCGAATGCCTCCACCCGCACAGGGTAAGGGCCATGTCAGCACAGCACTCCTCGGCTTCTTAGCTCCCCTTTGGTGTGACCATGGTGTGCATTTCCGTGGTCACTTAGCACCCAGCATGTGGCATTGCAGACAGTCATTTAGGGCACAGGATGCTCCTGTTTCCCTCCTGGGTTTTCTGACCACTGAAACTCTTTTTGTTTGTTTGTTTCCTTTGTTGTTTTTGTTTTTGTTTTTGTTTTTGTTTTTGTTTTTGTTTTCAACCCTGGTAAGACATGGTAGCACAGACAGTTCTGCAAGCCAAGACCTCAACTCCCACCAACACTGGCATTTAATTCACACCCTAAGAGAATATGTTATAGAGCAAGTCCATTCTGATGACCCTTTCAGCTGCCACCACAGCTTAAAAGAGGGGAAAAACAAGGTTGTTGCTTCCAAACATCACTTTCTCACCCTTTACTTACCTCACAAGTACAACTCTGTTACCAACCAGAGGTGTTAATTGTCTCCTGCTGGGAAGTCCAGTTCTGTTCAGGCTTCATAGCAACTGGAAGATCCCAAGGTATGGGATATTCTCTGGAAATGAGCAGAGAAAGCTGAAGGTGACCATTCAAATGCCTGAGACAAGAAAAAAGGACTGGCTCTGAAACAGCCTCCCTGCAATAATGAGACACTGGCCTTAGACTAACGTGGTTGTGATCGCATTAAAAAGTCCTTGTGATTATTAAAAAGTCCTAAAATGGGTACAAGAAGCCATGGGTACATCCCCATGTAAAAGGATGAGGGTCTGCTCCAGTACTCCTCATGGTCTCTGCTACAAATGTGGCTGCACAAGCCTGGGACAGAGGCTGGAGACTTCATGAATCACTTTTTGGGAAGATGACAACAAAACATTCAAAATGACTGGATACTCTGCGGCCGAGCCATGTGTGCTCTGTGCGATTAGGGTTGTGGGCTGAGTGGTGGGAATTCTCAGCATGGCACTTGACACTCTTCTAGAAAAATACATGTATTTACTGTCTGGATGCACCACCACTCTTGCCTGGCATCCTCCTACCCTTGGGCCTCATGCATTTGCTTCCCTCTTTCTGCCACATGGCATTTTTAGCAGTCTGATTAGAAGTTCCTTCCATTCCCGCTTACTCAGATTCTTTGCATGTTTGTAAATGCACAGTCTTACTAACCATCCAGCGCTCCATTGGGTTTTCCGGTCAAAAGGTGTAAAGATGTAATTTTCTACTGTCAATTTCTAATGAAGTGACAAAATTTTAAGAAAAAAATACATTCAATCCTTTTTATCAAGCATGAATCAAAGGAGTCCCAGGCTCATATTTCTCACTGAAAGTTATTTGACCACAGGGTTTTACAGGATAAATACACTCCTTTCCACACAACTGATTAAAAGGATTTTACATCAGCTTTCCCACAAAAATTGCTTGAGATTTTTGGTGAGTTTCTCTTTGCCCAGGCAGGGGAGAAAATGCAAATATTCCCAAAAGTAAGAGGAGCAATTATAATCAATCAAGTATTTTTTTCACCAAAATGAAATAGCCTGGGAGAATCATGGTAGAGCAACAACAAGAGGAAGCTCAGCTCAGATCCTTGCCCACAAAGGATGCACAGAGGGTCCCAGGAGGTCCATCACACCTCCTGGGGACTTGGAAAAACAGCTGGAATGGCCCTTGCTGTGGAAACATTCCAGTTAAATTTTTCATAAACCAGTTATAGTTTTGGTCTGTTGAAAAACTTCATCTTGGTAAGAAATGTCAGGCTGGGGTCAATCAGGATGTCTCAGTACTTCTGGTGCGGTGAAAAACCATATCAGTTTTGTCATCCCTCCATCAGGATGAAAAACATTTTGAAATATCAGAGTTTTCTAGTGAATGGGTGCTAGAGATTACAACTGCATTTATATAGAGTCAGTTTCTCTCTATTTCCCATCAAAGGGCTCTAGCAGTCATCTTGTAGCACTTCTCACAATTAGCTCCGAGAGAGGTATATGAATGGCAGCAGAAATCTGTCCCCAAAGGACTGTTCTGCTTCCTTTATGGCTATTTTGGTTTATGTTCCAGTTGTTATCCTAATTTGCAACTGCCTAATCAGATATCAAATGCTCCCTAAAGACCTCAGGATGCTGCATGCAGTTTGGGGACAGCACTGAAACAGGAAAGGCCACTGCCACATGAAATAGACAAATACATTTTTTATTAATAGTCTAAATATTATTCCCCTGATTTCTAAGCAGCTGAGTTCAGTAGGCACAATCCTCTTGTTTCCTTCTTTAAAGGGATAGCAACACTAAAACACAGGCTTTGGGCGAGATGAGTCGCCAAAGAGTTAAAGGGAAAATAACCAACCAGCCAATTGTAACTGCTAACACAATCAGAAAGTGTGAAATACTGGTCTGAGGGCCCAAAAGACTCCCAAGCTCCACAGTTGTTTGAATAAACAATCAGAATTTCAGTATCATCTATCTGCCTCTAGACTCTGCAACACTTCCCAGATTTTTTTTTTTTCTTCCCTGAGAAATGTTTTCCAGATTTCCTCTACTTCTGCTTCTTGCCAGTGATACAAATACCACAAGAACAGTCTATCTCAAAAGTGTTCTGGCAAACAATTCAGGTGCTGGCTAAGACTCTAATGCACATTGGCTACATTAGGCTTTTATAACGTGTCAGCTAGCCCCTGATAGCTACCATGTGGTGATAACGATTATTCAATCCAAGCCCTAAATGAGATGGAGAAAGCACATGTGTAAAGTGGGAACCCATCTCTGCAACCATGCTTTCATTCCTACACTTGCTGGGGATGAATTCGGAGGCCTGAGCTGTTACCACTGAAAGAGGTCCTGCTCTTCCCAGCCTCATATCTATGGGTTCATCATCACTATTTGTCACTACTATGTCTTAATCTTGGGATTTTTTGGGGTTTTTTCCCAGCTTAGTGATGCAGAGGTTGTGGAGAGCCTAGTGCAACTCGTATATTGCTCTCAAGCAGCTAATGATCACACAGTCCAATGGACAAAATTGATTGTGTCAGAGTGAATGAGCCACTGCTGGCTGATCAGCCTCACCAAAGTCAAGGTTTGCACTCAACTGCCAATATTTTGGAGTTGCATGTCAGGTATAATTTAATACTGGGAACTCAGAAGTGTCTGACTGGACTTTGGAGAGAGCCTAACCACTCTGTTCTGCATGTCAAATTAACTACCCAGTAGTGAGCTCCCCTGGCTAAATGATCACCCCTTGGCCAGCTGCCACACCACAAAGCTCCCCATACAACCGTCTCAAAAATGGAAACTTGTTATTCTTGAGCTGCCCTGTGAATACCCGTTCTGTCAGAGCTGGAGGGAAATATTTGGGGCAGGCAGGCTGAGAAAACAGAGAGGTGTTGGGTGTCAGAATTGATTTAAATGGGCTGCACCTTTCTGCAGGAGCTCTGGAGCTCAGCAGCCAGAGGATGGGAGGTAGCTGGGGGGGGCGGCTCAGGGGCAGAAGAAAATGTGCTGCAGATAGACATCAGATGCCTGAGAGCATCATTTGGATGAAAGAACAGAGCATTGTGTGTTCTCACTTGACGTGTGAGACCTTCCTAATCTTCACAAGCACTCACAGGTAGCAATTGTCTTCTGCTGCTGGTAAATCAATGGAGGTGGCTTCCTATCTGAACTGCCAGGGGACCTGGTACGGCTGAGAGTGACAGATTCAGCCTCAGTAAATGACCTTCACTTGAGTCAGCTGTGGAGTTAATGGTACACTGCACAGAGCAGGCAGCACCTGCTCACCAGGCCTTTCTGAAGAACCTTTGAGAGTGCTGAGCACCGCTGGGTGCTTCTACCGATAAAAGATTCCCCATTATAATGCTCCTGCATTATCCAGACCAAGATGTCTACTGGAGCACACCACATGTCCCTCATTTCAAAGGAAACCAGGCTGGTTAGGGGTTAGTGAACCCCAGCTGTCATTCAGACATGCCATCAGGACATAGTCAGAGTGTGCCCAGGAGTCAGGAGCTGGAAAGTGGTAAATTGGGATCCCTTGATAAAGATGTGACCATGACCTAGAATCACAGGATCCAGCCAACCTGAAGGAGGTATCTAGACCAAGACCCTGCTCAAAGCAGAGTCAGCTGTGAGAACAAATCAGATTGCTCAGGGCTTGCTTCAGCTGTGTTGTGTAAACCCTCTGGGCAGCCTGCCTGTTTTACTGCCCTCATGGAATGATCTTCAGCTGTATGAGAGGTTCTCAATGCTTCTGTGCCACCAGAAGGCCAAGAAGAGGGACAACATATTAATGAGGGATGACAGAAAATGCACCACTGTAAGTCAACTGTTTGCCCTATAAACTTTTCATTGGCCACAGGCCACCCAAACCAGAGTACATCAGCTTGCATAACACAACTAGTCTACACTAGATCTTTTCAGACTACTGGCTCCTGTCATCCAGACTTCATGAAGAAAGTTCACTCATGTAAGGACAGGTTAAAACATAGCTGTGTATGCACTTTTAAGCAAAGAAACCCTGTTCTTGCAACTCATAGTCTCAAATTCCCAGGGTTGAGCTGGGTACATCACCCAGTTCTATGCTTCCTTATCTCAGCATGGTAGAAATAGACCATTCAATGAGTCAGTCTTCTGAGGACAAATGTCCTTCCTGCTGTAGGTTCATCACCAAGAAACACCACTCTTCCTCTATCCTCCAGAAGCCACATGCTTCACTAACTCTACAGGTACAGGTGCCTAAACAGTACAAGTGACACCAAGATGCTACCACACTGGAACCAACACAACAACATCAAAAGGTATCCAGGCCCACAAGAAATCTGGAGAGATTGGTTTGCACATGAAACCAAGAGGAAACACATTATATCAGCATGAGCTAAAGTCTCCTCATGAGTAAAACTGAACATGAAGAGCTCTTCTGTCCCTCATGGTGTGTTGTCGCTCTGCAGTCAGAGAGTACAGACCTTCTTGGAAATAGATACACATACCTGCCATTTTGGTAAGGTGGACATATTCTACATGACTATTTTCTTAGTCATAAAATGATATTAGTTTTTCCCATTTTTAAATTAATTTTCTACTGAAATTTCCAACATCCATAGAAAGTTACCTCCAATCTATGATACATAAAGAGATTTGGGACAAGCAACAGACACCTTAGATAAATATGTTAGTTATAAATCTTTCCCTCTTCTTCCAAAACTATTTTGAAACTGTTCTCATGCTTGGCAAAGTTACCTACATTAAATTGTTTCCTCCCTACCTTACCTTGAGAGAGTTTCTTCCTTGTCTTACACTAATTTTCTCTTTCTATTCCACAGCCCATTCTGAAGTTCTGATCATTTTCAGAAGGCTTTCTGGCTTACTCCACCTCACTGGAAAAGACCCCTTACCATATTTTCTTCCTCTTTTTTGATATCCAATAACTTTACATACAAGAAATCATTCTAAAATCCATTTTATATCAAGGTAATGTAAATCCAGTTATACATTGTGCTACATGTCACTGTTATATGTTTGCATTTACATTGTTCATTTTTTATAATAATAAAGATAAGTTTATCATAATTTATTTTTACTTTCCAAATACAAAAATTATGAACTCTTTGATAATAACGTTAGTGGGCACAACCTATCATGTGATAGTCTGATTTGTCAGCCCAGAAACAGTTGAGCTGGTTTAGTCTTTTTTGTTACACAGCTCTGTTAGCTCTTCTGGTGACCTTGGTTCATCCTTTTCAAATATGTCACTCTGCAGGGTCTGTGTGTCTACAATAAGAGTGCCATAATTTATCATAGCTTCATCTTTAGAGAGGTCCATCATTGCAGGCTTGACGTGACATCTCTGATAAATAGTTCGCTCAAAGATCTCTTCTGAACTTGCTTATAGTACACAGGTATGTATCAGCACTAGCAACTTTTTAATCTGGTCTGATTTTTATGCTTGGGCTGGCAGGCTACTCTGAAAAGATGCCCACATATGTTCAGCTATCATCCTGGGCTTCCAGAGAATGTGAATGGTCAACAGGCTTGACAAGGCCATAGTATTAAGCAGACGCTGCACCGGTATACAGCATGCAATAGATTTAAATCAAATCAGAAGTTTAGCAGTCTCACAATTTCTTCGTGTTGCTCTTTGCAACTAGAATTCTAATGCTACTTTCATAGGCATCTCCAAAGTATTAGGACATTTATTTATGTTTTTAACTGTTGTTTATATGACAAGATTGCTTTCCTGAAAAAGCTTTGTTATGTGCTGTAAACTCAAAGAGGTAGCTGACTATTTGATGACGTGTTGGGTGCATTGTGTCTGCTTTGGAAAAACAAGAATTCTAATCTCAGGGAAGGCCTGAGAAGTCTAATCTCAGGGAAGTCAACAATAATAATGTCTGAAGCTATGCCACAAAAAGGCTGATGGGAACTGCTGTGAAAGGCAAGAAAGTAACAGGGTTTAGTATGGAATGACAAACACATGTTATGTGGATCACATTCAATTTTTTAAAGTTTTGGATAAGGCTTGGGTATGATGACATCCCCAACAATATGGTTAAAGCAGAAGCAGCAAGAATTCTGCTTGTGTGCAAAATGGAAGTTCAGAAAGGAGTATCTTGAAGACCCACAAAATGACATTTCATAGAATCATAGAATGATAGAATGGTTTGGGTTGGAAGGGACCTCAAAGATCACCTAGTTCCCACCCCCCTGCCATGGGCAGGGACACCCTCCACTAGACCAGGTTGCCCAAAGCCCCATCCAGCCTGGCCTTGAACACTTCCAGGGATGGGGCCTCCACAACCTCTCTGGGCAACCTGTTCCAGTGCCTCACCGCCCTCACAGTAAAGAAATTCTCTCTAACATCTAATCTACATCTACCCTCCTTTAGCTTAAACCTATTATCCCTTGTCCTGTCACTACGCCCCCTGATGAACAGTCCCTCTCCATCTATCCTGTAGGCCCCCTTCAGGTACTGGAAGGCCACAATTAGGTCTCCCCAGAGCCTTCTCTTCTCCAGACTGAACAACCCCAACTCTCTCAGCCTGTCCTCATAGGAGAGGTGCTCCAGCCCTCTGATCAGCTTTGTGGCCCTCTGGACTCACTCCCACAGCTCAATGTCTTTCTTGTACTGGGGAACCCAGAGCTGAATGTAGTACTCCTGGTGGGGTCTCACAAGAGCAGAGAAGCAGGACCACCTCCTTCGACCTGCTGGCCACACTGCTTTTGATGCAGCCCAGGACACGGTTGGCTTTCTGGGCTGCAAGTTTGGGCATTGCATGTTAAAACTGTTTATTTTCTAGTTACTTCTAGAGGGACATAACAATTGTCATACCTGACCAAATGGGAATGAAATGTGTCCTAGTGTCCTTTCTGTAGCCAAGTCTGTGTAATAGAACATCAGGAAAAGCTCATTCTTAGTTTCTGCCAAAAGAAGAGAAGATGTTCACACTATTACATTAAAAAACATTATTTTCCACCGTAACTTTGCTGTTCTCCATCATGCTCACTTTTGAATCTCATTTAACTAGTGACACAGTCCTCAGACAATTTTGTGACCCCTATGGGTGCATTATGAACTATGTAAAAAAAAAAAAATCCTCTTAGGTTAACATTCAAATCTGATGCTGCCACTCAAATTCAGGAATGCCCTTTGCTTTTGTTAGCATTTCCTCTCCTCCATCTATCCTTTCTACACCAAAGAAATTCGCTCTCTTCACTCATCTGGAAGTCTGTCATGCTTACACGCATTTTTGTCATCTGACACAAAGCCTTTCCCAGAAGTTAGCCAGAGTTGTTCTTTACTTGGTCGGTTTCATCTGTGTGGCCACAGAGCAGGATAGCTGTATGCAACTCAAAGCATCCTGCCGGATTTGGATCTGCTATTCTGCCAACTGTGCCATTACCAGAAAATTCTCATCTCGTTCATGTGACAGAATGAAATGCAAACAGTGGAAGACATTTCAAAAATGGCTTGTGAATTTTCACTTGCCCACCTGAGCCATGTGCGAGTATGGGGTATGATCTATTTTGAAATCACGAGTCCAAATACCATGAAGTTCAAACATGGTCAGCTTGTGTGCAGGCAAGCAGTATAGCCTATTCATTTGTGAACCTGTTATTGACCTGCATTAAGGGACTGACTCTATCTTTGCCTGCAAAAACAAATTATAGAAATGGAAAAGAGTAAATCTCTACCCTCCCCCAGCAACTCTGTGCTTGCAGAACAGCAGGTCCAAGTTTCAAGGGCAGGTCAAGGTCACTTTCAAAACATGGCCCTTTATGTCAGGTTATCAAACAAAGATCATCATCTTCTCCTTCCTAAAAGCCCATAGCAACACAGGCCTCCATCAGAAACTTGTCTTTGCCAGCAAAGAATCTTTTTGTTTTGTAAATCTGATGCCGGCTTTGCATCAGTACTGTGACACAAATCTAACACCAGTTCTAAGGGTCTTTAACTACCCTGAGATAGGTGAGGAGACAGGGATTCGCACACAAGAAAAAAATGGCTCCTAAGTCTCTCCACATAGTCTACCTGCCTGTTCCTTTTTGACTTTTTAATGCCTATCACCACGATGAATAAGGTGGCTGGTGGCTGATGCATTGAATTCTCATCTCCCTACTTCACAGTTTTCCAGATGGCATCCCAAACCAAATAGGTCTGACAGAGATCCTTTCCATGCTGACATTCTTTGAGGCACAAGCAAAGTCTTTCCAGCCTTCCAGCCTAATCAATATCCTTGCTCAACTCATGTTACCCTTTCCTTCTCCCAGAATTTCCAGGCTTTCACCCTAAAAACATGAGCTCCATCCAAAGATCACTTTCCTCTTAAAGAAATAGCAAGGTAGAAATTGCCTGGTGGTGTTATCACTGCCTGTGCTCTCTCAGGGAAGGTATTCTCACAGCTGCCTTCCTAACCAACCTGGGCAGAGTTCTTCTCAGCCTACTCGGAGGAAGAAGGTTCAAAGCAGACAAGTTAAGAGCTTATTTCAGGGATATGAGATTTCTGCATGAGCTTGTACAACACAGGAACTTTCCCAGCTTAGCAGTTTCCCCAGAGGTGTAGTTCTAAAAGACCTCCTGAAACAGCCCCACTACAGCTGCTCTGAGAGCACTTCCCAGCCTCACCATGCACATTCTTCTTGGGATTCACAGTGGCACTACCTCAAACTGTTTCTCATGAGGAATAAGGCACCCATTGTCTCCTCTGTGCCCCTTCCCCCC
>VXBL01007713.1:636557-766166 GCA_013400195.1 Aramus guarauna
CACCCCCCAGCCCCCAAATGCATTCCCCAAGGTGCAGGTCTTCTCACCTGGTCCTATTTCTCAATCTCCTCACTCTTCAACTGTCTTTTCATAGCTTCTTCTTTGTTGTTGTTGTTGTTTGTTTGGTTTTTTTTTTTTGGGGGGGGGGTTGTTTTGGTTTTTTTGTTTGTTTGTTTGTTTGTTTTGTTTTGTTTTTTGAAAATGAGGTCTCCCATCTTGTAAACGCCATCCTCACTTTTTTGTTGGTGTATGTGCACTGTGTATTTGGATATATTCACATATATGTCGAACTGTTTTCAGCCTAACAAATAACCCAGTTTTCTTTACATCCTTCAGATACTCCCATCCTCATTTGCTATGCCATAAATCTTGTGCAATCATCTAACTCAATTAGAAATACTTTTCAAACTTGCTTTCAGATTATCAGTAAAAACACTCAACAGTGCTAGACCAAAAGCAGATCTCTGTGGGACCACATTAGAAATACACCCCTCCTTTACAGAAGATACCCTGTTTGCAGATACAGTTTTCGGTCACTTAACTGGTTTCTAATTTGTTTAATATGTGCAATAGTGTCTTGGTACAGCCTTAGTTTTTAAGCAGAACTCAAAATATTTTAAAATTACATTTTGAAGAAATTGAACCCTACATGAACAGGTTTAGCTTTGTCAGCCAGGAAAACAATCTTTTCAATGAACAATGTGAAGTTATTTTAATAGAATCCATTTTCCATGAAACCTCATTGACTAACACTCATTGAATTTCTGTACTTTAACTGTTTGTTGGTTGTGTCCCACTGTTATTTTTTCCCAGCATCAATATCACCCTAACTGACCTATAACTTCCCCTGTTATGCCATTTATCACTTTAAAATGTCAGCAGACTAGCTTCCTAATATTTCACTGGAATCCTTCCAGTTCTTCAAAACTTGAGAAATTAAATCCAGTATCTCAGAAAGCTCCCTGATCCACTTAAAAACCCCTTGACTGCAAGTTAGGCAGATCATCTGACTTTAAGATATTTAAACTTTCATAGTTACTATTTTACTCAGCTACCGCTGAACTGTGCCCCATCTACCAGCACACTACCCTAATGCAATAGATCTTTTTTTTGGATACTTTCCAAGTTTTGTTCTCCAGGAATTGCATGGACTTTTGGCTCTTTTTCAGAGGAAGATATTGGGTTTAGTTTTTGGAGCTTTCCATATTTTCGTGCCTGGTATGATGGTTATGACCATTTTTGACCGAGATTCTGCGCATGATTCTTCTCCTTTTTTTGTGCAAAATCCCAGCTACAAGGTCAAATGTTCTTCAAGGAAAGTCCACATTCTGAGAGGCACATCTTCAGCAGCACATCAGAGTGTGAGCTATGTTTCATTTTTGTTAATCAAAGGTAATTTTTTTTTTCATTTCTGTGTTTTATTTTTATTTACATTTTGCTTGCAGTCTGCTGACAGCATGTGGGCATTTGGCATTACCAACACAAATACTGAATAACTTAATCTGCATTGATTTTCTTAGATTTGTTAAAACAATCTAGCTAATGGAAATTTTACTGATTTTGTGTATAAACCAGGATGTATGTCTTTCATCTGTGCTAATGCACATGTGTGTGCATCTATATAAACTGTATCTGACATCAGTGTATCAGTACATTTTGCTTGCATTATCAACATGGCCAACTGAATTTTCTCATTGTCCTTCATCTTTTCCTTTTTTTTCTTTTTTTTTTCTGCAGTGCTAAGACACTATTCATAAGCTTAGGAGACCAATTCTGTATGTCAACCCATCTAAAAATAATAACAATTACCTTCCTTTAATTTCATAGAACCATAGAACAGTTTGGGTGGGAAGGGACCTTAAAGATCATCTAGTTCCAACCTCCCCTCCATGGGCAGGGACACCCTGCACTAGACCTTCTTTACTACCCTGGTTAGGAAAAGCAGGCACAGGTAGGTGTATTTTTTTTGTTAACTCTCTTATCACCAGATATGTCACCACGTACATCAGCATCTATCCAGGCTGTCTTTATCTTGAGTAATCCTCAGGGATCTTCTTGCTAATTTTGGCTAAGATCACTTTTGTAAGTGGAAGATCAGAAGACATGAGTCATTCCTGTTACTGCTGCAGTGCCCGTGCCAGTGCTTCTGCACTGGGAGGCAGTCCAGATGGCCCATGTGAGACATGGTCTCTTCCCCAACAAGGAGATGTGGAGAAGACAGGACATACCCTTTTGAAAAGTCTGAGTCCCATAGTGTAGCAGGGACTGGCACTCAACTGAGTCAATATGAAATCTGTATTTTTAACACTTCCTTTTTCAAAGGCTGGCAATTAGGAGTTGTTGAAAGTATTCATTAGAGTTGCCTTTTTCATAGCAAGCATGCAAAATTGCGGAGCAGATGGCGCATCTGAGAAATTCTTTGAGAGGGTCAAGCAGTAAGTGCAGTGCCTTTTTTAACCATGAAGGTGACGTTCACTAGCCACCACACTACCCTGTATGCTTCAGTCCCTCTCGTGCTCTCTCGGCCTCTTCCTTTCTTTTTGCAGTTGTCGGTGCTGTGCGTGTAACAGGACTCCGCTGAAGCCATGCACCACTTTCCATTCTCCCCAGCAGCGTTATGCATATGCTCTGCTAGCTCAGCTAATCCCTGTACTTCTCAAGAATGGAGGTCACCTCCTGGGAGAGGACTGAAGAGAGATTCCTCCTCCTCTGTGGAGATGCCAAATACAGCAACACATGGAGCCAGTTGGTGTGAGTTCATGAACAAACTGTGACACTTTAAAAAGGATTTCTCTAGCGGGTGTTCTTTTTTGACATTTCCAAGTCTATAAAATACAAAGTGACTATTAAAATGCAAAATCCAGACCTATTCCAGCCTGTGGCTGCTACAGGGTGGTAACAAGTTGAGAAGGAGAAGGGAGTTTTTCCTGCCATCATTTCTTATTCCAGCACTGATCATCTTCCCTGTTTGTTTTTACGTGATGTGGTACAAAGTGGGAAGGACTGGGCTTAGTCTAGGAATACACAGCTGACTTATTGGCTTTCTGTGATAGCACCCTCCATGATCCCTTCCTGCACTGATAGTGTTTTGGGGATATATCCAGAGTAGTTTTCCAGCATTCTTCATTGATGTCCTTTGGTCATCAATGCCAAAGTCGAGACAGTCTTTTAAATAAAGACAGAAAACAGATCAGCCAAAGCTTTGAGATGAAATACAAAGGCTTCAATGAGGGGCTGTGGCATGTTCAGCTGGGGTGCTCTGAATAAATCACCTGAGAAAGTGGGAATGGCACTGAATTGGCTTCAGCTTCCCTGGATCTCATGTTCTCATGACCTTGAAGAGTCAGAGAGAAGGGGAAGACAGCTGGTATTTTACATCAAGGTCATGAGCACATGGACAGGACTCTGTCTCTAGGCCAGCCAAGGGCAGCATCCAGAGTTCACACTAATTTTGATACACCAAACCTCACCACTTCTGCTGGCAAAACAAGTCTCCTGTAAGGTCTTCTAAACATAAGTCTGCTGCCTCACAGCAATCCACAATTGATCTGACACAATTCTCAGTTATACGTAGTTAACTTCACTATAACTAGGATTGTTCCCTCAAAGACAGAGAAAAGCAGCGACTAGACTAAGGTATTCTCAGCCTGGGATGTGAGAATTTTCCTCTGGAATGGGGCAATCAGGTGTTGTACATAATTCTACGTCTGTTTTCATTGAAAATCTGGATCTCCATAGTTCAGTGACAGAATCCTCCTGTCCCTTGACAGACTAATGAAAAATGAAAAACACATAAGTGAAAAGTCCCCTAAATCCTAATCCCCCCCCAAATCACTATTCTACTCTTTCACTATTATTGCCCATTATATGTCCATGCTTGTTATTTTCATAGCGGTACTGGCAGCGCTGACAGCTCTTTCCCTTTATCTCCTGCAGCACCGGCTGGAGTGCTAACCTTGGCAGAAGCCGTTGTGAAAATCTTATCCTAAATCTGCTTTATCACTTTTAATAAAAGAGAAGGTCTCAGCCATTGTGCCCTGGCTGAAGGCCAACCCAGGTAATTGCATACTGGATTCTTGTAGTTCCATGCAATGTCAACTAGAGTCAAGGTTCTTCGGTGCTGCTTCAAGGCTTTACGCCATGCACTCTGACGCTCAGCTCATAACAAACTATATGCTCTATCATCACCTGAGCACCCACTCCATAACAGTTTCTGCCTTCTTTCAGCATCACCCCAAGATATGTCACATTTCCATGCCTGAATAGATTTAATCCAGAGCTGTAATGTAAATATTTTCCAAGCTTTATGTCCTGCATTGTGTGCTGATGTAATTAAAGACCTTACCAGAATGCAACTAGCAGGCATAGACTCACTAAAGCAATTGTGACTCTGTATTTCCTAATATTTTGAAATAAAAGTCTTAACTGTAATGCTATATAATTTAAATTTTTCTTTCAGTGTTGGAAACATCTTTTGCAAAGCTATCTATTCCCGTGCTCTGGTTCCTCTGATCTGCTGTTTATCATGTCCTTGGGGAGACGGGGAGGTTTCAAGCTTTTAGTGAAATTCACCAGATTCCCCTCATGCTCCTGACCCAATTCATGGCAAATAATTCTAGCTCGATGGCAGGTCACTGGTGCTTGCACTACATCAGAAACTATAGTGCATGCTCCTGTATAACAGAGAGGGAAAAGCATTTAAAACCTTGAAGGTAGGACTTCTTTATTAGACAGTAAAGTTGTCAAAATTTATATGTTTTGTTCTATAGAAAGTTCTGATATCAACATTTATTTTGGATGCACATCTGGACAAAATGTTGAAACAATATTGTTTTTACTGAAAGCAAATTTGTCCTTTCTCAGAAAAAGTTTAGCTTCGGCTTGGTTCGATATAACTGTGAGTCCCTTGGAACTGTTGCAGTGCCTCATGAGGGTGATACATCATGTTTCTCAGTCGATGAAGTTCCCAGCCAGCATTCTGTGATGTTTTGTGACCATCTGACTCTCAGAGTACATTGCAAAAATTTAATGAGAGAGACGGTTATGATGCATTATGGGAGTATGATGTCTATAAATTAAAATGTCCACAAGGCACATAGTAAGTCTTGTGGACATAAATTAAAGCTGAACTGCCCGGTCATGAAATGTTTTAATTCAGTTTGACAAACCAAAGTATTTCAATTTAGGCTGAGCTAATTTAAAACAAAGCATTTTATTTTTCCCAATAGGGACCAAAAAACTCCAGCAAAATGCCATGGGGAAATTCAGAGCTCTTAAATACTGCATTTCCATTCAGAAAAAGATATTCATGGGAAATATCTGACCCCCTATAATACATACTCAATTTCCATATATTTATATTAATACACAGATAAATATATTATCACAAATAAATAAATATAAGCCAGGTCTGTTAAATATAGCTTAATGTGCTTAATATACAGTTGGTGATGTTTAAACTACAGTTTGGTGTAGAATACCAGTAGTAGTAAGCTGGACAGGGGAAATCATAGAGCATTTATTTCTAATCCCTATATGGATGAATCTATATGTTGGAAGCTCAACTCACTGGAAGCTTTTTTCTTAGTTTCTTGGGAAGAGAGGAAGAGAGAGCTGAGAGGAAAAGACAATGCATTTCGCCTCAGCCTTGATGTGTTCACAGCACTGACAGGCCCTCTATTGCTTCATTATTATTCTGTAATACTCCTAGCAATTGGGAAACATCTCATTACTTCTGCACAGTTTTCTGACTTCCCATCTTACAAGAGGAAATTTGTTTCCCTGAGACAGTGGTCTGCTATTGCGTTGTGACAGAAATCTAGTATTTATATATTGCTGGCAAAGGCCTACGTACACCTTCTGTATTACCACTGTTTACTAGGAAAGATTTGTCTTAATGGGAGTTGTGAATTATTTCATTTTGGGATCCCAGAAAAAAATATTTCCCAGTTTTTTTCAAAAGTATTTCTGTTTCCTGGAGACCAAAATTCTGTTTATGCCCCAAAGCAGAGTCCGGTCCCCAGGAATCTGTGCCACCAGAGGTGGAAAGGTGCAAACAGCATCAAATCCAAACATCTCAGTTTTTAATGAGATTTCACCACGGGAAAAGTATAAAATTACACTCTTGTTATTCTTACTTTAGGAACCATGAGTCATTATAAACGTTTTCAGACACAAAAAAGTGGCAAAGCAGCTTTAGAAATTGATGGCGACTGTTCTCACAGTGACACCGCTTGCCACTCGCAGCTGCAACAGTGTTTCTGTAAGAAATGCAGCATTAACCTGGCCTGTGACGCAAGAGACCCCACAGCCACGTCAGCTCTGCCAGCTGGATCCCGCTTCCAGCAGCAGCAGCAGCAGCAGCAGCAGCAGCGAGGAGTCCCGTAGGAGGGGATGCTCCTGGGGCACAGCTGAGCCACGGGGGTTGCAAAGCAGCAAGGGCTTTGCAGGACTGCGCAGACTCAGAGAGGGGGCACGCAGGGGGGCACACCATGTCCAATCTTGCCCTTGGCTTTCTGGCCCCACCTGGCTGCCATGGCGTATGACTATGCCACAACAGCTTGTGACTGTGAGCTGCTTCTTGATAGGCAAACGAGACTGCCCGTTTTCTGTTCCTCATTTCGCTCATTCAGCTGCAGGGTCTGACTGGCTGCTGTGCCTCAGCCGTCTGCCCAGAGATATCCAGCCCCATGACCTTTCCAGAGTCTCTGCTTTCCAGGACGTTTGCCCGGCCTGCCTGGGCTGGAGAGGGCTTTCTATTCTGTGTCATGAGATGCAAGCCCTGGTGTTTGGGTTTATTCAAGCTTATTTTTGCTCAAATGGTCCGGTTCTACCAGATGATCAAGACTGCTTTGACAGTCTGAATGAGTGCCCCCTCCTCCACGTCCTTTACCACACCACCAACTTTGTCTTCCCCACAAACTGCATCGGCTATGAGTTTGTACTTCTCACAGCATCCCAAAGTGAAATGTTTGTCCCTGTTTGCCAGGATCACGTCTGGTGTTTGCATTCAAAAGTATCACTGTAAAATATGAGCTGAAAATAAACAAGATAACAGCTGACAAAAGAAGCTGGAAAATACTGTCTCTGGAAGAGGAATAGCCAATGCATTGTATTGTAAAACACAGGGCAAAAACACTCCAGGAAATATGAATATAGCTTCAGCATTCAGTCAAGGGTACTATCAGCTTTTATGTACATAGAGGCAAGGAGGTCCCATGAAGCTTCTAGAGAGACACCAGAATCCAGGGAGAGACAAGTCTGCACAGTGCAGGTTGCCTTTTCTCAGTGTCCTGAGGCCTTGCTACATGACAGCATCACCATCTGTAGCTGCAATTTTGAGCTACAAATAGCATGAAACAATTTTTCCTTCCTCCGTGCCCACTATGACATTCACGCCACCAATGTCCTGCTGCAGACCCATCCAGTCCTTATCCCATTTGCCCTCCTCCTTCCCTATGTTTGTGCCAGACTTATTTTGAGCCCATTTATGTGAGCCATTAATCATAGAGTGGTTAGTCATTTAAAAATAAAAAGAATTACTGGTCTGTGGACGTGGCAAGTCATTTCCAGCTACTGAACAACTTAGCAAGGGATTTTTTTTCTCTTTGGTTTAAAATATTCTAGATACACCAGGGAGGGTTTTTTATCTGTGTGTTTGTATAAAGAGAACATGTAAATGTGTCAGAGGGGGCGAGATGGTAAACAGCCAACTCTTGAGCAGTTGCTAAAAGATGACACTTTGTAAACTATGTTGATAACCCTCTGTGGGAGGAATAGCAAAAACTTAATTAGTACTGAAATATATTAGCAGAAGTTTTATTTTTAGAGTTCCGAAAGGAGCCTGCAGGGACTTCTTGTCCTTAACTTCTTGTGCAGAAGTACAATGCCTTGACTCCACGGGAAGGTAAGGGGCTTAATAGGGAATACGGTGACCCACAGTTTCCTGTGTCTTAGCCCTGTGCAGTCCACACAAAAGTCTTGCTGACTTCTAGGAGGGACAAAAATCAGGCTTGTAATTTCTGGGATCTAAACTAAAGTGAAGAAGTAAATAGTCTTGTCATCTGGGAAACGATCTCAGCTATGAGGTGTCCCAGATCAGTTTGCTGCCGACTCCTTGAGTAATCTTGGGAAATTCGTTGAGCCTTTTTTGTACTTCACCTCTGTGCTGGCAAATGGCAATAGCAGCAGTGGCTGGGACATGAATAGCTTTTCCACCTTGTCAATATTTTTTGCTTTTAACATATGTTGTGCTTTTTGCATTAAGACATGCCAAAAACCTTTTAAAATTACCTACAAAAGGACAGAGATGGTAGATGAAATAGTTGGTAACAGCATGCTAGGAACATTCACCCAGCATGTGAGAGGCTCAAGGCCAAGTTAAAAGTCTAATTCAGACACCTGAGCCCAATTCTTCTTCTTTAAATGTTAATACCTTAGCTGCCCTTGGCTATTCTAGGTCAGGCCAGCCTCACTCTAAAGTGCAAAGGATCCTTCTTCTTTCAGATAAAGATTTTTCATTAAAAATAGCTCTGGCACTGCAAAAATGTGAAATTTCCTGATAAGAAGGAAATTCAAATATTCAAATTCAAATATTCTATTCAAATATTGTTCCCCATTCCAGATAACATTTTGCACCTTTCACTTTGGACCAGTCTCATCTGATAGGTGAACATTTCAATGATGCTTCAGTTGAAGTGAATGGAAAACATACCATAAACTCTTTGTTGTCAGCAGCATTTAGATATTGCACTTATCTGAGGAGGCCACTCCAGTCTTGTGGGAGGTCCCTCAGTTTTCCTGCAGAAATAAATAACGAATTAGCAATAACAAAACTGAACAGCAAAAGCCAGTTGCTGAGAGCCACATGGGAGCACTGTTGTGGATGCCTCTTCCACTGTGTGACAAGCCAGAGAGGGCGTAGCTGAAAGGGAAAACACGGTGAGCAAGTCTTTGTATAGCATCATAGAAAGAAGCCTAAAAACAGGCCAAATCTCATTTCTCCACTTATTTAAATAAATCATCTTTCCAAGGAAAATTGACACTTTGCAACCTCACAGCCATGTTTATAGAGGTGGTAATAATTTGCAAGAATGGTCTAAGCTGGGAGGGAAGTAATTGATCTGGAGGACCACAACAGATTGGTTATGACCGATTTAAACTGCAACATGGTAAGCTGAGATTAAATAGCAGGGAACTTTATAAAAATGTTCAGCTGAGGAAGAGAAAAGACTTTGAGAAGGTGTGAAGGATTCAGAGAGCTTGGCGTGCATCAGGTCAAGGCTTCTGATCTCTTGTGGCATAGGGCTTCTCCAGCAACACAAGACATCGGTATAGGGGATGCTTGCAGCCCTGAGGGATACTAAGGACATGTCCAAGCTACTCTCAGTGATGCTCCAGCTCTACTTCCCTGCACAAGGGGATGCGTTGTGGCAACACCATGGACAAGCAGCCTGTGACATCCAAGCCTTTGAGAATCTGCCCTTGGGCTATACAGGGGAAGGCTTCTGAGCCGCTGGTGTTGGTGTGGTCTGGATGGTTGTCAGCAGTAGGAGGAACTGAGCAAATACCCTGACTGTAGCCAGCCAGTGTCAATGCTGTACAGACAAGACTAGCAACAGCTTTGCTGTTACCTTGAAAAGGCTACATCCCATCTCCACCCTGTACATGGCCACATGGATGGTTGTTCTGGGCCAAGATTCTCAACTCTTCAGCAAAATCACTTCAGGAATTTAGATGAAAACCTGCCCTGCATGACACATCTCTGTGGGTGTCCTGTTCCTTGGAGCTTGGGAAGCTCCGAAAGCTTCTCATCATAACAAACAGCTCCCTTGTTTCCACTACAGCTTTGAAGATAAATGAAAGGAAAACCAGCCATGCCCAGGGAAAGGAAGCCAACAAGAAATTTTGAATATAAGTGTAATATAAATGTCAGTGTACCATACTGTGATAAGAGACACTGCTCTGAGCCACATACATCTGCCCCCTTTTCTGTCTTTTAAGATCTCCCCTAGGCCAACTGACAGCACTGTGTTTTAATAACTGCCAGGCATTGCCAGGCACTTACTGTCCAAGGAAGGGTGCTGACGAACCCATCAACTCCAACGAGCAAGATAGTTTTCTTGTGTTACAGCAATAATTTATTCAAAGCTTATTTCCAAGATGGGGAGGAGGCTAAAGTCAAAATTTACCTTAGCTGTTAAAAGCACCCAGCTTTATTAGAAATTGTTACTAGAGCACAAGCAATGTTTTACAGCCTGTAAAATCATTCCTGCTGGGGAACTTCAACAGTGGGAATTTTTTTACCTGTGCTTTCATGCCCTCGTGCTATATACACTGGAGGGAGAAGGAAGTTATCTGGGATCATGGCATATTGACATAGACATAAGAAAATGTCTGCATTTCTCCTGCTTTCTCTCCTTATAGTACTGTGTGAATGCTGCTTCCTAGAGATTCTCAGCCTCTCCCAAGTTCCTTGGCTATCTCCGTTTGAAAAATCAAAGTGCCACTGCAGCTGCTACCTCCTCCTTCTTCATTTTCACTCCCAGTTCCTGCTCAGTGGTGGGATGAACAGGAGTGAATGCAAGCGTTCATCATCATAGCCATACAACTTTTTACAGAGATACAGCAGTGCCATATTTCAGCCACACCATTTCTCATCCAGCAAACAAGCCTGCCAAACCAAAGGGCCAGGTTGTTTTGGGAAGAACGAAGGGCTGCAGCTGGTCATTTGAGAGCAGTGGCTAAGGTGGCATTTCTGTTTGCCTAGATGGTCCCTCAGAAGACCACTGCCAGGGTCAATGCACTCTGGGATTTCCTGCTATGTGGTGATGGGAAGAAAGCAGACTAGAAGAGGTGGTTTAATTGGAACTTAATTGGAAGGTTCCCTGCACCCTGCAAAAGGACAGTACACAGTTTCACTTATGGGAAGGCAGTCACGTGCTGTCCAAGACTGGTAGCAGAAACAAACTGCTGCAGACTTCCTCTGTTCATGGCCAACTATCAATCGTGTTCAAGCTTGTGCATAGCAGATAGGGTGTCCAGTTGCCACTTGGACTTCTGAGAACCCACTCTGTCATGGCAAGCACAGGCCATGATTAGTGCTAACCATACCGTGAAGTGGTTGCAAGCTGAATTAAAACATGCCATATGCATAGTCACTAATGTGATTGCTTTGGTTTTTGGGGAAGAGAGTGAAGAAAAGATCAAATACAGCACCAGGGAATCCCTGAGAGACAGAAAGACTCAAGCATTTGTATCTCCCAGCTGGGAAGTTGAGTTGTTGACTGTGGTTTTAAGGAAGCTCATTGGATAAAATCTGACAGGGAGATAAAAATAGTTTGTATTTTTGTTCCATCTCTGGCAGCACCCATGTTATTCCCAGCATGGTCATGACTTAGATCTCAGCCTCCATCTGCCTGCTTAGGGGAGATCGCTTCATTGTGTCAGCTGTCTCAGAGTCACAGACGTGCACAGCACTCCACTCCTTGGCAGCAGTCAAATTCAGCAATATTCCTTTACCTGCATTTATCTGAGTGACAGCCTCTGCCCTGCTTTCCACAGCAAATGCCTTTAGAGACCAATCCAATAGCCAGTGGTGTCCCCTGGGGCTAACCTCAAAGGCAGTTGGATCGAATTGTTAGGGAAGGATCCAACATGTCTAATTTCAGGTGTCTGCAAGGAAGCAGTTTATGTCTCAGTGGGTTGCCCTGGGTCCTCTTTAGAGTCACAAAGAGAAATAAACACTTTTAGGACCTGATCTTTTTCACTCATTTTAGACGTCTACATTACAATGAGGTAACTAGCACTCTGTGGAGGGAGACTATGCACCCAGACATCTAACTCAGATGAAGATGCCCACATCTGGTCAGCTGCATCCCACCCGTTGTGACTAAAGGGAGGGAGTCCACCATACTTGCTCACATTCCAAATTTATACTGTCCAAAGCCCTCTGCCAAAACCAGCAATCCTCTTCATGTGATGAGACAGTAGTCAGTATTATGTGGTTCTCAGTTATTCCTTGAAACCGGAAGAAATCAGAAACTGTAAGCGCAAGGAACTCTTTAGTGCAACATCAACCTTAACACACAAGAGCATCTTTGGTATGGAAAGCCCAGCTTCTACTCCCAGCTTCTGGCTGATGATTTCAGGCCCTTAATTCACCCCCTAACTTAAAAACTTTGTAAAATCTCTGTGAAATAATAATGGATATAATAAGGGAAAAGAAAAAACCTAGAATTTTTTAAGAAATATGGCTTGAATTGTTTTTACTAAAGTACAGGCAAATGTTTTGCCAAAGCAAGAGAGAATAAATCTACAGTTAATATTTAAAATGCCCCAAGTGACTGAACAGTGCTTGACCTAGCAAGATTTCATCTTGAGGTTACTGGCAGCTGGTTGCCCAGAAACAGATTAGATGCAACTATGAAAATAAATAGCTCATTTTCATTGCAAGGCACAAAATTGAATTTATGTGAATCCGTTGAGTTTCTTGAAATTCATCCATTTCTTACAGTACGAAGTGATATTTGTAACAACAATACATAGTATTTGTAACACAGTAAGTAGTTTTGCTGTGAATTTGCCTAGAAGGTTATGTGACAGGAAAACCAAGGAAAATACGTCTATATTGAGTTTGACAGGCAGGAACTTTTCCATCTTCCATGACTTAAATTATTTCACTTGCATTTGAACAGAATGAAAAAGCCACAGATGACTTAGAATTGACTAAAACCTCACGTTTTCCAACAGTTTTGTGGAATAGCTCCAGATGCTTATAAATCTGAGCATCACTTCAGTGTTTAACAACTGGGGATTTTGATGCTGACATGTAATTGTTGGTTCTTTCTGGCTTGCGGCACCAGATAGTTGTGGTCCACTCCGGTCTAACTAACGATGCCTTCTCTACATCCTGATTTTTTGCTGCTGCTAGTTGCTAAACGTGTAATCCTCAATATTTTAAGCCCTGAACAGAATCATATAATATCTTGAGTTGGAAGGGACCAGTAAGGATCATCAAGTCCCACTCCCATACAGACCATTTATTTATATACACAGACCATTTATTTATACAGTGGGCTTGATTCTGTACTGTGTCTTGTCTGGAGGTGATGCAGTCTCTTCGCAATGAAAGAACCCGTAAATGACACAGTTGCCTAGATTGGTTCCCTAGACAGTGCTCGCTACTCTCCCACACACGCATGGTCCACACTATGAAGAGGAAAGAAAAGCAGTCCATGTATGCTGCACACTAGCGTTGATCTGATCGTGTGGGAAGGAGCGTTGCAGGTGACAGTAACTTAGAGCTGAGTACAGATTTTTTTTGAGGATGTGTGTGTGGTATGACACTACACAAGGGTGGAGCCTGCTAATCAGGAGAGCAGCACTAGGCTCTACAAGACCCCTCAGCCTTCAGAAATACCTGTGCTCTGCTCCTGCTCTGCTCTGACTCCCCGAGGCAGCGCTGGCATGGACCGTGCTGTCTCTGCCGAGTTTGCTGCGGTGGTGCCAAGCACAGAGTCCCAGGGCCACCACACCCTCCTTCAGCCCCAGATGTGGGGAACGATGCTCACCATCGAGTCAGCCGCTTGCTCTGGCCTCTAGCTTAAGGCCCGCAAAATTAAAGGTCTCTCCACTGTGTTGACAGCTGGATCCGTTTTGGATATGACTACCCTCCAGCATCACACTGCTTTTCTGATTATTCTGACTAGATGACACTAAACAAAACTCAGCTGAGTTTTTCAGGCTACAAACAGCTTTGTGAAACCAGAGTGCCCCTGCCACACAGCCCAGGGTAACTACCATCATTCATTCTTGAAAGCCAGCTTCAGACAACACCATCTATATTTGATATGCCCTTGCCAAACATTAGGATTTATTCTTGGGAGCACACAATACCCTCGGTTTGTATTAAAGAACTCATTCTTAGAGCCCACAGGCCTCAATAAATATGTCTCAATCCTCAACTTGCCATTTTAAGGGAAATAATGCTAATTTTACAGATAAAACTAGAAAAAAAATTGCCTCACATTTCATCTGCCTATGATTAACAAACCATACCCTGCCCTGGGACTGGAGAAAGGCCACTATCTAGCCTGGCTGTTTTGGGAGCTCCTGGAAAGGACATCTGTCTTGAACCCACTGTGTAATGCTTGGCATTGCACACCATTGCTCCAAGTACTCCTCTATGCGGGGACGAGTGGCACAGCCATCCCTTCCCCACCAGCATGGATCCCGGTGGAGCTTCATGCTGAAGCTCTTTCCCCATCTTGCATCTCTGCGGGAAGCCTGTGTAGGAGGTCCTGGTGTGCTACAGTCAAATGTGCCTGCTGTCTGCAGCAAGCTCTACACAGCATTTATTTCCTGAACTACCTCTGGCATCATTCAGCTAGATCCCTGCCTGGTGGAGACAAGCGTGTGGACACGAGGGAGAGGACTGAAAATCAATTGCAGTAAATTTTGCTGGTGAGAGGAGCGCCACAGGAAAAAAAGGAAAAACATGGCAAAGGTGTAGGGGGGTGATAGAGAAGAATGTTTTGCTGAGAGAAAAAATAAGCCAGTTTCAGGGTTTCAGGTCTCAGTTTTAAGAAATTCTGTAATACCATTGAAAAGGACACATAGTGAAAACAACAGTCGTCTTCTCTGCAGCACTGTCTGCCTCTGAGGACATGTGGGCAAAAGCAGCTTACACTCCCAGCAGCCAGGCATGAATTTTGCAAGAGATGAGAATGGGCCCAGATGGAGTCACCTTCAGGGTGAAACTCTTTTCTTTAGCCAAGGAAGGAAGGAAGGAAGGGAGGAAGGAAGGAAGGAAGGAAGGAAGGAAGGAAGGAAGGAAGGGGAAGAGAAAGGGAAAGAAAGAGAGAAGGAAAGAAAGAATGAAAGAAACAAAGAAGAGAGAAAGAGAAAAAGCCAGGAAGGAGGGAGGGAAAAAAAAGGAGACTAATGATGTGGGAGAACTGGAGGGAAAAAAGTGATAGAAAGGATGAGTAAATTGTAATAAAAATATAAGGAAAAAAGCCTATAAGCATGACTACAGAACTACATGTAACCTTACTGGTTTGTGCAGAGTTTGTGCATAAACAGGCAAGTCTGATTAAAAGCTGAGAGAGAGGTAACCCACTCCAGAAGGAAGAAGAAATTGGAAGAAGGTTTCCTTGCTTATGGGCAGTGTTATGCTGATTCTTCTTTTCCCGAACTATTCCAGAAACTTACATTATGGTCATTGCTGTTACTCACTTGTGCTCCTTTGCATTGTAAACCAGGAGAATGACTTCACTGTACAGACAAGGGGAGAACTTTGGGCCACCCTGAAATTTTGCCATCTCTTGTGAAGAAGGTTCAAATAGTGACAGAAGCTTTACAGCACAACACAGGCAGAGAAACAAGACACTCCATCTTGGGGAGATGACACATGCCAACTTCTAGGCTTGTTATTGATGTCCTATCAGATACAACCACACCGGATTATCCTGGCAGGAATGGTAACACGCGGCACAGAAGGTGCAAACAGTCATTTTAACACACCGCAGGAATACATGCACTCACACGTTACACATTTTGAGGATGTTAATATGCGGAAGGGACACCTATTAGCTAAAGGAAGGCATAAAGCAATTGTAGCCTTCTCAACACACGCCTGACCCATGCATTTTTATATACAAACAAGCTGCTTCTTGAAAACAAAGGACTGAAACTCAGACAAGTATTTATTTGGCATACACCTATTGAAATGCTGGTTTTGCTGCCAAAGCACCAGACTTAGGAAAAGAGAAGAAGGAATAAAAGTCAAAAACTTTTCAACTGAAGTCCTTGAAAAGCAAAGACTCATGAAACCACAGTGGCTCTGAGTAAATTTCTTGTCTGAATGCTAATTCTTGCCACTGAAAAAGTGCATATAACACCAACAATAGCAACAAGGAAAAATGTGCATGCTTTAAACAAACTAACAGACAAACAGCCTCCAAAACCACCCCGGACCCTATGCAGTGATGCAATACATTTACTTGGGAATATATTCCCAAGAAGCATTTTTTATCGGCCACTGGCTGGATGACATTTTCTCAAATAAATAAATGATATGTGTGTGACTTTCTATCACTTCATGACAACAAAGTTATGTAAAAGCCAGTTATTTGCAGCATAACCTTTCTGAAGAAACCTCAGCTGATGTCAGGTAATTATTTGTCACCCGAATCTAATACTTTCTGCCCCGTGCCAAGTCATTTTCATGGGATCTGCAGGGTGTGATGTGGATCACAAATACCTTCGCCATCCGTCACTGCTGAAAATCACTGGAGCTGGATCCATCTGCCTGTGTTTACCCAGCAACCAGAGTCGCGTTGCTAATGCGAAGGTCGCCCCATGTGAACCCATCAATCAGCGAGCTGGCGTTTTCAGCCCTGTACCAATATCAGAAATAAGTTCAAGGGAACAGCTGTTAACCCTTCGCTGTTTCTAAATGGCCGGATGCATCTATCCTTCATGGAAGTAATTTTCAAAGTCACATCCAAAGTGACCTTCAGTATACAACTTAAACACCATACCTACGAGATACCCCTATGATCTGCCCATCCAAAACTAATTTTCCTGCTGAATATATTGCAATATAGATAGTGTAGCTAACTGAACTGTAACTGTTGGATTTTAATGTCAAGAAAACTCATATGGTGTATGCTCTAAACTGATTACCAGCTGTACTAAGAATACAGTTCAAGCATTTCATCTCAAAACAGAATGTTACATTTAATAACAAATAGTATTTTATTTTCTATAAGGTTTAAATGGTTCCTGTATTTGCTTACTCCTGATTTGATTTTTTTTGAGGACATCTATGTCAAGATTATAAATGTAGTCAGCTGCTCAGTCATACTTTAAGGTAACATGTTACGTGCCTTTTTGCTTTGTACAGACCCATGCCTTCATGCTCTTTTTGTGATTAAAGCTAGCCAGACTAATTAATTAAAAAAATTATTTCTATTTCTAAATTGTCTGCAGACAGACTGGGATTTCCACTAATTTCTTTCTTGTCTGAAATTGTTCAATGGATGCTTTGTGCAAGCATGCCTCAGACCATAAACTCTTCATAAGTGACCTGCAATGACTGATCCAACCATCTCATGTTCCCAGTACTGGGCCTGGGAGAGTTGTGTGTCTGTGTGTTGGACGGAGCCCTGAACAGAGAAGGAAAGATTTTGAAAAAGGTATGTGGTACAAAGATTCACAATTGCAAGACCTGAAGTAGCTTATCTCTGAGCTTGTGGAAAATAAATGCATCTAAAAAAGACAAGATCTTTATGTACCACTGAGGTGTATCCACCTCTGGGCAGTAGTTAATAATAGTAGTTTAAATTTCCCAAGCAATTGAGATCAGAGATGGAAAAATATCAACTGAAACTGAGGGAGTTAATTGTGACTGGGGGCAATCTACCTACTCTAGGGGGACCCTGGCCTGGATACTGACTTTATAAAATTTTAACCCTATGAAAATATCCTGAAGCATTCAGTTCAACAGTTGAGATGACCTAGATTATAGCTTGAGCTAATAAAAGCTGATCTTTTAAAACATTCAACCCTGTTGTGTTCCCAATCTCTTTGTGGGGAGACAGTTAACTATGAAATAATCCATAGCATTTCCCTATGTATCCTAGATTATTTCACTACTTGTTTTTTATATATTTGGCTGCTTTTTTGTTTGTTTGTTTGTTTTAAAAAACTGTTTTAAAAAATGTACTCTCAAACAATGTTTATAATACAAAATGGAGTGATCAATTGAAAGTCACCTTATTTTGAAAAAAACCCAAACAACCCCACTGTTTTTAGGTGATGCAATTTTGTGAAAACTTCTGAGAAATAAGTGATTTACAGCATGTTTTTGCAGGGTCTGCCACTTGTGCTTGAGACCATTAGCTTACATCAATTCTTCTCTGTATCATTCCTCTAAAGCATTGCAACGGGGAATGATTTTGGCTTCTTAGGTGTTTTGTTGCTTACACAAAATCCAGTGACAAGTCATCAGAATGCCTGTGATGAGATGGTGGTCTCAGCAGCTTTCTGCAGTGGCAGAGATGACAGTGTGAGGTGCTAATACAAGTCAGTGATTAATGGGATATAAGAACCCAGATAGATTAGATTGGATTAGGCATGCATATGCTTCATTTAAATTAAAACCATCACACACAAAAAAATAATCCTGTGTTTTGTTGCCTTGCCAGAGAGACCAAGCTATTACAAGTCAGTCTCTGGCTTTCCAGTGGCAGGGAGATTTCACTCAAAGAAGTCTTATGTAGCCTGGCAAATCATGGTCTCTAGACCTGAACTCTTTCTCTCTGCTACCTGTTTTATACCTGTTGCTGCAGCAGTAAAGACAGATAAAGGAATCAGCAGCAGATTCCAGTGTGACCTTAGCCCTGGGAATATTGCATGTTACACTGGTGTAGATTAAGGTGGGATTTAAAATCAACCAACCTGTGTAAGCAATGACTCCTCATCCAGTAATAATATGGTTTATATGGTGCTACCTCAAGGTATTAAAGAATTGTTGCTTTATTTTTTGTTAAAAAAAACAACTCAACAAATATTAATCAGTTGAGAATAATCTATGCTACAGCAGCAGTAGCTCAGTGTAGTACTATTAACACCAACCAAAGTTCAAGCTGTATCACAGATGTACTCACTGTGCTTCATTTTTCCACAGATGAAAAGGGGCTACAATGCTTAGCAGAGCTTGGAGTTTGTAGCAACCTGTAGTAAGAATTGTAGGAATCTGTAGCTATGTGTTACCACACACTGGGACATCAAGCATTCTCCTCCTTATAGATTCCCCCAAAGATTTTCCTTCTCTGTAGGACCACTAAGATAGTTCTCTTTTGAGCTAGAATTTCCTGTTTTCCTGCTAGCTCATATATCAACCTCAACAAAGCTGGGTCCATGCAAGCATGGTTTAAGCCGCTTTTCCTTTCATGAAACAAAATACAGTAGTAGTTGGGTATCTTCCTATTACTTCTGTGGACACTTTGAAATACTATAAGGTTTTATTTGAAAAAAATCCTGTGTATTTTCCTTTTTTGTGCCAAATCATGCTCTTCCCTTTCCTCTTGGTGCTTAAACACCGAGTAACTTTAATGGAATTGCTGAGATAAGGAATATGGAAGATTAGTGTATTGCCTCAGATGCAGCTCCTCACATGAGCGAGAGAAGTGTGCTTTGGCCTTTAGATATTTTTCCCCTTGCCTGCTTCAAGGTCTTGGTAAGTCACTGCCAAGTCAGAGCCCTTCGTATTCAACACGCTGTAACAAATCCAACATTGTTTGATCCCAAGAAAATACTGAGTGGCCTGCTCAGAGAAGCCTGGCTTAGGTAGAGAAAGGAGCACATCGATAAGCACTGTGGCTGGGTATCCGTACTGTGCCTAATACAAATGAGTTCATGGATGCGGACCATGATGACAGCTGCTGGTCAAGTGCAGAGACCCCACTGGTGGGGCTTTGTGTGCAGCAGAAGCCAGCAACAAACCAGCAGGCAGTGCCACGCATCTGGACCGAGGCGCTGATACGGTGCCGACACTTTAGCAAAGGTCCCCTCCAAAGCTTTTTTACCACAGCTAGAAAGAGAAATAAAATTTGTGAATGCACTACTGCTGAGCTCCATCTCACTGGCGATGTTCATAGGCATGCTCAGAAGATACGCAGACCTGTCCCTCGTGCACCTTGGGCTTGAGTACCTCAAGGAAAGGATGAGAAATGAACTCCACCTCCTTCTGCTCCAGCATCTGAATTTTAACCTGGAGCTCTTTGCTGCCCCCAAGCACCTCTTTCCTGAGCAGCTATGATGAGCATCACAGGAGCAGCGAGGGATGCCCCAGAGCGGGACTGCACCGGGGTGCCTCAGGTCAGTGCAGAGGTACCTCAGCACAGCCGCAGGACAGCAGAGGAGCCAGGTCCCACCATCTCTCCGGTACCACCGTGCCCTTTGCAGCCTGGAGGGAAGAGGGCAGTAAAGGGAAAAGAGAGCTAAAGGAGCATTTAGAAGTGAATTAGTTAAAAAGTTGCTCTCCATGTGAACCTGTCAATCTTCTGTAGAGGATTAGGCCCACTGGGGTGAGGAAGCCCAGGCGCACACACACACACACGCACGTACACTTTCACATAGTATCACTAAGGCCTTGTGGTTAAATATAGCTCTGAAATCTGACAGAGAAAAATTAGAGGGGAGAGGGACAGCTGCGGGATCCTGGGGTGTAGGGTCTGATTTCCAATGTAATCTGCAGCCCACCAAAGATCTTCACTTTGGAAAAATAAAATTCAGCCATTTCTAGTCCCTGCCTGCTGCTTTTCCATTGCCTCATGTGTGCCGTGAGCCTCTGAGCTCCTAGCAGGGTCCCCACAGCAGCAGCCTGGCCTGTGCTAACCAAGGGCGGCTTGTGCCAATGAAAAACATACGGGTGTCGGGATTGCTCAGACCTCCTTCTTTACTTTCTACCCTGCTTTTGTTTTTAGCTTGTTGCAGGAGACGAGTCAGAAGGATTAGTGCTAGTTTCTTTCTTCGTAGGTCTGCCTGCAAATCTCTCCTGATCCTGGAATTAAAACAAGGTTGGCAAGTTTTACCCTTTTCCAATCACACATCATTTGGCTCTTCTAGCCTCCAGATCCAGAGCCTCCAGAAACAATCCTGTTGATCCCACATTTTGAGGATAAGGATAGTACAAGGTCTGTGTATTGCATCTGCCTCCCTTTGGAGCATGGGAGGCTTCAGGGGGTCTTGCTGTCTGTCCTGAACCTGCTTACCTGCTTTACATGCAATGTTCTCATATTAAAAAACCCAGAATTCCCACAAGGTGGTTGCAACATGAGCTGAAAGGGCGAGTCCAAAGATTACACAAAGCTGGGATCACTGTGTTTGAGGTTGGTACCTCTGGTCTGGGTTACAGAGGTTTGAGAGCCATTGTAATGTACACAGGCAAATTATAACTCTTCAGAGGTCTAAAGTACAGTTAGGACTTGGGACCGAGTCTCCACTACAGGGTCAACACCATTGTTGGATGCAATCATAACTTTTAATACATCTTGGAAAGACAAAGAAGCTCCAATGAACTGGAAAATATTAGTGATGCGCCAATGCTTGAAGAGTAAATGTGGTGGGGAATTATAGGCTGCTTAGCTTGACAACAACCTGAGTCAAAAATCATGTACTGACTGATTGGAAGATGGAAAATCCTACACAACTTTAATAGCTTAAGTTACGAATTTCTCATAGTGGTTCCTTCTTTGGTATTACTGTTGTTTACCAGTATTTTCCAAGGAAGATTAATTTAAAACATTCAGACCAGCTTAATGTCTTGCTGTACTACCAGGCAAGTAATAAATGCGATTCATCTTCGACACAAGAATAAAGAGCAAACCTCACACAAAACCAGACCCCAGACTCTGCCAGAGCTCATTAGAAGTTAAGCACAATGCAAAATATCACGTTCCTTTTGAAATCTATGACCAATTATTTTTAAATTGTATAATTATGGTTAACTGAATTCTCATTTCCTCATTTGTAGCCACTCATCCAGAATACACTACAACTTCCTATACTTATATTGGGTAACAGATACAGTCAGGCACAGAATCATAGAATCTTTTAGGTTGGAAAAGACCTTTAAGATCATCGAGTCCAACTGTCAAACTAACACTGCCAAATCCACCACTAAACCATGTCCCTAAGTGCCACATCTACACATCTTTTAAATACCTCCAGGTGACTCAACCACTGGTTGGCCAAGCAGGCAGACATCTTTAGGACACAGGTGAAGCAACTGAATACATTATCAAACCCTTTTCCCCATTTCCTTCAACTAAACTTTCAACAGAACTCAACTGGCATAACATTAACCAGAGCTAACCTGCTGCAATGTAAAACAGGCAAGTTAGTTAAAATTATCTTTATCAGTGACTTGAGCTGTAACAGTCTGACTTTTCCCTCACACAAAGATCCAAAAAGCTGGTTTGCCAGCTCTCTGGAGTAGACAGTAAGCAGCAACATAGGTGTAAAGGTAGATCAGATTGCTCAAAACCTTGTCCAGCTGTGTTTTTAAAATCTCCAAGGGTGGATATCTTAGAGAAGCCTAAGATGACATTTCTTCCTTCACAAAATACTCATTCCTCTTTGGAGAGAACATTTCCCCTTTGCTGGACTCCTAATAAAATCCTCTGTATCCATGTACTGATTTACTGCCTCTTCTGTATTCTGCTGGTTTTGCAAAACAATCCCTTTCCTGTTAACCCATGCATGGGGGCATGCCCCAGGGGACATAGATACAGTAACCTAACATCACCACCTACGTGGGCTTTGCAGGTCCCTCTTGATGCACACATTTAGTTTGGGGCAAAAGTTTTTCTTGAAGCTGATAATAGCAAGGCAAGAAGCCTTGTTCCAGTTTGGACCGCATAGCTAGGTGATGGTGGACGGCACACGTCACTTATCCATGCAGTTCCAACTTTAATGCAGTCACCATGATAGCTGGCCAGTTAGGTGGTTTCACCTCTCAAGAATGCTTTGGGATTGCCAGATGGAGGCTCTAGTGAAAGGCGAAATACCATGAGCCTGATTCTCCACTAACTTACCCCTTCATGTCATTCAAGAGAAAAACTGCTGAAGGTGTAAAGACAGCCTTAGCAAAGCAGGGAATCTGGTGCTGTAGGGCTGTTAGGACCACTGAGCCACCCACAGAGAGACTGAGTTCCCAGAAAGGTAAGTTTGTGATGTGTCCCGAGGCAAGTCCAGGCTGCAGAAGTCTTTGTTGCTACATTGCATTGAAACATTGCTTTGGAGGCCCGAGTTAGCGGGCAATGCTGAGACTAGTAATCTAGACCCTGTAAGCCACAAAGCTGCTTAAGCACTTGCTGTTTTCTCCATCAGGGCAGAAATTGCTCCCTGTTTAACTGTTTACACCACAGCCTAGAGAGAACGTAGTCTGAGACATGACTGAGTATTGTAACACCATAGTTATCCCACAGCTCCCCTGCTCTCGTTTCTGCTTGCCTTTGTTTCCTTTCCTTCCCCTGAACACCTTCATTCTCCTGGCTTACCCACCGTCCATTCATTTTCTCTTCTCAGTATTTTTTTCTCCTATGCCTCCTTTTTACTCTCTTTCTCCAAATCACTTCTCCTTCCCTCCCCCTGCCCTGCATTTTCTGGCAGAGTTTTGGACTCTGAGTTCAGTTTTATTCTTCCCTGGAGAAATGACTTAATGCCTTGGCTCTAATGAGCAGTGTGCTAACTGTGAGCCCTTGCTGCTTAGTCTGTGTGGAGATGTGCATGCCAGTAATTGGGAGCCCCATTTTTCTTCTGCTTTGCTTTTCTTCTCCCCCTCCCCTTCTTTTCCCTAGTCTCATTTAGCCATATGATGGCTGAAGAGAACAAAGAGTCAGGCAACTTGGTAAGACCTTTTGTAGTAGATCACTGCTGTTCAGGCCCTCAAAAGAACAAGTTCAACAGCTCAGGGAGCACAGAGTGCAAGAGGAATGAGCCTCCTGAGTATATATAAGGTTTCCCCTGTGGGGATATTTTCCCATTTATTTTACAAACACATTAAGCTGCCCATGGATTGCATATATTCTGCAGTGTGGACACTGCTCTGGGTTGCCATCTGCGGAGGCATGTGTCAGCTGAGCCCTGCTTTCCCAGAGCTTTGGTTGGCTGAGGCCAGTCCGTTCACCAACAACTTTCCAATGTTCCCAGCTCTGACCAATTCCCCTCTACCTCATAAACACAGGATTTCTCTAAGTTTTAAAGGCCCTCGGGTGCCCTAACTTGATCTGTTCCGTTCAACCACTTCCTGTAAACAGACATTTATGGTAATTTTAGAGGCCACCGGGGCCCCTTCTCTATACAAAGTGAACCTTTGCTCCCAAATGTCTAGACTTTGACCTCCTCTCTCCCCAGCTTTCGTGCTCAAACTCTGCCATGCTTCCCCACTCCAGTGTTTGCCTCTGAAATGTCTGGTCCAGCCCCTCTGGTTCCTTCCTGCAGTCTTCACAGCTGCTCCACACCCTACTTGTGAGATGTGAGAAGACACTAGCAGAGTGGTAGTCGGAAGGACTTCCTTGCACAAAGTAGTCACATGGCACCCCACCAGCAAGAGGTCAAGCTTCAGTGCACTGCAGCTCCCATAAAACAAAGGCTGAGAATACAGAAGGGATCTTGGCTGCAGCTGGCGGAAGGTGACAGACTTTTGAAGTCATTTTAGTGTCTGAAAGAGCTCAATAACACGAAGTTTCATGAAGAAAAACCTGCTAATTCTAAAGCTGTAATTCACATGTCACCAAACCACAGAATTAGACACATCCCAGAGGTATCCAATGTCTCTTGGACAGTCTTTTCAAAGTCACCTAGTGCCTGCTGTCCTCTAACAAAGGGCATTCTCCTGCCTACTTTCTTGGGATCCACCAGAGCCTAATGCTTGGTGAAGCTGCATGTGCACCACCCAGATGGCTGGCCACTGTGGCAGTGCCAGCGCCAGCAGATATCCACAAAACCTAGCTAGCTTTTGTTCATTGCTGTGCGCCATGCCATGGTTGCATCCAAGTCCCTTATTCATTGTCTAGTCTGAGAGCCACACGCAAGATCTTTATTCTGAATGTGTTCCCAACAGCTGTACACAACAGCAACTATTATTCCTTTAGGGTACAGTCTCGACTCTGTGCAATTTTTCCTTGTGCCATTCAATACCACATCCCCCCTTCCAAGCCATAAATTGACAATGAGACCTAAAGCACATCATCAATAGAATGCATGATTAAAACCATAACCAACCTGTAAGCTAAGCTGATTAACAGTGGTCAGTTAGGTCTACAAAGTCTTGTGCCCTCATACTTGGCTCTGCGAAATTCTTGATCATAGGAGACAGTCAACTCACTCTTTTGTTCCAGTGATTCCACATCTGAGGGCTACTGCTCCTCACACTGCTGCTGCTGTTGCCTGGTGCTCTATATCTCACTCTCTTTGGGAAATGGATAAGGTGACTACTGTCTTCCCACACACTCAGCCCATCACAGGTGATGACCTCATATCATTATGGATTAACACATAATTTTCCAGAAGTGGAGGAAATTTCCAATACCATGAATCTCACCTTTCTTTTTTTCTCTTTTTTCTTCCTTTCTTATTTGATTTTTTTTTTCACTTTGGCAAGTCTCTAGTATCTCTGACGTCAGCTTCTAATTGTTTGGGTCATTCTTGGTTTTAGTTTTCTACTCAGCAAAACATTAGAGGGTGACAAGCCATACTGACAATCTGCAATTTAACAGAGCTAAATATGGATCCGAGTCTGACTCAGCATTCTTCTTTAGTTATTTTTACACCATTTCCCACTCATCTGTTGCATTGGGAATAATAGTAATTAGTAGTTCATGTCCAAACCCCAAACTCACTTACAATTGCTTGGACTAATGGCCACAGATTGGCATTAATGTATCAGTCCTCACTGCATCAGTAAAGCCATGTAAAAGAAAATGATATTTGACAGCTGCTTAAATTGCAATAGCATACACTAAGCATATTTTATGTTGGTTAGAATAGTAGTGCAAAACAAGTACATGGTGTTTTTGCAGATAAGACAAATAAACATATGCTTACTTTTCTCTATGGAGCAATTATTCCTTTGCCAGGGGAAATGTCTCTCTGCTTTTTTATGCTTTCCAATGGCATAGGCTTTTTTCCTGTAATACATTAGGACTCTGACAACCTCACACCTTAAAACAAAATTCCACCTTGTAATGAGATCTTACACTCAAACTGATGCAGGGGGCTGTCCTAGCCATTCTCAACTAGTAGTTTGAAGAGTATCCCCGACTGTAGCTCTAGCAGTCTGAGTCCATGTTTCATCTGAGAGTTACCACGTTTTTGATCTTACTTTGTTTTACTTTAAACCAGATATCATGTATGCTATCTAGTTCTGAACTTTGCTCCACTGCTCTTCAGTTTAATGTTCTAAAACTTCTCTGAAACCACTGAATCTTTCCCAGATTTGTCTTTAATCTTCAAATAGTATTCTTGTACCTAAAAAAGAAACGTGTGTATTGTACAGCATGAGAGGTTACCAGGTCTCTTTTGGCAATGTTAGGAGGGTTTTATGGTCAGTTCAGCTAACACTGGCCTCCCATAAATAAAGAAGTGAAATTTTAGACTTGTGGACCGGGGCCAAAGACGCCTTCTCTATTTGAACATGCTGACGCTGTTTTTGTTGGTGTGTGTGACATATAAGCCACTGGTCTCCAACTCTGACCACACTGGTATAAGAAAACCATACTGATACCATCCTCAGAGGCATCTGTGGACAACTTGTTTTTGCATTTACTGTTATAGTCTCCCGGGACTCCAGCCTCTTTCATTAACTCCCTCAGCTTTGCCAGCTGTTGAAAGCTTGCACTCTGTCTTCTGGACACCTCTCAGTGGTCACTTCCTACATTCCTTTCTGAGCTTCATGAGCACATCACTACCTTCTCTGAGCCTTCTCCCATTGCATGCCTGTGATCTACAGTTGTTACTTCAAGTAAATTAGCTAGTTGCAAACTTTCCTATGCACTACACTGTTCCAAGGAATCTCTCTGTGGCTTCTTTGTCTCTTGGGGCAGGAATACTGGTGTTTTTGTCACCACCTTGAGATCTGTTGTCATGTCTTACTGCTTTAATATCTCTCCCCACTCTTTTTTACACTACAAAGAATTTATATTTGTAATTTTTTTCAGTCTTACTCCAGCAACATGAGCTCTCTTTTAAGATGATTGAGGACTTGGTCATACTCTTGTGCTGTTTCTCCCCAGGTCAAGACAGGACCTATTGCCCTCCCTACTGTCCAAAATTCACCGCATTGTCTTAGGGAAACACATGGAATACCAAACACAGCTCGAATCACAGACTGCAAAAACTGTCTCCTGAAGAGTGTGTTGAACCTGCACAAACATGTGCTTTGTATTTTGAGAGGCTCTTGCCAGAATCCTGCTGGGGCATCTAGCATAGAAAATATTTGGCATCAGCAACATCCCCCCATATTTTTCTCCTTTCAGGTAATGGAAAGTTTGCCTTTTTATATTTTCAGTTCTTCTGAGGATCCAAAATTAATCAGATGTCCTAACAACCTCACTTCTGTCACCCCCAATACAATTCTCAGCATGAGGAGCCTATCCAAGACCTTCTCTAAGCCTATTTTAAGGCAAAGGGAGTTTTCCCATTGCAACAAATCACATAACAGTCATATACTTTCAGCCCTAGTCCTTGCTGTGTTGACAGCTTTCCTATAATCTTGATGATGTTCTCAAACTCTTCCTCAGTGTCTTGTTCTCTCCCTCCTCCAAGAAAGGCACCTTTCTGGAAGACTGAAGGATCAGACCATCTTTAATCCAGTAAAAGCTGCTCTTCCTCTTTGTACTTTTTGTATTTGAGATTGCAAATCTGTAGCATAAAAATCTAGCTCATATATATACTTTTCAGTGGAGGTAATATTGCTACATTTTTAACATCACCTATGTGTAGATAATCCTTTACTGCTAGTGTCCAGAACAAAAGTATGTCTGATTTATTGGTTGGCAAATGCATTCATCTTGAGTTACAGTAAGAACAGCCATTGATCCTATGAAAAAGCCATCCATGTGGTGTTACCGTTGTCTTCTCATCCCTACTGTGAATGGCCTGCTGAAATATGCAATGCATAACAAAGTGATAGGAGCTATCGCTTTTGCATTTTTTCATCTTCAGTCAGAAAAAGACTATCACAGTGTGCACTTTGACAGGGCTTTTTTGCTTGACTCAGGCTGAACACTGCACACCTTTCTGCTTCTGCTCATTTTTTTCCCAAATGTAGTGGGAATCTCTGTCGTGTTGCATATCCTCCCTCTCCTCCAGCATCATGCCACCCTCCAGTATTGTGTTCTGCACACACCTCTACAGCCTGAATAACCAACCTGTGCACAGTTCTCATTGAGGGCTTGATGACCTGCACTCTACTATCCTGCTTTCTTTCTCTGCCTATTTATGTTCCAGAAAGCATCCAGGCAAAGTATGACAACAAAAGCAGTCAACAAAGCCCTCTTTTATCCACTAACAACTTTGATTTGTATTAAATTGCTTATAAAATACTTCTGTGGCTTTTTTCATTCTGAAAACAATTTGCTTTGCTTGCTCACTTCCGGTAGCCTATGCATGTTCACTTAACAAGAATATTTCCAATCTCTGAATGGTTGACTGAACTTTTTATAACTAGGAAGGATAGCAAAGCAATTTCAAGGCAGAGACACAAATGCTTTTAGAAAACACTTTGGAACTAATTTCATGACATGTTGATCTTCCTTGTACTTGGTAACTTATCTCTGGGGAACTCCAGACTGAGCTATGCATAGCCCTTTGTTCAATGTTCATTGGACTTCCCTATTTCCTGTCATTTTTTGTAACTGAAATCTATTACAGTCTTAATTATATTAGCCACTGTTAAGCATATCAAACCATGGAACTTGGTTTTTTTTCTTAATAATTTGGAAAATTTAATTTAGCTTTTAACATGACAACATCAGCTACAGGATTACTAACAGTGATTCAGTAATTTAGATACTAGCTGTCACATAACTATTGCTCATTTAGTCTAGCCTTGAAGAATAATGAGAAACTTACTTCTTTCAAATAGTAGATTATTTGTAATCTGCTTGAACTTTATAGCGTATAATCGCTGACATCAACCATATCATGCTGGATCTGCTTCATGACTACATCAAGACTTGGAAGTTTTAAAGATGGTATAAAAACAACAAGAAAAAAATGCCCAAAAGCCAGGCATAATAGATTTTTTTAAGCTGAATTTCATGATTTTTAACACTGTCAGCATTTACTTGAGTGTCTGGAAATTATTCTTGTGTACAAATATATGTGAATTAGCAAAGACCCTAATGATAACCTAAACTGACTTGAGTGCCTGTCTTAAGATTTTCTAATAGGATTTGTCACTGCTCTGTTTATTTCTAATTGCTTTTCAGTCATGACCAGAATATCATCAATTAGCTAGCAAAGGTATGGGTAAAGGCTTCTGATCTCATTTGTTCTCAGCCATAATTCGTATTGCAATGTCACAGACTTTCACGCTCTTTTGCAGGGGAATGCTTATGTCTGAGCAGATCTAAGTAAAACTTTATGGTGCCTGAAACAGCTCAAAGCAACTTTTGTGTCTAACAGAAAGGCTGACTCCCCTCTAATTCCTGTAAATTCAGGCATTAAATTTCAACTTTTGAGCAGCAATAAAGTCGACTGAATTACATTTGATTGTCCCTCCCAGACTGCCCATTGTACTGTAGGATGGCTGGAGCATTCCTGCCTCACATCCTCGTGGCTCAGAGTGTTCTCCAGTGGGCTGTATACCACATCAGCAGTCTGGTCACAGCTTCCTCTCCAACCTACTGTCAGTGATGATTTCATCATCAGCCACATCTTACTTTGAGATGACGTGAAGATGGCTGCTCACCCTTTCCAGATTTTTTTACAAACCATGGCTCCCAAATTCCCTGATATTCCTGGAGCAACTGAGGAGGATTATAGTCTCAAAGTTAGTACAGACTTAGAGCGACTGCTATTAGGACCATGACAGACAGAACTATAAACCAATTTCTACAATAATGCTCTTCTACTGTAAGACTGAGATTTTCATTCAGTAGGCCAAAACATACCTATATTCAGTGGGTTTCATACTGGATGCTTTGTATTCTTGTATGTATTTTTGGGTGAAAGAGAGGAGGAAAGAGAAGCACGTCTTCCCTAATGCGCTGGAGAGATTAATGTGGAAACCAGCCTTAAATTTGGAAGTGGCAAAGCAATGGGTCTGTTAGTGAGAATGATGAGTTTTTCTAACTTTTAGGAAAACTACAAGATTATTTCTGTTGGAAGATTTATATGTGCTCAAATACATAGTATTAATAATATGTTTCAAGCTGGAGCTATGACCTTCTAGGTCTGTGCTCCTCTGTCCAGCTACCTTTGAACATCAGTGCCACAGCTGAGACATGAAAGTATTTCCGCAAAGACATAATTCTACTCCATAATATTATTACAATCACACTTCTAAATCTATATATAAAATCTTCAAGGGCAGAAAGTCAAGGACACAGAAATAGGAGCTGCTTATGCAATATTAATGTGTGATCACAAACTCATATTCCCATAGGATGCCTTCAGCTTGCAAGAAGGCCCTGAGGCCCCACCGCAGGAGGAATCGAGGCTGAGTGGTGAGAGGAGCTTTCTTTTGCAGGATGCTCACATCATCTGCTGCAGGAGCTGACGGGCATGAAGCTAAGGAAGTAGAGAAATATAACAAGATATCCTTTATACATGATGGATATTCCTAAGTTACAAGAAGCAATACAGAAATTTAAAAAAAGGAGAAAAAGTTTGGGTCATCTACCAGACTGGGATGACTAGGGTCACAGCCTCATCCTTTATCATTTGAACCCACTCTCTGAACTGCGGGTTTGTATCCTCACTTGACCCCCTGCTTTCCCACTCCCACTCCACAGCCTGTGTCCTGCTCCTGTTCTGTCTGCACAGCAGTGACAAGCCCACGGGCACACTGAGGGCTACCACTAGACTAACTGCGATGCTGAACAACTGCCTGGTCCCTGCTGCACCCTGGCACTGGAGACACACGCAAGGAAGCTGGCAGCAGGCGAGAGGGGAGAAAGTCGGGGAGAAGGGAATGAAAAGGGGAAATCTCTGTCCCGGTGAATCTGCAACACAGGTGCTATGAGGCCAGGAGCATGGCCAGACAACATGGGGTGTTCAGGAGACAAAGCTGCCAGTGTCTGAGAAACTTCCCGTTCAGGAAGCACAGCTTTACTAATTTACAGGCTAGTATGTTGGTCAAACTTAGAAGAATTTTCACAGGGACAGGGAAAAGCACATACCATATATAAAGGCACCAGCCCTATGCCAAATTTCAGGCCCTTACTTCAAAGCTCAGAGTTTCTTAATGCAATATCTCTCCCTCTAATCTCATATTTGGAAACTGTTTTTCCAGTTTAGCTGAAACAGTTGATCTATCTGCCCAAAGTCATCCTTAGGTAGACATTTGGCATGGAAATCTTCCATCTGTACTGTTTGTATTTGGCAGAGCATTTCATGGGGAAGTGTACAGCTTTGGAAAGTGTAGAACATTGTTAATGGTGAGATGTGTCATGCCGTGAGCCATGAAAATTATTCAAGGAGCTTCACAGGCCTTCATGGAATAATTTGCAAAGTAGGGGAGGAATGATCCTGAAAGCATAAACTTACTTGCTCATGACTATAAAGAGAACTAAGAAAAGAGCTTTGAATAAAATTCCTGGGGATGGTTTCCCAAGCTTTTTTTTTTCCCCAATGTATACCAACTTCTAAAGCCTCCTCATCCTGCCTACTTTCTTAGCCTCTAAGACACGTTTAGATTGACAGTGATACATCCTGAGTGTGGTGGTTGTTGTGATTCCTGCATCTTGTATTTGCACATCTCGAAGAAAGCGATATCTGCCCAATGTAGGAATTTGACACTGTTGTAGGGTGTCCTCAACCCCACCTACATCCATCAAATCTCCAGTTCTCTTTTTGGGACTTCATACAAATCCTCCCCTTACATAAACCCTTGCTGTGTTATACCTGCAGTTACAGGCAGCCATAGCACAATCCCTTCATCTGCAAAGACTTGTGTTGTGACTCATACAGTAAGAAATCCCTCCCTAAACCATGCATTGGTTCAGGGGAAGTGGAGATGGCAGCAGAGAAGACTAATGCATTATGCAAAGAGAGGGAAGAGGAGACAAGCTGTCCTTCACCAGCAAGTGGAGAAAAGTAACGAACCACAGAGTGGTTTCCTTAAGCAAGGCTAAAAGTCCAATGAACTTATCACCACAAGAGTAGCTCTGGCAGGAGCTAAAAAGGGGAGTTATAAGAGTTTGCTAATGCTGCGCTGTTGAGCAGAGGAGGCTAACCACAAGGGATAAGCTGTCATATGGTTCTGAGACCGTCTGTCTTAGTTTACTTCACCTTAGTCTTTAATAGAAAAGAAAGGTCACCAAAAAAAGCCCAAGATTACAGAATCTGCAACTTCTACTGTGCAAGCTGAAAGTGTCCTGGGAGGTTATTTCATGCAGCTAGCTAATGTGGTGTCTGGGGCTGAGGGCTGGGACAGGTGAGGGTCATCTTTTAAAGGCATGCTGGAAAGAACACACGCTTACTATTTCTTTCTTCCACTATTTCTGGCTCTTCCTAGGCTGTAAAATCACATCATTTAAAGAAAGAAAAATCACAGAGCACCAAAAAATGGATCCAAACTGACTTTCCAGTCACAAACGGGTCAACACAAGCCAACTGGCATGGCCACTGTGCAGCTCCTTGTAGCTCTAATTAGCTACTTCTCTTTTCCAATTTGCTCGAGTGATCTAATTGGCCCCTCTGCAAAAGGCGATTCAGGGAATGTGTAGTTATTTATAAAACGTCAACCCAAGCTTGATAGCTAATGAACCTCAACCTGCACTGAATTCAGCAAGAGTGATTTCATCTTGCCTCGACCTCCTCTCCCCATCCGTGCCTGTTGGATGTCAGGAGTTTGTTTATACTGCTTGTGCCTTCTCTCTCTGAAGCTGAAACTCTTCTAAATGTGTCAGGAGTATGGGAAAACACAAAAGGAATTTCTCTGGCCTGCAAAAAGTGCTAAGCTTAACACAATGGTATCTAATAACAGCAATGCCAATGTGACTGGCAGCTGGCCAGGGTCCATACCGACTTCAGTGCTAAACACAGCAACACATGCTGAGGCCTCTTTCTCTGGCTAAGTCTGAAGACTTTTGCCTCACACCCAGCCCACATTGCACTTGGCGTGAATGAGTGGGGAGACACTGTGAGGTCTGGACATAATGGGATCTCCGTCTGCAAGTCTCTTTCTCCAGAGTGACACTCCCCCCCTCCCGCCCCATTCTTTGCTGCAGATTTAATTTTCTGTAAAGTTCACACTTTCCATCTCAACAGCCAGGATATACAAACATGAGCCCAGCTTCCACCCTTGACCAAACTAGAAAGGAGACCTTCTGTTATTGTTGTCCTTGCAGAGGAAAGCTTCTCAGCTGGGGAGCCGTCAGACCAGGGGGCACAGGCATTACCTCCTGTGCGCCACCACCTCTGACAACACTGTCTCCGAGCTGAACAAACTGCCTGAGCATGGTGAACAGGAGCGAGTGAGGGAAGCAGTCAAAAGATGAGGGTGATCCAGTCTAGTTTCAGAAAAGCTAGGAATTTCTTTTCAGCAGCACCCTCGCAGACCGACACCACACTCCTGTCCAAAGGTCAGAGCCCCACCACTCTGCAATGCCTTTGACTGCTCGTGCAGGATGGGAGGAAAAGTCTTCCTCTTCCATCCTCTGGATGCTTTCCAGTCAATGAAACGCTGCACACTACATGCAGTGCGGCAACGGTGGAAAAATACCACCAGTGTTTGGAAAGGAGCTAAATGCTCCCTCACTTTTGCCAGGAGCAATGGAGAAAAGATGGGCTGGAGCTGCAAAACTTGTGACCCAGTCCTTTCAGACACACTGGTGAACAAGAGATGCCCCTCCACACACAAAGGGACATTTTTGTTTCTTGTTAAATTGAGACTGCTCCGTAAGTAGACAAAACAGCGCTCTACCCAAGACTGCTGGGGATGGTTTAGCAACATAAGCGACTGGTTTCAGGCAGCAAGACTTCAAGGAACTGCAGCTTCAAATCCCAGCAGAAGCCATTAAGCAGTTTATCCTTAGACAGATAAAACGCCTATTCTGTAGTTACCGCACTCAGATCTTTTCGATGAGACCTCAGAGACTGAGCTCATTGCTGGGCTTAGTGGAAAGTAAAGAACTCATGATACTAGTGGTAAGAGCAGAAGTTTTCCTCGGTGACTCTGCTTAAGTTTTTTTCCAGACTCCCTTCTGTGCAGTTGTGTGCTATCCTGCGCAGAGGGTTTTTATGGCAGCCCAGCCTATAGAATAGTTATGTGTGTATGCTGTGCTCTCTGCGACGGTCCCCTGAGAGGAACCCACTCCAGAAATATACAATGTATTTATAATCAGATCAAACAGAGAAGGTGTTGTTTTAAGATTCAGAAAGTTCAACAGAGAAAAGATTTTCTGAAAAATAAATTTCCTTTACTTTCAGATCAAAGGAGCTGAGTGGGAGGAAGTTTTTCTGTCAAAAAATATACTTTTGTCAAGAAAGTCTCTGCCTAGAAACAATCTCCATTTGCAAATACATTTTTAATGTGCAACTTCCCAGATTAATTCAGTGTGGCCATTTCTACTGTCTTTGATTGTTTGTTTCCTGTTGTTATGCAATTTTCGGGTATTAGATAATCAGGCTGTCACTTTCTCCTTCCTTTTTCTTTCCTAATTTTCTCCCTTCCCTCCACATCCTTTGTCCACCAGAAAGAATTTTTAACAATTCAGAAGACTGAGAAAGTGGAAGATGAGCATTTTGACATATTTATTTCTTCTCTTGGAAGATAAAAAGCAAGAAAAAATTATATATTTCTTTTTGCTTTTGCCTTTGAAAAAATGAAATAATGAAAAAGATTTCTCTGATGCTTACTTGCATTTTTCATGTACGTGTATTTCTCATTTTCCCGTGTTTATTCTCTCTCTTTTTTACAGAGGGAAAGGGAGGAGAAAAGAAGCAAGGAGCAAAAACTAAAATGTGTTTCTCTTTAGGAATCAAATTTAAATGAAAACTTCAACTTGAAGTGAAAAAGTAACTCATTTTATTTTGATTAGAATTTTTCTCCAGAAGAAGTTGCATGAGAACTTTGAATAGTTTTTTAAAGAGCTTTTCACTATATAAAGTGGCTTTTTGAGCTAATGTTTCAAAGAAATACAGCTGGCAACAGGCAGTCTCCAGGACACATTTCACCCGTACATCTACAGTAGGAACATATTTTATCAGAGCAATTACCAGACATATAAATCTAACACGGGACCTACTGTAAGTCACAGCACATACATTAATTTATGCCAATCAATAAGTAACTTTTTAAAGCACAACAGGAATTTACCTCAAATAGGAGAGACAGTGTGAGGAAGGAGTGATTTTATTCAAGGACAGATGACGGATTTACCATCATCACATTTTCTGAGTGCAAACAGGATGGCAAGAGTGCAGCTCCTCACATTTAAGGGACTGTAATGAAGGCTGAGACATTCTGTATAGGAAGGAGATGAAATATTATCAGTGGGTCTTAATAAGGTTGCTCCGAAGAAGAACAGATGGTTTTACACAACTGGACTTGTAGCAAAGCTCAGCAAGAGCTGAAAAAAATAATTTTGGCTAGAATTTGTGTAACTTTCCAAATTAATTCACTGTGGCCATGCTTCTACTCCTTCTTCATTCATTTCCCATGAACATCAGAGCGATCAAGTTTTACCCACACAAATTCCTGCAGAAGGCACATTTTCAGCTTGCTTCCTCACATATTCAGCAATGATGTATTTTAAAGTCTGATATGAAACTGGTCTTTGCTTAACAAAAGCAGGAAAAGTCTATCAAAGCCCCTTACTAGAGCTGTGGTGTTGCAGCTTTTCAGCTTATAGGATCTTATGTTACCTCTTGAAATAAGGATCCACAACAAATTTTACACTGTGTGACTGTGATCACAGAAAATTAAAAGAAACTCTGCACTCGTCTGCTAAATTTCGCATGAAGCAATGTTTGCTAAGGAATGATGTTTAGGTATGGTCTGGCTCACCCAAAAGGGCTTTGTGGGGGGGAGGTGGTTTTGGGTTTTTTTTGTTTGTTTGTTTGTTTGTTTTTGTTTGTTTTGTTGTTGTTGTTGTTTTTGTTTTGTTTTGTTTTATTTATTTTATTTGTACAGCAAACTAGTCTGAATTCTCTGCTATCCTTTACCAAGCTGCAGCAGCTTGTTCAAGCCCTCCTATTGACGGTGGCATGCTAATTTGCACAGCACACAGAGAACTATATTATAAACACTGAAAACAAGCATAGCTATTTAACAGTATTTCAAAGTAATCCATAAGACTATAATTCCTTAGAAAGATAGGGAGAAGAAAGAACAGAGTAACTTTGAATGAGGTGTGCCTTGCAAGGAGACTGCAGTTGGTGAAAAAATGACCAAGAGATGGAGCAAGAAGTAGGGATAAGTCACCGACTAAGTCCTCATTTGTAACTTTATGAACAATATCTCTTTGGTATGACCTAACCTGGCTGGTCCTCAGGGTGAATAACCTTTCTTTATATATATAGCAAGGACCAGGAGTTTTTCCTGACATTTGAGACAGAGACAGCAGCCACCTATGTTCATTCCAGAAGAACCACAGAACAAAGCAGTTCCAGCAGTTTTGCTGCTTTGGCTGAGGGAAGGATGGAGAAGAGCAGATGTTAACATTTCAGTTGGGAGACTTTCACCTGTACCATCAACCACGTATTAAGGATGAGATACCTGTGAGTAACAGAGCAGACATGCTGTAAACACTCCTAGACCCTGAGGGAAAAGACTGACAAAGTGCCTGCTGGTATTTCCTCACCCTGTGCAGAGTGAGAAATGGAGAATGCAACCTTTACCCCTTTGAGAAGACACTGCCACATTGCCCCAGAATGAGCCACCAGTGTCACTCCAAGGGTGATGCAGACTTTCTGACATGATGAAAGCCACGTGATGAAAGAAGGATGACTGAATTAGCAGGCTGAAATGCAGAGCCTGACCCCAAGGGCACTTTGCAAACAGTGCTGGGACCTGCCAGTGACAGCTTTGAACCCTTGAGTGCTGTCCTGCACTGAACTTCTCTCGCTCTTGCCCTCTCTCTCCTCTTCCCATTAGGGGTATGGTGATGGTTAGGCCAACGTCTCCCACCACCACCTGGAGAAGAAAGGACAGCCAGCTTTTTTCTTCCACCTACCCACCCTTTTGGAGACATGTAGCTCTCCTTCTGCAATGTTGTAACATGCCAGAGCTGTGTTACCTGTAATATATGAGCACAGTGAAATCTCACCCACCGTGTCTGAGCTGGACTTTCCAAATGTCACGCTGGTTTAACACCAGAACCAGGTTCACAGCCCTGTGGTCAGCTGCAGGAGTGGTTGCAGCACTGAACTCCTGTGGTCCCCCATTACAGGGCAGCCCCTTGGGCACCATCACTAGCCCAGATACGTTCACACACCATCTAAGCTGGCCTAAGCTTAGGCTGGAGCTAGGACTACTGAAAGGCTAGCCCTCCTCAGGTTGCACAGACCTCAGAAATGCCCTTCTTGCTGGCTCTTCTGAGAGGTGCAGTGTGGGGGCCTGATGCAAATCAGTGCTTCTCCCCAAATGAACAGCACTATGCCCACCCCATCACAGGGCAGAAGCCATTTGTCTCTATCGCTTCCTATCATTATCCTCATCCACAGTGCAGAGCACCAGGTGTCCGATAAGGGTTAACATTAGCATGATAAATCTGTGCTTTCACTTCAGCCAGCCTCCTACATGGTTTTCCACCTCCGATTTCTGTTGCAACCAAAGATGCTAAACACTTCATTAGTGAGGAAGCCATTCAGTTATGTATCTTGGATCTCAAAAGAAAAACCCACATTCAGACATCCATTCTAAACTAAAAAAAGACTCCAGTTCTGCCAAAATCTTTATTTTCCTACAGTATGCCCACATTTTCAGTTCTGGTGAGAGGTGCCAGAGGGTAAAGAAGGGTGAAAATCAAAGCACTTTGATACACCCTGTCACACCCAAAGCAGCAAGAGCAAAAGCCCCCTCACGCCGCCTTTGCCCGGGCACTTCTTCTCCTCTCCCTGCAAGTCTCAAAAGGATTTTTTAGCTCCCAGCAGCCCTTGGCTCAGCAACGGAGAATGATGGAGCAGCTTTGTGCCCTCCTTTTTTTTTTTTATACCTTCACAACAGTACTACACACCTCAGCTTATTCCATGCAGACCTGTGAGACCATATGCTACAACTGCAGCTCCCAGCCACTGTGAGCTTAGGGCAGATTTCAAACCATAATCTGGGGGTGAAAAGACATACATTCCAGTAAACATTCCAGGTCTCACAGAGCTGAGTTCACTGGGAAAAAATCTTGGATCAAGCCAGCATTAAAGGGATCACTTTAAAAAAGAAGGAAAATACAGGCTTAGTATCAGGAAATATTTGCTAGCAGGGAGCTTTGTTCGAATGTGCAGCTTTCTCCCAAAGGAAGAGATGGGGCTTCCATCACTGGAATCAGTTAAAACTAGACCTGACAAAGCCCTGAAGAATAATTCACTTATACTGGCTGGAGAGATGTATTAGATGGGATAAGAAGTCTTTCTTCCACTTCTAAATTTCAGTTATTCTTATTTAACCTTCTTTTTCCGCATGCTCGCTCCCCTCAGCTGAGTATTGCATGAATGGATTTCAGCTAAACGAACACAGAGGAGTGGAAGAGGCACAGAGCTCAGTCTGAATTTCTGTGTGGGCCTAAGTCCAGGAAGAAAATGGCTTCCTAAGGCTGGATAATTAATTTCTAATTTAATTTTCAGCTTAATATCAAACGCTTAAATGCAACAGCTATCTGTGCATACTGCAACCTTCTATTTTCAGGTGCTATCTGCTTTAAAGCTGCAGCTCTAATGCTGTTAGCAGATGGATGTGTGTTATTGCAGTATAGGGAACTGGAAAATCTCCATATACCAAGCTATAAATATTTCTGTGACATTTATTATCCTCACTTGAATTCAGGTGCTAAAATACTTGGACTGAAGTCATGTTTGTAGCAGAAAAAGTCAATCTTGGATCTTACCTTGTTGCTGGCTAAATTATTAAGAACAGACAAAGACAGCAGGGAAAGGGAGTCCCTCACTTAGTAGAGGTCATGCAACCTTTGAATCAAATTAGCTGAAGTTTCGACTCGTTTAATGATACCAGTTCTCAAACACTCCCGCTCAGGCAATATGATAGATCACTGCACCAGGGCTTTTCTTATTCTTTGTTTGTCTCTCTCTCTCTTTTTTTTTTTCCTTTTTCTTGTCCTTCTTGGTGTGTGTGCAGTAGGATTGCATTTGTGGTCATGAATCTGAATCCCAGTTTTGCCAGCTGCATTGGATTGTAAACTCCAAGTCATATGAATCTCAATTTTGATTGCCCTAAGGGAAGTGTTGGATTATGTAAACCAGGAGATAATAGCCCTTATAAAATCCCTCCAATAAAATAAAATCAAGGTGTATGTCATGGTGGATTAACAGACTTGCCATTTCCTTTTTTTTTTTTTTTTATTTCTGTTTCAGGCTCCTGGTTGCAGAAACACGTACCACAGGGGGAAGGGGAGCATACTGTGATTTGTGAATCGTACAGAAATGCGTGATAACCTGTAAGATAGTAAGTCAGTTCTGTGTGGTGAAGATTAAATTGAAGAGAAATGGTGAATTGTCTGTGTGGCAGTACTCAGCTTATGTAGCAAAGGGAAGCTGTTTGAAACAGCATGGGAACGTTGTGCAGCCAAATCGAGTGGCCTGACTTGGCATTTGTCCAGGACAAAAATAGGGACCTTCAAAAACTATGGGAGAACTTCTAAAAAGTAAACCCAAAATTTACTTCTAGCAAGCAAAAGTTTCACCTAACGGTATACCTCAAATAGCACAAGATCCCTCAGCTATTCACTGTGGCAGAGGTGTACTGTCAGCTCAGAAAGGAAAGTTCTGGCTGTCCAGCCATTCCCAACAACCTCCACACATACACCTATGGTGCATGTATGGATGGCTGAGATCTTTCTCTTGGATGATTCTTTTTTATGGAAGAACAGGAAAACATCTCTGCACAACAGACATTTTTCACCAGAAAACTCCACGTTGGAGGAAATCCTTTTTGTTTGATGAAACCAGGATGCCTCATTTCATTTATGTCAACTGGTGGTTAAGCTCTGCAACATCGCAAGCTCCAGACAACTAGAGTTTGGGGAGACCTAAGTCACCAGTATTCACCATGAACTAAATTACCTGTGTGGACTGTATCTCCCATGGTACCCGACTATCACAAGGAGGAGGTCCTAGCTGCAGGAGGACCACGATGCACTACATAAGGTCAGCCATGGATGTTTTTTTTCAGCTGTCTTTTTATACAGATCAGACAGGTTAAACATTAGCAATAGGGAGGGTATATCAAGCAGTCCAGTAGAGCTGGGGTTGTGGTCCCCAAAAGCTCATGCCTGACCTACAGGTTCCTATGCAGCCTCAGGTCCAGGCTGCAGCTCTGGCATCCTGCCCTGAGGTCACTCTGCAGGTGCAAGGCTGCCAGTCCCCAGCCACAGGCTGCCAAGCCGAACAGTGAGGAGATGCAGCTCCCCGACAGCCCACAAGTGCAGGCCAGTGTTAATCCAAAAGTAAATGAAACATTTTGATTTGTTCAAAATGGAAAAATTTCAGAACTTCTTGTCCCACACAAAATTTCAGCATCTCAACCTTTGCAGGGTTTTTTCCCTCCCTGTTTTGGGGCGGAAAAACAGATGTCAACATTCACAGCAGCAGTTCTGTCTGTCTGTTCTCCGGGTTACTTTCAAGATAATTCTGCCAAATACTGAGTCATCCCTACGCTACTTTGCTGACAGCATGGTTCAGTCAGTGGCCCACAGGCTGCATCTGGCCCATCACGGACAAGATGAAGAACAAGGCCATTGGAATCACAAATAAAACCTGAATAACTCAATGACTCTTTCTACTACTACTCTCCAACACAGCTGTTGGTGCTGTTGCTACAAAATTTGACCCTCTGTGTGGCATGATTACGCTGCAGGAGTGGGATGGAAGCACGTTGGGACAGGAGAAACACAATCAGGTTTAAGGGTCCCTAAATGATGGAGTCAGATGCCAGTGCTTTTAAAGTCAGACCACACTTATAAAATCTGGTTTGAAGTACAAAAGCGATTCAGAGGTGAGTTGGTAATATTATTTCTAGCATGAGAATGTTGTTGAATCTAGCAAACAAAGGAAAAATAAGATCAAGACCAAAAAAAAATCAAATAAGAAATGCCCTGCCTGTTTAATCCCTGCAAGTAATTAACCTTTGCAAGAAAACTACCATAGGATGTGGTAAATTCTCCATCACTTGGGTCTTAAAATCAAGGTTAAACAACTTTTTTTTTTTTTTTTTTTTTAATAAGATGTGCTTTGGTTCAACTACAAGTTGTTGGAGTTAAGGCAGGATTTACTTGGTGACATTATTTGGCATGTGCTATGTGGGAGGCCAGGCCAGGCCAGATGATCATTAAAGTCCTTTCTGGCTTTACAGTCTATGAAATTACTAACCTGAGAACTGAGCCCCTGAGCTTGGCCACATTGCTAGTGGGTGAAATAACTCCTCAAGTTGTGGACAGACCCCCCTACAAGCAGTAAACATCTTGCTCTACAGGGTTCAGATTAAGGGAGGGCATCTACCTCTAAGGAGTGCATGCTGTGTTTGCTGCTCCCTAGCAGCACAGAGCACCTTTACTGGTGTTGAGGGGGTAAGGAACTTCTGCAGGATAAAACAGCGTCTTCATGCACTCACAGGTTATTTATGGCTGTTGACACGTCTGCATTAATGCTGAGCTGCGTTTTCCCACCTCCAGTACTAGTTAGATAACTTCTATTACCAGATCCCCGCTGACCATCTTAGCTTTGTAAATAAAGGCCGAAAGCTGTGTTGTGGGACAGATTGCAGGGAAATGGGGAGACTCTTGGAAAGGGGTGGAAAGAGTCTTAACTTTTGGATCACTGGACAGGCTAGACCCTTCCTACTAAAACTGCATTGTGAAACTTCAGAGAAGTATCCACTATCAGCTGCTCATTCTTCTCTTTCCTTTTGAGTCTCCAGTTCCTGGTCCGAACTCATGGCAATCTTCCTGACAGATGACTTCTCCTACAAGAATCTCTTATTCTCTTAGCTTAATTCAATTCTTTCCAGTACATGCATCCAGAGGAGCATTGAGGAAACAGAAGACCTTGTTCCAAATGTGGGTCCCAAACTGCCTCTGTGGTGGTAGTTGTAGCTCAGGTCTCAACACAGACCACATTTGAAAGTACATCAATCTTGGTCCAATATTGGTCCTAGAAGTTCAACAGTGTCTGCTGCCATCCTAGCAGTAAAGTCTTTTATTTCTCTTGACATTCACCCAAGTTTTAGAAAGGTTAAAGGGTTAAATAATCCCAAAGCAGAAGGAGTGTAGGTCTGGGGTTAAATGAATAGTTGGAGATTGACGCAAAATAATATTACTGATCCAGCATGTTTCTTTTGAACTCTCTCAATGTCTTCATTATTCCCACAGTTGTCTCCAGCACCGTGTGGCCAACTTCTAACTACATCCACTGTCTCAACAGGAACTCCTTGCAGTTCACAGAAGGGTCAACTGAAGGGAGGAAGTGGGCAGAGATTCGGTCAACAAAGGCTCCGGTTTATTAACTGCTACAGGTGGCCAAAAGGATAGCATACAGTGAAGCAGAGAGCACTTTATCATGTAAGTAACCAAGACATTTTCACTTGATTTACATAAAGATTGCACTGTCAAGACAGGAGCACAGCCTTAAGTCTACTGTGATTATATGTCATGACTGGTAAGAAAGAAAAGGCAAGAAGGTGTGGAGAAATAAAATGGAAACAAAGAATTGTATGCTCTCCCATTTCTGACCTCTGTAAATATGACCTCTCTTTTTTGCTTTGAGCCAAGCATATCAAAGACATGAGAACTCTCTTTGCGATCATCCTTTGGAAACCTGTGAAGTCTGTTTTCTGGCAATAATGCTGTCCAACTGTATCAGGACTGTTTCTTTCTGAAAATTTTGAGCTGACTCAGTAAAGTATGGGGTTTTAAAAATCCCTCCTACAGGGAGAACTGCAGCCACACAGCTTATCTACAGCTACAGGGAAATACTGGGGGAAAGTATCTGAGAACCATGTGCACAATCCAAACGATTCGGCACTGACCTTCTAGTGTAGTGTTTATTAGCTCTTAACTATTAGCATTTGCCCAGTGTGCTTCATTGGGTGAGACTGACATAATCCAACAGTCTGGTGTGGCATCTGGATGATGTTATCACACATACTCTTGCATGAACAATCACATTCATGCGCATATGCATGTACGCACACACATGCACACATGTAGAGCTATATGAGCACAGCACAAAATGGGCAACTGGAGGTTTTTCTTTTCTTAACATTGTGGGTGACAAACTAGACAGGATGAATGGATTCAAAGCCCTTCTTTCCTCTCTCGCTGGAAAGGCTGATATACTTCCAGCACTATTAACCATTTTTGAAAATCCACAGCAAAGCACAGGTGTACACGCAAAGCACAGAGAGAATTGTTTTCGTGGAGCTGGAGGGTAACAACAATACCATGGTCTTTCTGAACAGACTTCACAGGCAGCAGCCCATAACTTCCCACACTGAGATAGAAGAAGCCCATTTATGCTCATCTTTGTTCAATAGTGAATAGACTAGTGACTAGTGCTGTGCATGACTATACATCTTCAGATGTAGCCCTTTGTCCCTTAGGATAGGGCAGCATAAACTGAGATTATACTCTGGTGCATTGTGTCTCTTTCCACTTCCCTCGCCTCAGGAAATGAAGGCCACATGGGAATATCATAGCCAGAGCTGGAAAGGACACCTACACTAAATATTGCTCTGCTCATCTGATTACACATTTCTTCTCTCTCTTTTAATGAACTGTGCTGAACTGTTGGAACAAATTTCTGCCCCGCTGGGGTGGCTGTTGGGGTTCATTTGTTCTTTTTTGAAATACCAAGGGGAAAAAAAATGTTCAGCTATGTCCCAGGAAAGAGATTAGGGAGAAAAATACAGTTTCATCCTTAGTATAATTTTACAGCAGGGCTTTCACCAAGAAGTTGGTCCCTCAAAGTTTAGGATCAGCAGTGGTAAAGGCTCAGGTGGAGGGGTAGAGACAGGCATGGGGGGAGCATTGTGGGGAGAGGCTGAGAGAAGACACTAGAAATAGAAAGGGAGGCTAGGACTGAAGGAAGCAGCTGGTGACTGTCTGATAACTGAGATGAGGAGGTGGAGATGAGGACCTGAAGTGTATGGGGAGATGGGAACAGGACAAGGGCAGGCTGGAGGGTCATGGACAAGCTGGGAAGGGAAAAGAAAACAAGTGCCTGCAATCATTTGAGCCAGCGCTTCCATGCCCAGGAAAGCGGTCTTCGCTGCAGGACACAGGCACCACTGCATGGTGCAGGTTGCTTGTTGCATGCAGAGTCCTCCTGCCAACCTCCGGGCTGTTTCTGCATGGGGCTGGATGGGCATCTCTGCACCACTGTCCCAGAGATGGGCAATATGGCTGGATGGAGTGATGGTAGCAGCTCAGGGCGAGGAAGGAGACCCTGACCACGCTGAGGAGGGGGACACTGCCAACTTTCTCAACTGAGGTCCAGCCAGGATTCTGTGGGTCTTCTGTTAGCAAACTGCTGCAGACCTCCCGTGCAAAGTGCTTGCCTCCTCGTCCTCTAGGCCATACAAAAAAATGACCCCTTCCTACTACAGCCAGTTGTGCTGGGAAGGCTCTAGAGATGTGGGTCTTGCTGAGGAGAAACCACCACCACCGACTCCAGTGTGTGTTGATACTGCTGAACTATTTTCGGTGATGTGAAAATTCTGAGAAATTTAAATGTTTCAGACACTTTGAAAAGGAGGCATTTTGATTTTTCCGTGTGGATTTACTTCTCGTATAGAGACTCGTTTTTGTTCAAATCAAAATTATTAATATGTCACATGAGAAACAAAATCCAGAATGAAACCACTTTGGTTGACCCCTGTGATGCTTGTATGTTTTTGAGACCTGCTTTTGAGCAAAGGAATCAGCTCACCTGACAGTGCACCTGGGAGTAGTTATTGCCTCTTATGAAGGAATAACCAGGTTTTCAGTTTGGCATTTTAAAAAATGAGGAAATTTATGCAAAAATACATTAAAAGATCATTAGGGTTGTAAAATCAAATACTAAAAAGTTAGGAGGGACCAAAATTAAGATAGATAGCTATGAAATTTAAGTTCAGTCCTCTTGCACATGTATAATATGATGATTGATAAACAACCATTTTTCTCCAGGATGTCCATCTCATGCAATATGCAGATGGATGGTGCTTTGGTGATGAATTGTGGGTTGCATAATGAAAAAAGCTGTTGTCTACCAGATCATGCACAACTGCTGAAGAAGACAGAACCTGAAAAATAAATATGACACTGAGGGAAGAAAGAGAGAGGATGAGAGAGGGAGAGAGGATGGTGGTATGGCTTAGACAACTGAAAGTTGTCATAAGAGAACTGGAGTCCAGCCTTGGTTTGGTCTCAGAGCTCTTGTGCAATCTGTCAAATCACTCCAAATGTTTTTTTGGGGGGGTGGTCAGTAACCGTGCATTCTTCTGTCCTCCATGCGCCAAAGATGAGAGGCCAGGCAGAGCTGAGCGCTGAGTCAATGGGAGCTGTACTTTGAAGATGGGGGTGTGCCATGAAAGGAATCACTTATTAATTTTACATTGGGCGGCCCAGTTTGGCACTCACATGTTTCGCAGAGCATGTTGCACAAAAAGCCTGCCCGTGGACTAATAGCTCTGCCTTGGTACATGGAGCTGAAGAGTGCTCGGTAATGCAACAGCAGGGGACCACACACTGAACGATGAGGATTAAACCAAAATACTGAAAAACTTGTCAGTAACTGAACACCATGCTCTGAGTGGGGGGCATCTTTGGAAAGAAGACGACGTGACCTCATAATAAAAGACTGCAGCATATGTATATTATCTTGTTTACTTTAAATGGGGTATTTCCTAACTTTTGGTGCTGGACTCTGCAATTTTAACATTTTTATAATCAATTTAGCTCATGGTGGTAAATCAACGTAACTCATTTCTAAAGCACGTTAAGAATGTCCACATGTTTGCCTGATTCAGTGACAAATCATATGCCTTTATGTATGGAAAGACCTTCGGATTAAATTCCTTATGGCCATGCGCTTTGGTGAGCTGCAAGATAGTCATACAAGGGCTTATAATAGTTTCAATTCATTGTTATTTTAAACCACTTTACTCTAAGCTGATGCAAATTTCTCGCAAACATGTGTCCCTGGAGACTTTGTGGGAGTTTTTCAAAGGCACAAATAGCAGTTCAAGCATTTAACTCTGTGTGAACTGGCAACACACAAGTTTCATATATAGGCTGACTTTTCCTTCGTTCCTCTGCTCGCAGCAGACCCATCTGTAATTGCTCAGCTGTTCCCAGACTATTTCAGATCTAGTTGTTTCATCACATTATCTTCAGGAGGAGAGAATTTGGGGGGCTATTTATTAACACAAAATTGCCATTACAGTAGAAAAGCTTCACCTTAGACACATTCCTCAAACATGAAGGAATCCCTGCCATCATGAACCTATTTTAGCTGTCTCTTCTCTAATTGCTGCTCTGTATATCTTTCTTTTCCTCTCTTTCATTTCCCTAATGTTCTCTTTGTTTTTAATTGGTGATGCCAGCCCAGCCATCTGGAAAGAGAAACAGGAGGGAGAGTTTACAGAGAAACAAACTTTGGGTGCTTCTCCCCGTGTAGCATTCAGAAAGTGACCATGATAAAAAAAGAGTGTGCCATCATTATCCCTCACCGGCAGCTAATGCTTTTCATTCAGAGTCTTTCTCTACAGGACCTGACATCCCTTCAGTCCATACCCTCAGGTCTCAGAGGGGCATCTGAGACACAGAGAAGGCCAGCACCAGAAGGCCAGAGGCAGAAACAAAGCTCAGGTCACCTGGGTCCCAGATCCCCACTGCCAGCTACGTAACAGGCAGCAGTGGGTCCCTCAGTTCATGGCTTTGGAAATTAATTTCCTATTATTTACTTCACTATTTGGTGCATGCCCAAGTGTGCGCGTGTGCGTGCACAGACACTCTCACTCTCCTCCATCAGGGTTTAATGATACCAAAAGAATTTTCTTACTACATTTTGTCATTCCCCAGTGTTAGGATTACCAGATATTGCCTGTGAGACAGTGTTTCCTATATTATGGTTTCCAGCCCCACGTTCCTTATTGACCAGGACATTGCTGCTCCTGTGTTTTCCCACCTCCACCCAGATGCGAATTCATTATCTACCACGAACAACCATGAAGCTTCTTCTGCTTGTTTCTCATCACTGCTTGAGGCTCAGACTACCCAGCCAGGGCAGTGCCGGTACCCTGACACCTACCAGTCTTGCTGAGGTGCTGGCAGCTGGTGGGACTCTTGCCCTGATGGGTGCGGGGGTGGTGCTCCATATTCATTTCCATTTACCCTTGGGCATAAGTGGAAGTGAGCCTGCATCCCTCAATGGATAGGACAAGGGGTAATGGCCTTAAGCTGAAGAAGGGTAGCTTTAGATTAGATATTAGGAAGAAATTCTTCACTGTGAGGGTGGTGAGGTTGCCCAGTGATGTTGTGGATGCCCCATCCCTGGAAGTGTTCAAGAACAGGTTGGATGGGGCTTTGGGCAACCTGGTCTAGTGGAGGGTGTCCCTGCCCATGGCAGGGGGGTTGGAACTAGATGGTCTGTGAGGTCCCTTCCAACCCAAACTGTTTTATGATTCTGTGAATTCGCCCTGAACCCCAGGTTGAGCATGGGGAGTGCACAAGGTAGAGCACTCCAGCTGAGGTGAATGAACTGTGTTCACACTTCTTAATGTAAAATCTGCCCAGTCCAGGTGAGATCGAGGGACCGGCACAACAGTGTAATGGCTTTTAGTGAGATGAGCTTGAGGGTTTGCTATGGCAGTATACAGGTCCCATGTCGCACCTTCTCAGGTACATGAAAATATTCACAGACAATCCTCTGCAAGGAATAAAAGCAGAATTTGTAATTGCTAAATTATGGTGCTCTTCAAAGGCAACAGTATTCTCTGCAGCTAGGAAAAAGACTCAGTTGTGCTGTGGACAGTGTACTCGGTATCCAGACATAAGGATGAAATTTGCTAATGACAGGGAAATGGCTCTCCTGAGTCCACAGTCCCCCTTTCCTGTTACACCACAGGGGATGATTTAGTTTCAGTGCATGACAGGTCCCACAAAGGGAATTATGCTATTAACTTCTGAACCAAAATTAATATAATCATATAAATAAAATGCACTGTTTCCTGTCTGCACAGTGCATAAAGCTGGAAATTAAAAAAGTCTCACTCATCTTCTCTTTTACGTTTACCAGACTCCAACCTAACTGCTTTTTTGTTCCATCTTCTCTCTTTATAGCCATCTCTGCACACAGAGGTCACACAGATTCAATGGATCAGTTTAGAAACTTATATAGCTAAATGCATGGACCCCTTGCATAGTGTTAGTGTAATCAGTGAAGAATCAAAGCAAATTAAACAAATAAGTTACTTTTGAACCTTTTAAATTGTTTCCTGACTTAGTTACACTGATGCAACTTTTGAGTGTAGAGGTAGTCCATATACCAGCATTTCACTTGCTCTTCTATGCCAGAAGAACAGAGCAGCCTTTTCCAGTTTCCCAAGCAGACTTGCCTGCAGAGATACAGACAGAGATCTTCCAGAGTCCTTGTTCCTATTATGGAGCAATTTAAAAAAATAAAAATCAAGCAATCACCCAAAAAAAGGTTTCATGTCTCCAAACTGGCCTCTTGAGAAAGATGTGTGTTCGAAACTTATACTTCTCACATTCCACTAAAACATTCCCTAATTATTTTTCTCTCTCATTTAATCTACATCATGGTTTAACCCCAGCTGGCAACTAAGCCCCACACAGCCACTTGCTCACTCCTCCCCGGCGGGATCAGGGAGAGACTCGAAAGACAAAAGTGTGAAAGCTCATGGGCTGACATAAAGACAGTTTAAGAGGTAAAGCAAAAGCCGTGCGTGCAAGCAAAGCAAAACCAGGAATTCATTCACCACTTCCCATGGGCAGGCGGGTGGTCAGCCATCTCCAGGACAGCAGGGATTCACACGTAACTGTTACTTGGGAAGACAAATGCCATCACTCCCAATGTACCCCCTTCCTTCCTCCTCCAGCTTTATATGCTGAGCATGACGTCATATGGTATGGAATATCTCTGATCAGCTGGGGTCAGCTGTCCCAGTTGTATCCCCTCCCAACTCCTTGTGCACCCCCAGCCCACTCGCTGGTGGGGCGGTGTGAGAAGCAGAAAAGGCCTTGGCTCTGTGTGAGCACTGCTCAGCAGTAACTAAAGCATCCCTGTGTTATCAACACCATTTTCAGCAAAAATCCAAAACAGCCCCATAGTAGCTACTATGAAGGAAATTAACTCGAGCCCAGCCAAAACCAGCACAATCTATTTTTTAGAAAAAGTCTGTGCTAATTGCATGCCTGTTGGCTATACAATGTATTTGAAGCATTTTAATTTTCTGTTTAAATCTTTTCTGACATATCCTGGAACAAAGCACAGACTCATATGCTAGTGACATTCTTCAAGATGTGCAGTCTACACACATGTGCACCTTCCAGCTGTGCATATAAGTCTGCTACCTGAAGATGAAGAACTCTTTGTATATTGTTAAAGGACACTGTCACCCTACCCTTCTTTGTGCACTGGGGAGTAACACACAAAGGAACTTGTTCCCACTTTTCTTTCTTCTCCCTCTCAGCTAAGGGTCCCAGTACAGTGATCCTGGTAAGGAAGAGGGAGAGAGTGGCAGCAAAAAATTGTCTGTGAAAACCATATATACTGAAGAACTCCAGTGCATTATATGAAATACCATATCTGGTATGATATCAAAACTGTTATGATATATGAAAAAAATCTTTTTTCATTGGTCCGTGTGCATGTTCACCAGTTGGTGCCTCTAACCTCGCTAACCTCATAATTCTCTGCAAGTGGATATCAACATGTGAAAGACCACCCACAAAGTGCCCCTCATCTTTAAATACCTATAGTGGCACACTGACCAGTAAAGTATAAGACTGAGCTCCAAATGGCTGATGGTCATCAATAAGGATCGTACTCACTGAGTGCACAGGTGAAGCTTGAATCATGGCTGGGTTTCCCTATGACCTAAAAGGCCTCCTTTGGCCTTTTGGAAGTCTCATAGCAAGGTCTGGTATAGCTTTCCATCTATTTTGATGATCTTTGGATGAAGATAGCTCTTCCTTTGGACAGGTGTATAACTGAGTCAGTTTAGGAAACTATTCACAAGATCCAGTCCTGCCAACATAGAGAACCATCTAGATGCCCAAGATGGGAAGTGGTTTGGTCCTATGGGGATTAACCTCAGGGTAAAAGAGGTCAATTTCTTAGATAAGGTGAAACTCACGATTTGGACTAGCAGAATTTCATCAGTCTTAACTCCTTCGATAACTGGGAAGTTATCACTGCTTAACAGAGCCACTACCTTCAGCTCTAGTCCTAAAGAACCAATCTGAACAGCCTCCCAAGCCTCATCTCAAGGAATCCGAATGCCCAGTATGCCTCAGCTGGAGTGGAGAAACACAGCAGGTCTGCAGTGGCCTAGTCTCAGATTTTTCAGTAATGTATTTGTCTGCCTGCTGCCTCAACCACCGCCGCAACATTCTAAGTCTGTGCTGGTGCAGAAGAAGGTGCAGTGCCCTCCAGGAGGGACCGTGAAATCCAATGCTGAATTAAAATCCTTCTCAACAGGATACTTCAAATGAACTTATTCCCTGTTCTTCCTAGTCTGCAGATGACAGTGTCTCATAAGGACTTATCTTGAGGGGTTTCAGCCCCAGACAATAGGGCTGATCATTCTCCTGTGACAGTCCTGGCAGAATCTAGATCAAGGTGTTCCTTTTGCTGATCAGGCTATTGGGGGTCCCCTGATGGCCATGACTCTGCTTGTCTTTGTGTGTGCGGAGATGAGCATTTAATCACATAACCCAAGTGCCACCATCGCCTGAGCTCTGCATTGAACGTGCTCGGGAAAGCTGAAGTTCCCACAAGAGGAGGAAAACTATGAGACAGTTTTCAAAGATCCTGCTTTGTTTAGTTTTGTAAGAATGGAAGAGGGTGAGCTGTAGAGAAGGCCTGAAGGGGCTACAACTGCCCATCCTCTGTCCAGCTGCATCACTGGCTGCATCATACACTTCCACATCAAGTGGCAAGTTCTATCGTGACATAATGCACAATTTCATTTGGGCTGTGACTGCCCGTACTAGCACTCATTTGAACACATATGTGAATACACTTTTGGAGAGAGGAGCAAAAGACCTCATTGAAGACCTCATAACCTTTTCTCTTTAGGCCAGACTCTGTCAATGAAAAAAATAATCTGTCCAATTTTTCTTCATGGCTTATAAAACTTAGACTGAACTGAGACTCCTGAGTTTCATTTTGCAGGAGAACGTGTGTGCGGACGCGTGCTTGCAGGTGGGTGTGGATGTGCTCGTGTTTGAACTTGTGAGCATGTGCTTCACGTGGGGTAAGCTGCACGTCTGCAATCTGTGCAGCACTTCAGCTTGGCTATGCAGCCTCATGTAAAACATACTGTTATGTCTATTACCTTGCTGCAGCTACTACCTCTTTCCCATTTTTTACTCCCTTCCTCTCTCTACCCTCTGTTTTTTATTGTTTCTTTTACCAAGTCTGGCTTATATCACTTCCACTATCTTTCCCACCATCTTCACATTTCTCCTTTGCCTGCCTTTTACTCTCTTATTTCTTTCATCACATCCCTTTAATGTCTTTCTAAATTTCTTTTAGTTTTCCTTCTTTCTTTGATTAATTTCCTCAACTCTTCACTCCCTTCTTCATTCTTTCTCCACCTCCCATCTACCTCCACTCCTTTCCTTTCTGAACTCTGATTTTCATCCTGCACCCTCTGCTCTACTCTCTGTTTTTGAACACAAAAGGTCTCTTGATATATCAGTTCAATCCAATCTGCCTAATGTTCTGCTTCAGGCTGGTCTAGAAACTGGAACGGCAGCAGTTTGCAAGATTTGTAAAAGCAGAATTATTTGTCACAAGCTGACTTGCAATGAGCCTTTGCTCTTATTTTAGGAAATCCAGTCTCAAAATTAGCCTCTCCAAGGTGCCAGACTTAGATTTTAACTCCCAGTATATAAGTCAACATAGAGTCTTTTTAGCACCAGCACTGAAAAATAACTTTGGAATAGACACTAGACTATTGCAAACACCTTTTGATGACACTGTATTTCTTTTCTGATCACACTTGTTTAGGCCTGCATTTAGAGCCAAACTTTAAGACTGACCTGGCTAGAAAAGCCAACAACAGACTTGCGAGTACCAGAATCAGCCATGAAACTCCACGTTCCAGGCAGAACATACGCGCGCTACATATAGGGTTGTTGGTCTAGATTTACATACAACAAAGGCCTTCAGGAAAGTTCGTGTACAGTCAAACAGTTTCCCCTGTCCAGGGGGATGATAGATAACCTCAGATGTAGAAGCAAAGCCAGGGATGAACTCTCCGTAATAGGAAGGAAGGCACAGGCCATTTCTCCCTGCTGTTCCTGCTACGGCAGTTGGCCATGTGCTCATAGTGTCTGTCTTGGCCGGACAGCGGGCCATCCTGGGCCATCCACCTAAGGTTCGAGTGTTGTACTAGGAGCTTTAACACGTTGCATTTGGATGCTTCAGTTTTAAACTGTCCTTCTGGAGCCAGATAAAAACTTGTAGACAATTTAAATGTTCCTGGGAAGCCCTCTTCAAAACAATCAGATAATGCAGATGACTGAACAAGTGGTCCTCTGCAAATCTGCCAAATTTAAATCCTTTAACCTTTAGAAGGATACATGGACAATTATGAAGACCTAAAGGCATCACACTGCACTGGAAGGTCCTCCTTGAACCACAGACTCAGGGAGATTGCAGGGACATAATTCTTCTGTTCAGAAGCCACTGCCTAAATCAGAGGAGGAAAGCAGTACATCCAGACAAGTCCATCCAAGGTTTCAGTCTCTGTGAGGCAACTGATATTCACCTTTTGCAGTGTTTTCTTTAAATTTGCTGCAATTAGTGGACAAATAGAGACATTTCTTTGCTTTGCAAGTGACGTCTCTGGCTGCTGTGGGTTAGCTCTGTGCAGGACCAAGAGTTTGACTTTCACACATATTTTTTGGTGGGATTCACAACAAATATGAGAAAACTAACAAATCTTGTTTTCATGGAGGTTTGTTTGGTTTTGGTGTTTTTTAATGGAGTTGCTTCTGATTTACAGCAGACTGAGCAGGGAATCAGGACACTGTGCCTAATTAAAGCCAAAATGGAGCCTCTTGCACAAAACTTGCTCTGCTTTTGTCTGGCATAGCTGTCAGTCTGAATGCTCTGGGTGCAACCTGTAATGTCATTAGCAACAAATACACTTGGACTAGCAGAGGGGAGAATTTTCCTTCCTGGATCAGGGAATAGTCATGGGACACTGCTCATAAAGTATAATAAGTAATTTCTTTGCCATTGACAGGTTTCTGATTATCACCAGCTCAAATATCTGTCATAAAAGTGTACCAATCCAGGCACAAAACTGTTCTAACCCACCCTATACAATGAGAACATCACCATCACCACATGCTGCTTTACCAGTCTTTAGGGAAAGGGAGAAGCATTCATCTCAGCAAATCTTCATTATCTCTGTCCTTACCCATGTCCGAAGCAGGAGAAAGAGTCTAAAAAACTCACAAGTGGACTCATGCACAAAGTAAATCTAAGTGAAACTGTAACCTCTTTTTGTCCTGTTTTTTTTTGTTTTGTTTCTGGGTTTTTTTCTTTCTTTCACACACCCCACACCCGCCCCCAGTGCATCTTCCATGCAACTTCCAATGGCAAGTACTTAAATCTAAAAAGCAAGCCACAGGTGGAGAGACTCACTACCCAGTTTTTTCCAGCTCTACCTGCAGTATTCACCATCAAAATGCCCTGAAAGTGAAAAAAGTCAAATTAGTTTTTTCCTCACCTAGTCTATGTTACTCAGCAGTTACTGAGAATAGCCAGGCTGCTTTAAGCTAAACTACACTAAATTAGGAGCTGTTTTAAGAATCTAGTTTGGCTTATTTTCCGTTATATTAACACTTCAAAATACTCCATCTGCTTACAAGATGGGTGTGAGAGAAGAAGAGAAACACAGCTGGCCCAGAGTGGGAAGAATGTAAGTTTAAACAGCCTCACCCCTTCCCAAATGTCTTTTTGGCGGTACTTGGTGACTTTCTGGATATTTTCAGTTCTCGCTTTCTTTTACAAAAGCTCATCATACCCCATTTAATTTTTATAATAAAAAAATGAACTGAGAGTTGCTGCCAGCCCACTTTACTGCTGCTGCAAATACACTGGTATTCAAGATGAAAAGGAAAAGAAAGGTCCTATAAGAAGCCCTAAAAAGGCAAACTTATCCATTATACTTAAGTTTGAGGATGCTAAAATTTGCAAAGAAAAGATGTTTTCCTCTATCTCATGGTTTAGTAGTTCCTCCTGATTCTTTTTCTTTCAAGTATTTATTCATAGAGAAACATTTTATTACCTAAACCCCTGAACTTTTTCCTTTGGAAAGTATGTAAAAAGCCAAATTCAGGGATATATTCCAGAAGTGATTGCAATAGTTTGCACAATTTCTTACCATGTGATCTTCAATTACATGCCCCAGAAAGCATATCCTTCCACGGCTCATTGCTAATTTCTTCCTTGACCTGAGACAGACCAGCTTGCAGTTTCTTACGGTGCTTTAATCCACCCTAGCCATGAACCTGGAGGCACAATGGGTGTCACTCTCAGCCTGGTTCAGCCTTGGTAGCTTGTAGCCAGATTACAGCCGTCATTTGCTGCCATGCAACTTAGATTGTTCCCAGTGGTGTCCCGGGAACCAGATGAGAAGAAGATGTGGTGCCCTTCCAAGCTCCACGTATTGAAATAAATCCTAAGCATGCACCTAAACAAGAGCAGCTCACAGCAGATTTTATAGAGATTTAGAGTATGACGTGTGCTCTCTGGGATCCCATCAGCTCAGCTTTCACTGACTATGCCCAAGGGCTCTTGACCTTGGCTCCTTTTTGACTAGGGATAGAAACCTAAGATGCAGCACTTCCAAAGGCCACCAATTAATGGCTCAGGAAACTGTGCAGTTCTGCAACTCTCCATCTTCTTTTCAAATGAGTAATGATATCACTGATGATTATGACGTTTAAATAGTCATATTTAATGTGAAGTATCATTTTGTTGCACTAAAGGAGGTAATTTACTTTTCCAAGCATGATGGCTGCTGACTCCTATGGGTATTTCCCACTCAGACACGGTCAAGTCCTACCTCTGAGTTTTTCTTGGCAATTGTGAAAATGGGAGAGTCTTGCTTTCCTCTTTTCCAGTACAAGCTGAGGTTGTGTGGAGCAGAACAAGACAGATGCAAGTGTACTGCAGCATGCTTCTTGCAAGAGGGTATAGCACCCTTCTCTCACCCTGCTTCTGTCTCTACTGGCTGGCTTTCCATACTGTATGCAACAGAAGCAGTGCAGGTTTCAATCATATATTACAGCCTGGACTCCCATGTCTTGGTAGATAGTCCCACCTCTTCTTTCCAGTCCTGCCTCCCCTCTTTTACATGCATATGTTAGAAGAAGATGCTAGTTCAGGCTTCCTTCGAGGTTTGTTCAACCAAGAAGACTATAAAACAAGTATAAAACATTTTTCATATAACCCAGAATGAAACAAACCTTCATCAGAGAGGAAGTTCACCAGGCTCACTTGCAGTTTAAAACAAAGACCATCTCTTTAGCTGGGCTCGGGTCCAGCGCAGAGGCATCCCCCTTTTGAAGGTGCAATGAACACAAAGGGTCTGGCATGCACCTGAAAACTGGTACTTTCTTTCAGGCTTGGATTTCAGGAAATAACTAGGGAGAGCACTTCTTGCCCTTAGTAATTCCCTGTGCTCATTACAGGGTTTCATGTTTGGGTGAAGGCTACGAAGGATTATGGACAACTTGAAACACTGAAGTCAGAAGTGCCTCAGGCACCAATTTTCCCTTCCAACTAATCCATCATTCCTGCTGTGATTTTGGGGAAGTGATATAGTTAGCTGTCTCCTTAGAAGAAAGGATGGCCTACTGCTGTCTTTTATATTCTGTTGAATTATAACACTTTTCTTTTTCATCTGGCCTTTCATCACAGACTTAAGTGTTTTTCTTTCTGCGTATACAACCGTGCAGGTTTCTCATTCATTATCTACACAGGGATGGCCACACTGAGCCCATCTGCAGTCCTTCCTCTCTGCTCCCAGAGGACCTTCTGGGGAGCAAAGTTTTTCTAATTTGGAACAGACTGTCATTTGAGCAATTCCTTACCAGCACCTTGCCAGCAACTGCATGTGAGCTTATCACAGAAAGGGATTTGAAGCAAAAGTGCCGCCTTCTTCGTGTCCAGCCATCCACAGCAGCAGACATCAAACTATCTTTGAACTGCGTAGCCAAATGTAAGAAATAGTGTCAGAGACAGTGCAGTGAAGCACGAGAACTCAGTTTTTCTAGGCCTTCACTTTGCATGTGTGCAAAAAAAAAAGGGTTAAAATCTAGATATAGGTGCAATTTTGATATATTTAATATGAACTTTATGCTGTGCAGTGGTAAGTTGCATACTGCTCACTCTGTTACCCTGATGAAAAGGTACACATTTTATCTTTAGAACAATTAGAATATCTCACATTCTGAGATCACATTAAAGACATTATCATAGGTGTCTTATAAGATTTTAAGGGTGATTCATTAAAGATTTGATATAACCATGTCCTTTTTTTTGGCAAACAAGTATTGAATACTCTGCTCGAGCAGGATCGCATTGCATAGTCTTCAGACAAAAGCATGGAGGTGCAACAATTTTTCATTCTGAATGTACAAATCAAATTTACTTGTGAGGCAAAAGGATTGTCGCATACTTGGAGTTGCAGGTATGTCAGATGGATTTTCTGAGTCATGGAAGTTGTTGGCAAGGTGCACTGCAGTCAGCCAGCTTCCTTTCTGTCGTTAAATACACAGTTTCGTTGTTGATGCTTTGAGGTTCCTTTAAATTCAGAGGAGTGCTTGCCCAACCTCATGTCTGAAAGCTATGGAGTCAAAATCATTAAAAACTCCAGCACAGAAAGCAGCGCCAAGGACTTCCTTCCCAGTGTGTGCCCCACTGCACTCTGTTTCCCTCTTGGAGGATTCTGTCTCCAGTCCGTCATTTAAAGCATCCATAGAAATGTATCAGGTGGATAAAAATGCAGGGATATGGGAACACGGATGTCTATGTGATAGTTTCATATTTATTCAGAGTTGTGTGTCTATTCCCCAGACTGGTCTAGCAGTTTCTTATAAGCTTATTTCATCAATCCTATCAATGAATAGGCCTAATGAGGTCACCATTCCTAAGCTTTATTTGAGGAACAAGCATCAGTAAAAGAGCTTGGGTTTAGTTTGGAAGTATCTCTCTGGTCTCCTCAGTTTCAGTCTCTTAAGAGTAGAAATCTGGCAGGGGATTCATTTCACCTAACTCAGATAGCACAGTTCCCGCCACATGGGCTGGTTACCAGAAACAACCTGTAGAGTCTACACCAAAAAACCAGGCACCTCTGTGGTGACCTATTTTGTATGAGATGAACGAGATGAATAGAAGAACCATTTCTCTTCCTTGGACTATCCAAACAACTATCACAGTTGAAGAAACCTACATCTTTCACTTCTCAGCTTAGGGGATGACAGATCCCACCCTTGCAGCCTGAAGCTAAAGTCCTGATTTTTCACTGCCTGAAACAAAAATAAGGTTTGTGAGCTCTGTGATAGGCGGGAGGCTGCCATGGAGGTCAGTGGAATACCATCAAGCCCAATACTTTCTGAAAGCACGTATTTAAACAACACATGCAGACATCATGGTAACTAAATACAGTGAAGAATTTTGCAGTAACAGGAACAGGCAGTGGCCCTTTCAATTCAGCATCTTCACATACTGGATAATCCTTCCTTTTAATACTGGCACTCAGTTCTTTTGATTGAGTACAAAGACATTTTCTTCTCCTGGGTAGACTTCCCTTTGCAACCGGTGACATAACACTGCAATAAGCTCTTCTGTTCGCTTCTCACTGTCTCGTTCCCAGATGCTTATATCATGGGTTGAACCTGTTTCCTTAAAGGCCGATTTATGTGCTTCTGTTTATCTGCATTCCTTAAGTTCTGTTGTAGAATAAATTTATGCATTTTGCACTGTTTGGGGTACCTTTTTTACTCCTCTCTTTGCTGAAAGCTCTCAAATATTTTCCTTGTTCAGTCAGCTTTGCTGACTACTTTGGAAGTTTATAATGTTAACTCACATACTCTCAGTAAAGACTCACATATCTTGTCTAGAGCTGCGTGTCTGTGGCATATTCTTTAATGCTTTCCTGCACCTGTTAGATTCTCATGAGAAAAATGAATTTTTCATAAAATGCATTCTTCTGGTGGACACAATAGGTTTCAGTTTGTGTAATGATCCTATCAATTTCTGCGCAGCTGTGAGTAAGATCTAGATGTAACTGAAGATATATAGGACATTTGCATCATCAACAGTAAAACTAAGAATTATTTTTCAATTACAAATATTTTCAAGCAAAAATTTCTTGGCTCTGTTCAGTGCCTCTGTTCCTTTTCCAAACATATAGAAAAAAAAAAATAAAAATCCTATTGAAAATGGTACCAGGATTCCACAAAGCTCAAACCTCAATTCAGGATATAGTTTCATGCTGTCTGGGCTCATTAGCTGTGGTGTGTATGTTGTCCTCATCAAATACTGCGCAGGTGCATTTCATGGGAAAACAAAAGTCCCTTGTATCTGCACTCTAGATGATTTTATTTTTCAGATGGCTTTAAGGAACAAAAGCAAGACCCTGCTGTTAAAATGTATAATCCAGATCTTTGGCCAAGACCACTGGCATTTCTGTGCTCTGATGGGTAAATGTGCAGTCACCAGGCTGAGGGGAGGCTGCAGAGGTTCTCCTCAAAGACTCCTGACTGCCTCAGTGGATGCGAAGGGCAAGGAGAGCAGGAGGGGCAGGATGCGTATTTTTTGCATCGCGGTGTCCTTTCTGCATCACTGCATCGCTCCTGAAGCAGCGAGTTCAGTTCCATGGGGCGGGTTTGGACTCAGAGCTCCACAGGATGGAGGTTTCTGTTCATTCACGATGCAGGAACATCTGCCAAGGTTTCTCCTGCTGCTTTGCAAATGAGACTCGGTCCCGGCTGACAGACATCCCCCTTCCCCCTCTCCCAGGAGACTGTCTCAAAGAAAGCCTGGCTGTTCAACTCATGCAGCAGCAGAGGAGCATTTTGCCAGCTGTTCTGCTTTGCCAGCTGAGCCGTTCAGGCTGTTTCTAGGAACAGGTGCCTTTCGCCAGCCCTATCTGCTGTTTCCAGCCACAGCTCACCTCAGCAGGACGATGAGCAGAGAGCTACAAACCTGATAAGGCCCCTCCTTGTCCCCTTGAGGAGCAGGAGTGCGTGTACTCCTGACACCCTCCGGGTCTGAACCACGTGGTCCCAGCCCATGCTCTTCATCTTCAGTGGCCCCAGTCTCATCTTCATGAAGAAATACTGCTGTTCTCAAAAGAGAGGAGACTCCTTCTGTGGAACTGGTCCAATAGTTGTCAGCCAGTAAATGGAGATTTTCAAAATCATTATACAGACAAGCTAACGGTGCTAATCAAGTAGTTTTGCCCCTGTCTTGCCTATTCAGGGATGTGAATACCCTCTTCTTTGCTCCTTTCTGTCACCTTCTGTTTACTCTCCCGTCTCCTTGGTCCCTTAAATTTATGCAAAGACCATTTTAAAATGTGTCAGAGGGCCATGAAATGATTTTCCTCATGCAGCAGGTTTCAGGATCTTTAGCAATGACATCACAGGCCATCTGGAAAGGCCAGCAGCAGCCACATATCATCCCAGAACACACACATACCCAACACCTCCTTCCTATGTGGAAAAACGCAATCAAGTCCTCCTGGCTCAATGGAGTTGTAAAAGTCCTTTAAATCTGTCACTTTAATGTCCTCCTTGGAAGAGGCAGAATGAGGAGTTAGGTTTTTTTTCCTTATGCTCTTTATATTACAAACCAGAGGAATTCAAAGTACTCCATGGATTTGTTACAGGAGTTCTTTGAAAATACTGTATTGTCTTCTGGCAGCAGCAGCAGCAGAAATAAAGTTTTGAACTATGTTTCCTTCTGACATTCAGGAGAGTCAGAAGCCAACCTGGCTGTGAGCAGATGAGACAAGACAAACCTTTCATGGCAGCAGACTACCAAGATCAGGCATTCTCTGTAGGGAAGGTTTCAGTCTTCCAGGGTACATTTAGGAAAGGTGTAAAAATCAGGTTTTCCACCTCAAGGAAAAAACATCATTGTTGGAGGACAGGACTATAGTGCCTGCTGCCTGTGGAATATTAGCAAATCTGTAAAAAAATTAATGCACATTTTGTAGAGCGGTTAGCAATCCTCACAAGCACATAATACGTCTCAAAAATGATGTCAGCAAAACCAGGGGTAGTCAAACACTATACTGCTGTACCCCAGTGCACCAATATTTCCTGACCATTAGAACTACAATTGCTTATTATGCTGAGCTAAACAGAAAAATGTATGCAATGAGGAGACCAGCACAATGGGACAAATAGCAAACATAACAAACAGAACCAGTAAGCACAACATGGAAATTATCAAATAAGAAAAGGTGATGTAATGGTAAAACCATGTATTTTCAAGTTGAAAACTTCAGACAAGCTTTTCTTTTCAGTTCAATTAATGCTTCCATACATAAGGAAGTTACACTACATTCCTTTTTGTATTTTTTTGCACTTTAATACTTTTTTTCCACTTGATATTTATTTTTCAGTTCAGTTTTTCCTTTCTTTTTTTCCTTTAATTATCTTTTCACTCTACAGTTCATTTTAGCATAGTGGCATGCTTGACTGGCCAACCTGGCAGGCATGTAACATTCCAGTACCACATTTATGAAAGCAATGGATGAACTGGTTTCCCTGCTCACTATTTTTTTTTTTTTTTTTTTTAATTCTTGAGGGTGCACTAAAAGACATAACCAGCTTTTGCATTTTTACTTTTGTAAATTTGTCTTCTGTAAACTTTCTGCCTTCTAATTTTTCTCTCCTGATATTCTTGCTTTGATCCGTAGTCAGCATCATGGTCTTCTTTGCCAAGTCTGCAGTAACCATCATATGATTTTTCTTGTTCTTGTTTCTTGCTCAGATTTTGTTCTCTTCTTCATCCTGCATTTGACTTCCATCCTTGTACTTACAAGCCTGACAGAAGCTTGGACCTAAAGGGCCCTGAACACAATGTCCACGCTTGAAAGACATGCCATGGCAAGTGCTCGGAAGATCTGATCCCAAACATACATGTGGTGTTTTCTGTACATGAGTAACTCCTTGGTTTGCTTCTGATTACTGTACTCATTTTTCTTAAAATAGTTTTGAATCTCAGTTGCTGTAAACTCCCTTCCGCATCCATTAGAATTCTCTTACTGTGTTTTTTCCTCAATTATCGCAATTTTCTCCTTTTTTGTGGTCAGTCGCTGTTTCACTTTTGTGTGGGCAGGAAAAGAGGTTTTGTGCTGACAATGTTGATTAATCAGTATGGCCACATGTTGGGATATTTTTAGAGGGAAAAAACCCCTAAGTTTTGAAATATTTTTAATGTGGAAAATGAACAAATGAAAGCATTGCAACCAGAATTAATACTTGGGTAACCATTCTTAAAAGAAAATAATTATTCTACGTAAAGGACATATGAAATGAAAATAATTTTGAAATTTTCCTCAGCACTTATAAAACTGCATCGGTTCTGTCTGTTTTAAAATGGTTCTGGTAACACAGACTGGAAAATGAAGGAATGTATACAGACCATGTAATTCTCTGTGAAAAGAGAGAACAGTGAGGCTGATATTTCCATATCCTGATTTCTTAAGAAACTTTCTCTAGAAGGAATTGGAAATGGGTTTTCAGGACTCAGCCAACTTACAAATTACGAGCAAACACAACAAAGATCCCAGAATGCAAACCTATTTCAGCATGTAACATCCCTATGAATGCTAGACAGAAAGGGCAAGTAAGCGAGACTTTTTAAATTAAAATTATTTTTTAAATTAAAAATCTGAATAATTCTGAACTGAGAGTTGTGACTACAGTCTGTAAAGTAACCACTAGCTAAAAGCATTCAGTTTGCCAAGAAGCTTATGTTTATGTAGCCCTGATGGTCCCAGAACTTTAGCAAAGGCACCTAATGTGGACAAGGGTCAGGGCGTACCAGCCAGATCTTACACTTCTGATTGCACCGTCTGCGTGTTTTCCAGATGTTCCGCTCGCAGCCAGCCGGTTGGCATGGCAAGTCCTTGTCACCTGCCGGCCGGTCTCTGCAGCGCTGTGCCACCGGGCTGCCCTCCTGGAGCAGTGGTCCAAAGGTGGCCAACGGTCTCAGCGCCTGGGCTTCTGCCAGCCGGCTCGTCCCTTCAGGGAGGCAGTGCTTTAGGTTTGGCTCTTGCAGGTGGATTACCAAAACTGTGAATCTCTTCATTTTGCGTTTGCTGCTGGGACTTCTGGCACTGTTAAATTTGACTGCTACATCAAAAGAAGTGGTTTGGGGGGCAGCCAGAGAATTACAACGCCTCCAGATAGACTTTTTGCACAAGAAAGGTGTATGGTTCTTTTCTTATAATACCTCTCACCTTGTTAACCAGAAAGCCAGAATTAGGGGCTGTGTTTCAACATCAAGTGCAGAGCAACTGGAGGACAGCAACATCCTTTCAGTCTTACATGCAACATCCCAGAAGGGGTTAGGAGAGTCCCAGCAGAGCAGGTGCGCTGGCACCCTTTCCCTACTTTTTCTATTTCATTGGTCAGGACTCAGAGAAACCTCTGAATTAGGAAATTCACACAGATCCTACTAAAATAAGAACCGAGTAGGGAAGTTTTTGTACGTGCATTTTTGAATGATCATTTTGCTAACCTGCAACCTTAGAGCTTCTGATAAACCCTTTAATTGGTACCACTGAAGCTCCATTAATCTGTACCACTGAAGCCAACGCAGTTTTGTCTGACTGACTGTCTTGCACAGTCTGCGTTGCTTCACAGATGCAGTGGTGGTGGTGACACACTGATCAGCAGTAACTACTGTCACACTGTGAAAATGCCCAGAAGAGTGTTTTCCAATGAGTCCTGAAGGAATAGGCCTTTCTTAGAAGAGACTGAATATAGTTCCCTTGTAAACATAATGTTTATCTCCAACTCATTCAAGAAAGATTGTAATGGTGTGGTTACATGGCGTGCTCAGCTGAACTTCACATGCAAAAGTCAAGTGCACAGCTAATGTTACCTTAAGCAACAAAATTATTCTCTATTCAACAAAGCAGATGAGAGAAGAAGGAGAGACTGGGTCCTGGAAAAGCCCCAGGGTGATCCTGGTACTTCCCAGTGGGATGGGGGAGGAGCAATACTAAAATTTGTAAGGGTGGACTTTAGAGGTGTGGGAGAACTTGGACTGATGCAGGCTGAAGGCAAATAAAGCCTTTCACTGACTTTTTCAAAAGTGCCTCAGCATTAGCAGCTTATGTTCCATTTTCAAGAGTACTTTCAGCCTGTCTTTCTGAGGTTTTGAGGTGCCTGCAGGTACAGAAAGGTATTTCTTGAGAGTTTCAGCACCAGTCTGTCAGATTAAGCACCTAAATTCCCCTGAACTCAAGAGGCACAAGGTATCTAACCTTTTAAAATGCTGGTAGATACCTGTTTGCACCTGAAAACCTGATCTAAGTCTCACTGAAAGTCATCAGGACTCCTAGATCTCTGATATGTTCAGTCACTTAGATGCCTAATCTCCTCTGATGTAGACATTGTCAGGTTTACTTTTGTAAGTAGGACCTAATCCACTATAGAGTATGTACGGCACACTTCCCCGGTGGGTGCTGGTGGGACCACAAGCCCCAGGAGAAGGCCAAGTGAGTAGGGGAAAGCATGAACTAAACTGCGGGGGGGGGGGGGGGGAATAAAATATTGCTTGTCTTATGATGACTTGAAAACTTACTAAAAAAATATCTGCCTTAACATAGTACAAATCATATTATAGAGTTGGAAAGAAATTGGAAATGAAAAGGGGGGGAAATGATAGGAAGAACAGATACCTGGAGATACTGACCCAACAAAAAAATATGCTGGATGCATTAGAAACAAGAAAAGTCTAGGTATAGCTGGGAAAGGTGATAGCGTAAGAGCAATTTCCAGGAAGCAGAGGAGCAGCAAAGAACTTTAATGAGTTCACTGTGGATTTTTATCATGGAAAACAATGGTGAAATTCTTATTGCAAAGGTCCTTTTATGGGAAATGAATGTAACCATAACAAGTGCAATCTGCAAGGCAAAAGTTTCAGAGCAATCTGAAAAACTCAAGCGGAGTAAACCACTGTGAGCCAATGGCCCTGTCAAAGGGTTTAAAAGGGAAAAAAAAAAATAAAAAAATTGCACAAATACTGAAAAGGATGTGGAGCTCATTCAGAAGTATAGCAACTGCTTCTGAAGACTGAAAAACCTCTTGCATGTTACTTTGTTCAGTTTTTGAAAGGGGCCAAGAAAGCTGGGGAATTGAAGATCACCTCTGTGCTAAAGGAAGATAAAGAATTTCCCCTAAGACCAGGTAGACCACACTGTATCACATCTATGGAACAGTTCTCCTTCATTTATTTTCCTTAGCAAAGGTGGGTTCCAGCATTTCTTTTGCAGCATTCCTCTGAGATGAGAGCATGTCAGCATGACCTTTTTACCACTCTGTTTTTTACTGCAGTACTTCAGTGAAAATTACCCTTACAAATACCAGGATAAACCACAAATGTTTGCATCATAGATAAGAACAATCCATAATCTGATTTTGACAGCAAAAATCTCTGCAAAAATTTGGCTACTGGAACATGCACATCTTTACAATGTTGTATGCGTTCAAAACACAGATTACAGAAGACAATTCCCAACTGCCTTTTCATCTATTTTTCTTCTCCAGCATTATTGACAGCTTACTATTTGCAGCAAAAGAACTTAGTTCACCAGATCTGTTTCTAACTTGAGAGGGCCATACTGGTGGCACACAGAAAGTCAAAATGGAGCAGATCTGATGCATTCAGGACATTGCAGAACCATATAGACAATCATATATTGAAACAGACCATTATTTTTAGATAGCCACAAAGCTATGCCAAACCTTAGCAATGGCCTTAACTTACAAAGGCCCTACAGATTCTCCGTGCTTCCTTTAGTGGTGCTGCAGGCACCGGTTCATATTCACAGGCGTCGGGTGTACAAGCAAGCTATCAAACTTTGTTAAGAGTCAAATAAATAAGCAAATATGCAACCTCCACACTAGCACTTCCTGACTTGATGTTTAATGACTAATCAATGGTGTTTAATCACACAACCTAAATTTCACTTCAGAGAGTGTTGTGGAGATGATTGAAAACAATCAACAGTTATCAATTATCCCTTGAATGTGTAAATCTGAGAATTTTTTATTATTATTATTCCAAAGTCTACAGTTAATCATGAAAGTATATAAAGGAAATAAATATAACTATGTACTGCAGTCTTTTCAAATGTTAAAAAAATATTCACTTATTAATACCAATGTACTGTAAAGTAAGTGTGGTGACTAATGTGTGAGATTCAGAGGGGACAGGGTGCCTGGGCACTGTGTGCGAGGATGCTGTCGCAGAAGGTATTGCATGTCACAAATACAACCACCTGAAATTTGTTAAATATTTTTTGTTGAAGAGTGCAATTTATTAAAAATATTTTGATACACCTCACAGGATTTTATTTCATATGTATACGAAGACACATGCTCATATCAAAACTTTCCTTTGTGACGTTATTGAGAGTAACTACAAAGGGAGAGATAGGGGTGGTCTTTATATCCTGCAACGACTGCTTTCTGTCATTGTCCTTTTGCTCTTCTTTTTGGTTTGGTATTTTTGTCATCCTAGATCTCTTTCGGTCCCTAAGCCTGCAGAAGTACAGACCCTTTCCTGCAAGTCTTGTATTTCTCGTACATATCCTTGTGCAAACCTTGCTTCCTGTTTGCACTATGGCAAGTGATACCTGTAGGTAGAGAAGAGAAACATGAGATACTGCCATCGTCTCTCTACAGGCACCTACCAGTCACCAGGCTGACACAGCTGCCTCACACAGACCTTTCTTTCTGTGTTCAGAGAAGGTCCCTGCAAAAGCTGCTTCCTGGTCCTGCAGATAGGTGACTTGACACTTTTTTCTATTCTAACACGTAGTGAAAACACAGAAAGACCCTTAACTTTTTTTTTTTTTTTGTGATAAAAATGAGATGCTCAAGTGAATAAAAAAGAAGAATTCCTGCAAAAAGGAGTGTAAGTGGTTTTATTCCAGCTTTGGGGGTATCTGTGAACAACCTGAACAGTAGAGCTGACCTCTATTTTCTAGTCTCTGCACACAGAAAAAAATGAATGAGGAAAAAAAAAGACATTCTTTAAAAAATCAACTCCTTTGCAACTTAATAGGACTCTGATCACCCATGTAAAACGAGTCATGTTTTATTACACTCTTCTCTAACCCTGACCTCCTCCACTCAGACACACCTCATGGAAAGAGAGGTGGAAGCACAATTTCAAGGGCAAGAAGCAGGTAATAATATTAAATGGCCACGGTGGGACTACAGCAATGGATTGAGCAGATTGGATTTGCCCAGCGCACCAAAATGCCCATTCAGCCCTCACCTCTTTACAGGCTGCCGTCCCAGTCCCTCTGTGCTATATTTCATGGTCAAATTCAGGTGATGACATGGACAATTTAGTGTCTGAGTTCTTTCTAACCCAGGACATGGTGTTGTAATTACACGCTCCAGTGCAGGCCTGCATTCCGAGATAACAAACAACCTTGTAAAAGAGGGGAAAAAAATCCTTTAATAGAGTGCAGTTCCCTTCTCCCCAGACTGAGAAAGCAGAACGGCGAACGAAATTTCACAGCATTGCTGTGTACCTGGAAGGGCCAAATGGAGTGAGCCCAAGTAACACCAGAAATTATTCTCCAAGAGCTAATGACCGCTAAAAGCATAATTTCTTCCCTCATCCTAAGTGTTTTGCTGTAGGCTTAATGCAAATGCAATTTTCATAAGCAGCTCTTTCCCAGCTATGTTGCCTTTGACAATACTACTTCAGTCTCTGGTCTTGCTCAAAACACTGAGCATCAGAGACTCATTCCATAAAGCAATTTTCATGCAAGCAAATTATCTCCCAGCACACACTCAATAAATCTACACCAGAATCATGTACATTTCCATGCTTTGGCCTCAAGACAGTGGTAAAAGACTGCGGGTTAGGACTGCAAAGCACTGTGGGATGCAAATCAAAGGAAAAAATACTCATGGATGAGAAGGCAGAAGAAACAGGAGAGTAGAAGGGCACACAAAGTTTCTCTTAAAGATGTAATTAAGGGAGACCCAGTAGGGGCAAGAGAGGGCTTATAGGTAGCCATATCATTACATAGCTGCTTGAAAAAGGTGCCATTTTTTTGCCAGTATCAGCTTTAATTTGCATTAGAAAGTTGAGAGTCGTTGCCGGATCTGTTTGTTGAAAAACTTATGATTGCTACTGCCTGAGCCACAGAGTCAGCCTCTTTTTGGGTCCTTCAGCTCTCAGTCCTTCGTCCACGTATGAAATATCAAAATACATCCATTTCTAGACTGGGTCCTCAAAGTTTATCTTTCTGTCTTTTAATAGCCCTTGGGTATTTGTGTTCTTTAATTCAAGCCCCTTCCTGCTTGTTGTTTTTTCCCCCCTTACAGTCTCTGCATACATATTAATGCGTTCACAGCAAACATCCCAAAAGTCAAGTCAAGAGACGATATTCACGTATTATCATAGAGAAGAGCCCCTCTTTTCACTTAGATTTTTTCAAGGTCTGTCATGAACAGATGTTATTTTATCTTCAGGCCAACTGGAACAACAGCTCTAAGAGGTATGAACCGCACCATTCATCTCAGCATGGTGTTAATTCAAGGTTGATCTATACATAGACTGGAACTAAAAAAAGACCAGCTCTATAAATCATACCTGTAGTCAAGTGTGTGCATGAATATTTTGGAGGCTCGTCCACATACTAACCTGATTTGGCTAAATCACTGCCAGAACGGGGGATAGACAAACCTCTATGTCAGCTCCAGTATCTTCTGTGCAAATCTGACCAAGATTTGCTTAACAGGAAAAGGCCACTCTGAATGTAAAAGCACAGCCTTGTCACACCAAGATTCACTGGTAAATTCAGATTTAAACCCAAGTTGCTATTTTGGTTCTAGTTTGGGTGCACATAAGCCCTCCAATGCCCAGAAATACCAGCTTAAATGTCACTACAATTAACCTTTTCCTTCCTGATCACAGGTGTCCATAACCTATTTACTGTGCATCACTATTGCCACATACAGACAAGTATAGGAGACAGAGTACCTTATATTTCTCCTTATGTTTCTCAGTAAAGAACCAAACTTAAGAGAGTCTTGGGCCCTCCTGGGATCTATCAAACTCAAGGAACCCAGGAAAGCCCAGAAACACTTTGCGTCATGTATGAAGCTCTGCACAACAGGGCAGAAGTGGAGGAAGTAATTTTCCAGCCACTGTCCCCTCCTGCCTCCTCACCTTCACGTCTTTTCCACATGGTTTTGTCTCTGTTGCTACCCTGCAAATGGATTCACACATAATGAGGGCTGTCAGGGATCAGTCTGAGTCTTCTGGTTTCAAGCAGCAACACTTAACGCTCTCTTCCCCCTTTTGTCCCCTTAACAAGGTATGTCTGCGTTTTGCCGTGTGCTGAGGGCACATCCAAGCTGGCTGTAGGCTGCCTAACACCGCTACAAGTGGCAATCTAACCGTGGCAACATAAACTTAATATCAGGTGCAAAATCCAGGCTAGGGGTTTGATGACTTACCTATTGCCTTGTATAAAAACAGCCAAGCACATCAGCTGAAAACTGGGCAGTCTGGATGTGCCGCACTCAGAGTAGTTACGAGACAGTGGATAGGTAGATAGATAGACAGACAGACAGACAGACCGACAAACAACTCAGCGACTGCCTTAAGCTGGAGGAGCTGCTCTGGTACTCAAAAGGATGCACCTCCCTGGAGGCACCTCTCCTTATCCCCAGGCAGCTCCCAGAGAGAGATGGACAAAGAACTTGGACTTCTCTCACGCTCGTTCTGTAAATCTCTCTCTCTTTCTCCTCTGCAGCAAAATATGGGAGAGGAAATATGCAAAGCATTTGGGGTGCAGGGAGGAGCAAGGTAGTTGTGGGCAGAAGCTGGAGGAGGAAAAAGAGCAGAATGTTCACCGATGGACCTGAAACAAGGTGACACAGCAGCTGGAGGGCAAGACAAAGAGGCAGAGACCAGGCAAGTTGGAAAGGATCACCTGGAGTTTGGGGATGCGCAGCCCATAGGAAGGTAAAAAGACTAAGGTGGGGAGGAAAAGAAAATTGATTTCTAGGTAAAGATAGAGCAGAGAGAGAATAAGCAGGGAGGAAAAAATCAAACTGGTGATGGCAAAATGCTGGCACCAGTAGAGGTTTGGCATCACACTGCTGGCAATTAATTACATTGCCATTTTTTATCATAAGCTTATTTCTTTTGTAATACAACAATATGTGCTTTCATTATATGCAGGCTCCAAATAAATGTAAAAAAATATATTCCTCGTCCACATTACTTCAAAAATGGCTTTAGCACTCTATGCGACACCTGCTCTGTGTTTTATGGGAGCTGAGCCTCAAAAGCAGGCTTGATGCATAGCTGGATGTTATTTAAATGCTGGGAGAGTAAAACTGCTAGTGATGTATACAAAAATATTTACAATGTTTATTATGTGATCAAGTATGCTGCATAAACACACCCAACCTCTGTGCACAAGCAATCACTGATGTATTTACATTGTGGCTCTGGAGCCTAAATGCCAAAATATACCATAAAGCAGTAGACTGAGACTTTCAGGCATGAGGGAACAATCAAGTATCATGTGATGAAACAAAATTGGAAACCATTGCATCTTCTGATTCTGAAATTAGAATTTTTAGATTATTTTAGTGCTAAATTCTATTTTGAAAGGCATCATAAAAACTTGCTTTCAAATGAAAGAGAATTAAAAAAGGATTTTGAAATGACAAACATTCCTAGGCATTGCGCTTCACTACAGAAGTTTCCAATGACAGTAAATAATATTGTTTTGGCAAGCTCTCAAGTGGCAGGCTGCATTGCACATCAAAAAGTGCTATCTGATGGTGATTTCACAGGAGGAGCAAGTATCTCTTATGCCAAGCCATTATCTTAAGCCTATGATAACAAAACTCAAATGACTGAATATAAAATGCATGCTAAACAGCAGGGATAAAGTTAAAGAATTAACTTGGACAATGACCTTACAATTCAACTAGCAGATGATTTAGATAAATGTGACTGTTTTTCCATTCATTTCAATGAGCTCATTGATATAAGGTCTGTAATATAGCTACACACATGCACAGAGTAAAGGAAAGAGAGAGTACTATAGCTATATCCATATATCTACCAGATGCTGAAGTAAAAAATGCACTAATGAAGTTGCCTAACTTCAAGGGCCAGCTGAAGGTTAAGATGCATGTACAGGGCAGGAGTGAAGTTAGTGTCTGAATTTATACTCATGTATCAAAAGTTTTAAGCATCACTACATGTGCTCATGATATATGATTGCTATAAAAGTAAAATTTGAAAAATCAGTTTGATACCGACTTATACCATCACATGTTACTGTGTATAAAGAAGCATTCCAGATGAGCAAGAAAAAAAAAAAAAAAAAAGAGAGATGGTAGTGAGAAGTTTAATGACATTTTGTTGCTTCACATGCGTTGCATCTTCACCTAGAGTGAAGAGGACAGGTAGCATTTTTGCCTAAGAGCATCTAGGTGAAGATGCTCCTAGAAAAAGATAGCACTCAACAAGTAAGATCATTGATTTGTAACAGCAAGCAATACCTTTGCTAAGTGTTAGGAGAAAACAAATCCATTTCTGACCTCCAGAATTGTTCGGTGAACACCATTTTTTCACTGCAAGCACCAAAATGGTTGAGGAGGGAGATTAGGGATGCTGTTCCAAGAATGAGAAAAACCAAGCATTTTCGAGCTCTGTCCTCATCTTCCCTCTTCCATAGCCTCTTTTTGCTTCTTCTCAGACCTTCTGTCCTTTGCTATCACAGCTGTCTAAATAATCTGGGGGAACGGAAAGAAAAAAGTTCCTGCTTTTCTTCTTTCTCTATACCACAAAACTTTCTCATCTTGAACTGCAACCACAGCAGTCTCCTTCCCCCCCTCCCCCGGTCTAGTCTCCCACAAACTTCTCCCCACTAAAAACAACATCACTAAAGATAACTTTCAGGTCCATAGTTTTGGCCACTAACCATTGACATGCTGCCTAAGTTTTATGAAGAGAATCTCCCACTCCTGCCAAATGTTCTCCATTTCAACAGGGGATATGTGACGTACAGGCTAATCCCAAATCATGAGCCTCACTCCATCAAGCAACTCATTTTTAATCCCTCATGACTCTCACAGACACTGTAAATCTCCGACCTCCAGCATCTATTTCTTGTCTACAAGGAAAGTCAGCACCAGTGTTGTGTGTCTAACATACCCATGCTGAGAGACTAACACAGCCAGTGCAACTGCTTAAGGGTCTGTTTGCTCAACTTACAGGATGAAAAAAAAAAAAATCAAATACAAGAAGCCTGTTACAAGAAGTAATTACACAGCCTAGATTTGCTATAAAGCTGTGGCCACCCAGAGACAAGAGGCCCCTACTTCTCTTGTTCCTCGGTATATTCCCACATTTCCCCAATGTCTGCTAGTCCCTAAAATACAAGATGCCCTCTTCAGTGCACTCAGACTTTCCTTCCCTGACTTTGTCATTTTTTTAGCTAATCTTAAAATAAATGGCTTTGGCATCTTTTCCTAGATTCATTACCCCATAGGAAGATCTGTCAGATTGAGCCTCAAAGAATTATAACCTCCCTTGTCTCTAGGGCAAAACCATTCCTTGAAAAACAAAAACAAAAAAACCCAGTGAAATTTCTCTCTCAAACAACTTTTCTTCACTGAATGCCCTGTGGTCTTGGCAAGTAGGTAGAGAATAGCCCAAGAGCAATATCAATAGCCCTTCAGTAATTTTATAGGGACATTGTCTTAAACAGCACGTTTTCATCTGCTGGAAACCTTTCCCTTTGGTCATCATGGAGAGGGTCTGGAGAGGGAGGGGGGCACCAGGGGCCGGCAACCATTTCTGTTAACAGCCCCAACCAGGGCAAAGCGATGGGTCATGCCCAGGTTCCATGTGGGGAGCTCAGTGAGGAAGAGAAGGAGAAGGGGGTCAGAGACTGGACTTGATATGAGACTACAACACAGGTCCGTAGGTTCCTGAGCTGAAACAGAGCCCAGGGCCCAAGGGCACCATGAGTGGGTGGAGTGACCTTGCTGCTCAGGGCCATTAAGGCCTTTTAGTGCATATATCTTGATAACTTAGGGTAAAGTGAATAACTTTTAAAATTAAGTCTCTGGAGAAGCTCCCCAACAGTGAGCTCTAGTCTACAGGCTGTAGTTTTTGTACATCCCACACAAAGTATTAATGAATTATTGGAGACCCAGCACACAACAACGATGATGTATAGTCTCTTGAGTGGTGGACTGAAAGAGGCAGTCACGGCTCAGGACTCCTTAGTGGAGAGTGGTGGAAGCCAAGAATACTGCCAGCAGAGGGGAGGGATGATCCTGTGCAATGCTGGGACATCACAAAGATGAACAAAGAAAACTTTGCTGTACAATTTTTGTGGGTTGAAAAAAAAAACCTTACTGTATCTCTGAGCTGAACTATTCCTTTCCCTGCAAGTAGATCTGCCAATTTACTTCAATTTTCTGAGGCTTTAATGCACCTGGTGCTTTGCAGGTATGTTAATGTGTGGTATTTTCTGCATCTCAAGCTTGGTATTCTACATACAGCTCTTGATTTTGACATGTAACCACTGTTAAACACCTGGACTGTGCAGAACCAGTCTCTTCTCTCACCAAATAAAGTACATCAAGAGGAATGTTATTCCTTTCATTTTCTCTCTCACTGACTTCTCTAAGAAACTCCCCTGACCCCTTTCCTGCCTCTCTTCTTCTCTGCAGTGTTAAAAGGCAAGAGCGTCTTACACCCCTGCTCTTCTAACCCTGACTTACCCCCAGTCCTGCCACAGATGAACCTTTCTGTGGACTCACACCTCCCTTCGTCTGTGATCCCGCTCCTGTGGGATCCCTACTCACTCTTAGTCTGAAAGAGGACACAGGTCTTTCATCTCAGCATCACACTGGATGGGCTGCAGGCCAAGGCACTATCCTACGCAGGGCAGGGAGGTAACACTGCATGTTGACATCACTTTTTTGAACAGAAATTCTAAGAAACATTGATTTCTCTCCCTGCTTATTTTGCTCTGACACATACCTTTGCTATATCTTTTTTTTTTCTTTCATACAGTCTTTTCAGTCCAACTTTTTATCTTTTGCAAAACCTGGTGAAATTTTCCCCAAGAAACACTGTGTTCTTAAGAGGCATTTACTGTACATTTTGTCTTCCCCTCAAGGAACTTACTGACATGGGTTGCTTTTTTCCTTCTTTTTTTTTTCTTCCTTCTTTCTATTTCTTTCACTATTTTGTCACTGCAGTTTTCATATTTGTTTTATAACATTGCTTTGTGAGTTGCTTTGCTTCTCCAAAGGTGAATCCATATTTTAACTTAGCTCTCCATATTATCCCTTAGTTGCCTTGATTATGGCACGTGTGTTCCTTGCAGAAAAACAGACTGTCAGTGCTTTGCTAAGGTTGATTCCAGATGGTTCAAGTGGGTCAGGAAAGGAGAAAATAAAGGTGAAGAACCAGATCTGTAGTGGAAGAAGCTATGATGTTTGGAGAAGCATTTTCCCACCATACTCACTGTTGTGTCCCCAACCACTTCCCTGTGACACTTTTCATGTCCAAATTTGTCACTTTGAAAACCTGGCAAGCCTGCTAGGGGAGGACAGAAAGGTGGAGGTGTGGTGGGGACGGCCAGCCTCTTCTATTAGTTTCTGCCCCCAGTCATGCACGATGACAGACCGTGGTGTTTAGGACACGGGGGGGTGTATCTGCAGGGAGAACTGAAATTCAAGCAGAGGAAGATGCTTCCAGAGGCAACAAGGCACAGGTCTACATATTGAAAACAGAAGACGGGTGTCAGATGATGTCAATTCCTAGATGTCCCTCTCTTGCCCGTGTATTCTTCCCATCTGAGCTCCACTCACATTAGGACGGGCCAGTGTAATCTGTCTTCCATATGTTGTAAAGGGGAACTGTCTCTTCAACAGCAAGACCATATCAATTGTTCCCTGCCAGACCCCTCCCCGTGGCTCGTGATGAATGGCCCCAGCATGCTGCCTGCTCCGGGAGATACGCACTTTGCTCGCTGGAGATTGCAGCCTTTCTCCAAACCTTTCAGCAAGGTTTAACAAGTTCATATTTCTTAACCAGACCCTGTTCACAGAACTCTGTCAGAAGTGGATAAATCAGGCTGGAGAGTTACAAAGAGGCATTATCTTGTCACTTGGGCTAAGTTTCTGATAGGTACTTGGGAACCTGACTCCCACTCCCACTGCAAGCAATAGCAGAGGAGTAATAAGCTCTTTGGGACTCAGGGCCTTAGTGGCCAAAGTAGATTTTTCTGCATATTAGGATTTTGCTGTTGTGTTTTTATGCTGCCTGTTGACTTCAGTAACAATTCAGTGGTTGTGGAGTGGTGTCACGCTTCAGGGGACAGGAAACTATTTTAAATCATCAATATTTCTTGTGAAATCACTATGTTCCTTCATCACTATACTTTTAATTGAAGACATGAAATGGATTGTTCAGTTTCCTTCTTAAAAATATGGTTTTAAAGATGAGTGATTCAAGTTACCACAATTTGAGTCCTACAAAAAGTTCAGCAAAATCTGAAATCCTGTGCCAATATGTAACTTCATACATAAAGAGATTTTACATATATGAAAAAAATTCCCTCTTTTGCCATCTCCAGTTACCACAATATCAGGAAAATAAGTATCTCAGGTCAAAGCTCCTGAGCAGCTGCAGCATCCCTGCCAGAGTGGAATCAGACCGCACTGTGCTCATTGTCTGGGTGTCTATAACAGAATCTCACCCAAAGATGATGTGACCGACTCTTATCCATAGTGAAGACAACAATGTTTGTGTAAGTAAGAGTGAACACAAGTGGCATGGAGGGGGACAGAAGAATGTGTCCTCCTCTTCAAAGGAGCATCATGACCTTTCCTCTTCTCATTTCTCAGCATCCTACCCCTTCTCTACCTGGCTTACTTTCTCTTGTTGTTTTCCCTACCCCTCTGATACTTTTGTTTCTTCTGTTACTCTTTTTTTTTTTTCTTTTAAATGTTCTGCCATGCTCAGTCACTGCATCTGAGTTTTGCACCTGCTTCTGTCTACCCATGTCCTAAGAAAAATGCTGTTCCCTCCCATCAGAGCCCTTCTCCCAGGACCAGAATGTTCAATCAAACCAGGTGAAGCAGTTGCATCACCAAAACCTCCCAGAAAGTCATCATCCCTGGCTTCCTCCTCTGACAAAAGTACATTCAGGAAGGTGGGTGCTAGTGCATCCCTCGCCAGCAGGTCTGAGTAGCAAACCTCTGAGTGTCACTCACAAAGAAATTGAAACAGAAATAACACAGGAACAGCAACCTGACAGCAACACGACCAGGAACAGAAGGAAGGCTTGCTCCCCTGTGGGCAGTGGTGGTATGAACAAGGATGTGCTACCATCATCTGCATGAGACTACCAAAAAGGCAGGGTGGTGCTCCCAGGCATGGCCCACTGCAGGGCCCACAGCCCGGAAAGCAAAGTTTTATAGGATGGCTTCTCCTCCAACAGCTTCAAGCCACGTGGGTGGCAGGGACACTCAATGTGTTGGGCTGCAGTAATTCTAGTACAAAGCTAGCCCCCAAAATATGTACAGTGTTGATATAGCAGCCTCAGCACAAGCATTTTTGTTCTATTGGTTTGCTCCTCCTATGCCGTGCTGCTTGCTAATGTAGATGTAAAGATTTACAGGGGAAATACTGCATCAGTGTGCATGGAGCACGAATGACAGTGTGCCGGTTCATTGGCATCAGAAGACAGGGCAGAGCAGGAGTTAAACACTGCTGATTGTAGAGCAAGTGAAGAGACTGAGACGTGCCGTGAGACCAAGAAAGACTACAGATAACACAAAGGAGTTGGGAAGCACTGGATAGAGAGCTGGCTGCACCAAAGCCATCACAGATGTGGAGCAACAATGGTGTGATACAGCTCTAACTTGCCCTGAGCTTTCCTTATTCACAGGGATGCAACCAAAAATGACAAAAATCACTTAATGATGCTTAACCTCTTTTTTTTTTTTTTTTTCCCCCACTGGGTAAAATGCAACAGATAAGGCAAGGTACCAGAGCACAAGCTTGTAACATCTCCTAATGCATAGGGCCCTTCCAATGCAGGATTTATCAAATAGATGTGTTGAAATCAGAATTAAATCTAACGTGTAGCACCAACTAGTTTAGCCACCGGCTTCATGCACATCAAGAAGCCAGGGTAATGGTTTAGCAGCCCAGCTGTCTCCTTTCCCTCTTGAAGCAGGGCAGGCATAAGGCAGAAAAGACTGAGAGGGGTGCCCTGTGCACAGCTCCCGTCACTGTGACATGAAGGTGTAGCTGCCAGCGGGAGCATCTGAAGGTCTCCGTTCTCAGCATTTATGTGGCCAGGTGCAAATTTTCTAAAGGAAGGCAGTGGGGGGCAAAAGGAGCAGCACTGTTGTTGCTGCAGGCCATTAACACCTCCTGGAGCTGTGCATGTACTCCAGGTCATGTAACACGGGTCCGGCCAGGCTGCACAGTCCTCCCTCTCCTCCCAGCTCCCGACCCTCCCGTGGTCCATGTGCACGGCATGTTACATCAACAATAAATTTGACATGCCCATCTACCCTCTCCTTAGGGAACAAGGGGCACTGACTACTCCCATAAGATTATTAGTTTAAACTTGAGGAAGTGAAGGGGGGGAAGGTGGGGGATGCGTTGGATTTCTTCTTTTTAAGCATGAATGCTGAACCTGTGGGATTCACTGTATCACTGAGGTCAACAGTTTGTTGCTGTTCAGAAAGGGATTAGGGATTTATATGGATAATGAGAGCATACACAGTTTTATTAGACAGACTCGGAAAAAATGCTTTGAGACGAGATCTAAGTTCTTCTCATGTTTCAGGGCATAAGCCAAACATTAAGTGATAGAGGCTGGAAAGAAAAATGCTGTATTCAGTAACCGTCTACCTCATCATTCCTTTCTGCCTCCTCTGATACAGCAGGCACCGAAAAGAGACTTTAGATCTCTGGTCATTCACAGGTCATGCCAGGGCTGTTCCTAAGGCAAGGACCAAAGCGGGGGTCTAGAGCTTTCCCGCACAGCAGTGCACGTGCACCTACCAACCCAAACAGGGGCAAACAAGTATTCATCCCTACCCAGGCACAAATGCAGGTCTCTTAAAAAAATAGGCACAGCGTTGCCCCATTTTTTACAGCAGGATGTTGTTCAGTTTGTGGCACGTTAATTACTATTTATGGGTCTGCTATAAAAATTAGTTACCTTTTTATAACAAAAGGCCCACAGCCAATATTTTATAGACAACACACAAAGAGGTTTGGAATTGATGATTTACAGATCAGGAAATAACACTTAATCAGCTTCCCTACCTTCCCAAGCGCGACTGTGCAGTTTTACGCCACCTTGCTGTTTTCAACTCATTATTTATTGATGTTGATTGCTTGACATTTCACGACAGGATACGCTTGTTCTGAGAGGTGCACCCTGGGATTTATCCCGACGTGGCAGAGAGGTGTGGGTTATATTATTTTGCCCGCAAGTCAGCTGTATCGTATGTCCCAGCACATAGAGTGGTCTCTAGCGTTTATGTCACACAACATAAAACCTGCTTTCACGGAGGGCGACCGCTTTCCCTGCACCACACACGGAGGGAGCCCAAGAATGCGAAGCAAATACCTTATTTACACCATCCCCACGGTGTGAAACGCACATTGCTGTCCTGCCAAAACACCACTTCAGCTTACCGCCTCTTACTTCTGTAACATCTTTCATCAGACAGTCTTAAAGCTCTTTACCTCCATGAATCAATTAACTGCACACTGTCACCGTGATGTGGAAAGACAGGGGATAGCTGTAGGTAATTTATAGCTAAGTAAACAGAGGCACTTCTTATGATCATATTCCATCTTAAGCGCTACAAATCAGTCAGTTGATTAATGTCTGCAAACCACTTAGAGTGGCTTGAGCTTTGCGCATCACTGCTGAAATGCTGCTAAAGTGGTTTGGGCCATTGTGGAGTGAAGGATAGTCTGATGTGCTGCCACCAGCAGCAAGAGAAGGTGAGCAACCTGCTCAGCGTCACGCCTGATGGCTGCGCAGAGCTGACAATAATGCCGTGCAGGAGGGAGGATGAGTTGCCGGTGTTCTACTCTCACTACTCTGCATCCCTCCCTTGCTGGAGGAGACATAGAAGAAGAAGAATTAAATGAAAGCCTACAGTCTCTGACCCTGCGGATTGCCATCTGCACCAAACACGGGGTTACGGTGTGACCATCCATACTGAGAGCTCAGCACTCCTAACTCCTGTCTTGGAAGCTTCCAAACCACGGCTCTCAGCATCTTTTGGGAAATAGTCATTGTAAAAGGATGTCTGTAGCCCAAGTTAATCCAAAATAAAAACAAACAAACAAAATCCTTCTACTAGTTCTACACACCCATGCAGGCTTGTATTAGGTTTTGGAGCCACATGCTGTCCCCTGGGAAGAGCGTGATTGCTCTTGGAGTAGGCAGAGTTTTGCATTCATCTCTGCCGTGTACACTGACAAACCAAAGTATGGGACCACTGCTCATTCCTTTACTTGGAATTAATTTTTCAAGTAATATTACTTCATGGCCAGCCAAAAGATGAAGAGCCCAAGGATAGCTTATTGATGTATTTTGCTAACTATATTTTGGAGGGCAGAGTTGTTTTTCAAATTTTACTTCAATGACTTCTCATTTTACTAACTGGGTAAGAAGATTGTTATTCTATTTGTTCTCTTTTATTTCTATTTTTATTTAAAATGATTTATAAAACTATTCCTTATTTGTTCACAAGTATTGCTCTAAGACAAACGAATCAACACACATTTTTTATGAAACACTATGAAATGTGTTTCAGCAGTTTATATGTTACAGCTGGCTGAACTGGAAAAAAAGCATCTGCAAACATGCCAGCAAACCCCCCTCCTACAATCCAGTCCCACAGCCTGTCCAACCTTTCTAGTCATTCTCCATCATCTAGTAGTACGCCAACTTTTTAGTTTCTTTAAATATTTAACCCAGGGCACACACACGCACAGGCTTTTGTTACAGATTTTGTTTGAAAGTACTTAGCACCTATTTAAACTCCACTTCACATGCTGGCACAAAGTAATTACTCACAGTTCATCTCATCAGGAAAAGGAGACAATACAGACATGGCAAGTGAAATATATAGTAATCTGCAGTCTGTAACTTTTGGGGAAAAATAAATCCATGAATGCGCCCGAGCACGAAACAGGTAAGAAAAAAACCTTTGGGAGCTGTAAGTCATGAAGACAAAACATATGGCCCACTGAGTTCAAATTTCTTTGAGATCTTCACAGTGAAATAACATCCTAATTTTTAACAAATGGCATCTATTTCATTAGGAAAGATTTTCAGTGACATTGAGGTGAGAGCACAAGTCCAAAAACCTGATGAGCCTTCATGATAGGACAGAAAATGAAAGCTAATGGGAAAGTTAAATCAGCAACTAATATATCTACAGGAAGAATTTAGTGGACAAAAGGAGGTGGTCTGCAAGGCTTTATGAAGAATGATAAACCATTGTGTTACACAGGTGAGTGTGCCATTTCTGGTGCCCTCACTTCAAAAGACCGCTGGAAAACCTGAGCATCTATGTCTGTACTGATTTAATGAATCTGTCTGAACTCACTAATGTTACAAAACTCAGGAAAGGAGTAGCAACGGTAATGCCCCTGTAAGATATTCCAATATGTCTTACTGTAAAAGCCATAATCAATGTAGTTTATCCAAAATAAAGTTAAGAGCTGACTCAGTTCACATTCTTGGAGAGGTAAAGAGCATTCAGACATCTTTTCGGTCCCTCTGGTTACCACAAGACCTTGAAATTCAACCCAGTGTTGTTCATTAACATACATGTCTAAAGATAGGAAGAAATAGAGACCCTCAAAATTGTTCCCGGTCATTTGTAAAGACTACCTTTATTACCAAATATATGCCTGTTTTCAATTTGGATTTGTCTGGCTTTAGCCTTCTGTCATCAGTACTAATTGTGCCTGCCTATGGTAGAAGAAAACCCCTAAAGCATTTAGTGTTTGCTTTCCATAGAAGTATTTCCATAGTGTAACATTCAATAGTCTATTCAAAGGAAAAGAGCAATTGAGTCTCAAAGTTTCTCCACTTTTTCTATAACTGAAGTTTCTATAGCACCAAAACAATTGTTATGGCTCTCCTCTACTCTGTTGTCAATTTTGAAAATATTTAAAAATAGGGAACCTGGAACTGAACGAAGTATCCCCATCCCATTTTCACCAGTGTTCTATATAGAAATAAAGTCTCCGCTCTTTCACATACTTTCACACCTACTAAATGACTGCGTTGCTTCCTTCTGCCACCTGCATCAGGTGGAAAGATGCTGAATGCTTGTTCGCTAAGACTTTTAAACCAATTCACTGTGCCAGGATACAATCTCTCTTTCAAAAGTATGGCTTATTCTTCTGCCTATAACACTGAATTTGGCTGTACGTTAATTTAAAAAGAATGGTCACAATTTACCATGTAACATAGACTTGCCAGTGATTCATTTTCACTCTCATTATTTCCAGCCTATACCTTTTCCTCCATGATCCCTAGTCCTCAGCAAGCTTCTAGCACAGACATAAACTAATTTCCATGTCTTGAAGATGGAACTTCATATTTGCGATGGAGTTAGCTTTCTTCATGGCAGCTGGTATGGTGCTGTGTTCTGGATTTGTGGCTAAGGCAGTGTTGGCAATACACTAATATTTTGGCTATTACTGAGCAGTGATTGTGCAGTGTCAAGGCTTTCTCTGCATCTCACTCTGCGCGCACACACACACACCCCCACACCCTGACACACACCTCCCGCTGAGTAGGCAGCAGGTGGGCAAGAGGTGGGGAGGGGACACAGCCAGGACAGCTGGCCTGAATTGTCAGAAGGGCTATTCCATACTATATAATGTCATGCTTGGCTATGAAAACTGAGGTAGATGAAGAAGTTGGGAGGCAGCTGTTGTCTTCTGAGGTGACTGCTGCTTTGAGACTGGCTGGGCATTGGTCGGCTTGTGGGAGGTGGTGAGTGACTGCCTTTGCATCACTTGTTTTGTTTCCTCTTTCTTTCACCTATTAAACTGCTTTTTTTAAATCTCGGCTCACAAGTTTTCTCATTTTTGCTCTTCCTGTTCCCTCCCCCATCCCACTGGGATGAGGGGAATCAGCAAGTGGCTGTGGGGGTGCTGTGGGGCTGTCAACCCACAACAATATTAAATGAAATACATTTTGTGATTAAAAAAATGTTATGCATATGTTATGAAATGCTACTAATATGCAACTGCTGGCTGTGTGAAACCTTAAATGCATGTCCCAAATTGAGGTCTCCATAACAATGTACTGATCAACTCCATTGTATCACCCCTGTTAATTGCATCACCTGGACCACTCAAGAGTTTATTGTATAACAGATCTATACGCTTAAAAGCTGCCCTGTTAAACTCTACCTCTCTCCCTGACAGGGAAGAATTAATCACTCACGGGCTTCAAACAGTGTATATCTGGTAGAAGATGTCTGATATTAATTAATTCAGCAAATGAAACAAAATCTAGTGACTGTAACTTGAATTTAAACTAGGGGGAACATGCAATATTTAACCTTTGGAATGAGCATAGGATGCAAAAGACTCTCAGCTCCTTAAGTCTTTAAGTTACTCCTGGACTTCTTTCAAGGACTGCCTTGGATGGTCCCTTCTCCTGAGTATGGGGTAAACTGGTGGTAGCTGCCTACTCTAGATGGCCAGAATGACCCCTCCATCATGTAGTGGGCACCCTGAACCTCATGACAAAGACTTCTGTCTCCTCAAGAGGTTGATGTGGGAGAATCCAGTGGTCCTTGGGGAAGAACTCACCTGGGAAAAACCTGCATAATTTCATCTTGTGGCCCACCTTTGCCGGGGCTCTTTAAATGCAGGGAACAGGCAATGAGCAGGAAAGGGATGCATAAGCTGGACAGCTGAACTGTAGGAAACTAGGAAATGTCATATCTACCTGGACCTGCCCTGCCCAGCTCTGCATGATTCCCTGCCCCTGGAATAACGTCTGTGATTTCTTTGTTCAAAAAATAATAGGCACCTCTAGCCTATTTGAGCCTTAAGTTATTTTGCTTAGTGCAGAAGTTATTGCTGAAATACTCTGGCCAGTGCTATGTAGTGTTATGTGCAGGGCTGGCACTCTGGCTTTGAAGTTGATGGATCAACTGAGGGAAGGCTAAAAGAAGAAACATGTCTGGCTTGAATCTACTGCAGCGATGAGATGATGCTAGTAATCCCTCCAAGGCTTCAAAGATCACAAGGAGAAACCAGCATTGCTAAAGGTGACTTAGGCGGGTATGAGTGAAAGCAAGGGGATATATTAAAGCAAATGAAGGATGTTTTCCATCCTGAGATGAAGGTGTGTCAAGTAGTAATCTGATCTTCTATGGGGAGAGTAGGAACTCCGCTGCGGTGGGCTTGTTAACTGGCAAAACACTGGAAACCACCTGAGAACCTGCCCCTCAGAGTACTGTGATGAAGATTCTTGCCCCATCCAAAGCCTTCCTTGCTTCTCATTAAGGATCTCAGAAGAAGCATGCCTCAGGGCCTCCCCACCGCTTGCCATGATGGCAGGAATACCCGTTTCCTGAGAGCTAGGCCTATTTGCTCCCAGCCAGTGAGTGGGGTCCCTCTTCAGTCGCCCTTGCACATGTGCACTTCATTGTACTAAAGCTATGTAACAGTGCTGGCTTGATTTATGAGGGCTGCATTTCTTCCAGTGATCCCTGCTGGTACAGGACTCACTACTTCCCTTTTATGTGTCTGTGTCAGAGGGCAACTGGCAACCAGCTGTTGGAAACTGATTTTAAAAAAAAAAACAACAAAAACCTTTATTATCATCATGATATTATTTCAAGTCCCAGTACCTGCTTATAGTCTCTATAAGGAGGGCAATGGAGACTGTGGCTGTCAGATAATTTTATTACTTGTGTGAAAAAATTAAAATTAAATCATCACATTCCCCACTTGGACAAGTCACTGGAGGCAGTGAACCAAAACACATTCCATAGGAATCCCACTGCAAAGCAACAGTGATTCAGACCGAGGATGTTTTCCCAGTAGGGTTTGTACTCACAGACCATACAATATAGGTATTTCCCCCTCCTTGGTGACTGTTAATAAGGGGATATCAAAATCTCAGCAATTATAGCAATAGCATCTTTTTGTTGAAAGCAAATCTCCATCCGACCCAGTCAATCTATTGTACTGTTGCACATTGTGCAGATGCAGTAGTGGTGGAAAGAGGTGGGTGATGCCCATGGGCAGGGACACCCTCCACTAGACCAGGCTGCCCCAAGCCCCATCCAACCTGGCCTTGAACACTTCCAGGGATGGGGCATCTGCAACTTCTCTGGGAAACATGTTCCAGTGCCTCACCACCCTCACAGTAAAGAATTTCTTCCTAATATCTAATCTAAATGTACCCACTTTTAGTTTAAAGCCATTACCCCTTGTCCTGTCACTACCTGCCCTTGTAAGGTTCAGGATGCATAGACAGAGACATTAGCAAATGGTTCAAGCATTACAGAAATGCATTGGAGAGAAGTGGCCAAACCATCGGTTTGAATATTCTGGCCTCAAATGAGATTTGCAGAAATGTATATCTGGAAATCCACACACAGTGTTTACAGAACACCCTTCAATCTACTTTTCAAAGTAAAAATTATTTGTAATTGCAGTATTCAACCTCTTGGGCATGTCAGTCCCTTCCTAAGACCTGCTGAACTTACAGGACAATTGCAACCAAATTTGAGGGAGAGTTGAATGGCTCTGAGGTAAGTTCCTTAAATTTTTTTGAAAATTGGCAGCTGAGAAAGGGCCACATTACTGTTTTCAGTAATGGAAAGGCATAGAGAGTAGCTGGGGATATAGAGGTCGGATGGAGGGAACAGGTGAAGGTCTAGGAGAAGCCAGGAAGACCAGAGCTACTGCCAAGGGAGAGGCAGGGAGTTGGCTTCTTGCAGCAGCAGAATAAGGGAAGGGCTGCAGGGCTGCAGGTACAAATCCATAGGAAACCAGCCTTTGTGAGTTCAATGGGCTTACAAGTCCTGCCAAAACTCTGCAAAATCACTTTGCTAAAAAAATCTACCTCACCTGATCTTCTTTACCTCTCAGTGAAGTACACAAGGGGCTTTTTTGAGAAGTGCTGTGTCATGGTAGCACAAGTGAGGAAGAAGGAACAGGACAACTGAAATGACAGGCGAGTGATTGAATTGAGACGGGTGGCAGTAATTACCCAGATTCCCATCGGATGCAGCCCCCAGGGCAAACAGTTTGCAGGCAGCCAGAGCCCGGGGCTCTTGCAACGGCCTTTAGACCCCAGCTGAGGGAAATCACGCCGGAGCTGAACAAACTCCCCGTATCTTCCTTCCCCGTGGATGGAAGGCACCCAAAGCCAAACAGCAAACCCAAGTCCATCGTGCTGCCAGCGCCCCGTGCCTCCCAAGCTGTCCCCGTGCCCCCCTCTTCCTCCTCGCCTCCTCCTGCCTCTGCTCATGCCAGGTGACAGCCCGTCTCAGGAAGGTATTTATTTTTGCATTATTGGTTAGCTTTGTTTTACCTCCTAAGTAAACCTTCCAGTATTTATAGCCTCGCCTCCGCACTTGTAGTATATATTAGCCTTTTATGCCTTCTCTGTCACCTGTTGAAATGAGAACTCGGGGTCTTCGGGCCTCTGCGGTCCTTCCCTTACATTAACTTAAATCACACCAGATGTGGACCCTTACTGCAGAGGAAGACTAATTGATTTCGCCAGTCACAATATGCCTATTGTTTTTTAACACAAATAAACACTGTGGTGTGGGGGGTTTGGTTTTTTTTTTTGGTCTTTTTTTTTTTCTCCTTTGCCACAAGAGCCAAAGGTTATTCAATTAAAGGACTCCAGAAAGTGTGACTAATAATCCACGGGCAGGGTATTTCTACAGTAAAAAGGCACAGGGAAAAAAAAATAAAAAAAAAAATCTCCACGCTACCCTGAGAACAGCGGCCTCACCGGGGCCGGCCATAACTGTGATGGATGGCTGGTGTGTGTAAGACGTTATTATTTGTTATGTGAGTGGGGGGAGATGGCAGGCACATTGGGTAGTACACCTGCTGGGCTCCGAGAAGCAAGAACAGCTGTGTGCATTGATTTAGACGCTTGCTACTTGGGGCTCCAGGAACGAATCAAGCGACAGCTCATAAAAAAAGAGGGTTTTATGATTTTTTCCCCCTTCTTTCTGCAAACAAACGGCCACATCATATGTTTTCCTAACGCTGCCATAACTCAAAATTAAATCCCAGCCCAAGGTGTCAGGCTGGTACCATGTCAGAATTGTAACGGCTTATTTTAAAGGTCGTTATGGATGTACCAAGGAAACACTGGAGGTTTCTGCACAAAGGTGCCATTTCGTTTTGCTGGAGCTCAGGCACTTAAGGGCAATTAGCTCCACTGTTAAAAAATGAGCTGAGAGTGTTTTAACTGGTGATTTTATGCTAATAACAACTACTAATTCATATTGTTAAAAGAGAAAGCTGCCAAAGCTGCTCCGAGCAGCACACTGTATGGCCCCAAAGCTTCCCCTTGCTCCCGGGTCCTTACCCCAGCAGAAGATGTGCTGCACACCGAGCCCTGTGTCACAGGGTCAGCAACCCTCTTCCAGAGTGAAGGACACCAAAGCCTGAGCACGAACGCTGCAGCAGGGATAACTAAGACTCCCTTCATCCTGCACACCTCTGTGTTGGCTCTGGGCACCACAGTGCTGTGGCTGCTGCTGCATCCCATCACCCAGCGCCGGGGAAAAGCATCCTTCCAGAGCATCGTGCAAGGCTGCGGACTCGGCGTTACTAGCCCAGGCTCACTGGCTCCTGTGCACCAGGGTGCCTGGGAGAGCACAGCAGTTATGCCCTCGGGGACACACCTGCAGTCCCACGAGCAGCGGGGGGTCGGATGAGGTGCGGCCAACGAGACCTCAGCAAGTCACTTGGCTGCTGCCTCTGGCGGAGCCGGCTCCAAGCGCTGCTCACTTGGCCGCGCTGGCACTGCTTGGAAGCGAGGATAAAGCCTTGCCATAAATGGTGCATCTGTATTAAGCAGATACAGCTCTGACATGCAAAGGAAAAAGATCTGCATGAGCTCTCTTTACGCAGAGGCTCTCCAGGACAAAAACATACTTTAAACAGTACCTTGACATCCGTTCCTCCAGGTGGGTGCAGAAGACTACATGAGAGAGGAGCAGCACCTCCTCATTGCTCTTCAGATGCTCTTCTTTCCTTTCTTAGCTCTGTTACTGATACAGAACATCCCAGCCCTAAAATCATGGATTTTATTCAGTGCATTATGCTTGTGATGCGTTTGGCTACTTGTGCAAAAGCACATACAAAAAATAGGCACAAACACTTAAACAGAGAGAACTTTACAGGAAGACTAGACCACATGGGTCTAGTCCAAGAAAATGCAATTAGTTTTGCTTATCTTAAGGAGGGAAGGAGATAATCAGCTTTCAGAACTGGGGGAAAGTCGATCTATTCCCACTAAGTGCCAAACAATAAGGTGCAAAGCCATAAAAATGAAATTAATCTAAACATTGTAATATCATCCAGTCTGTTACACTTTCAGCCTTGCCTTTCAGTTATGAATATGACAACAGTGAAAAAGAACAAGTATCTTCACAAACGTAAAATTGCACTATAGGGGCTATTTATGAAGCTGCTTCTCTGACCTTCCTGACAGCTTTGACATGACAGTCAGCAAATAGAAAATTTGAAACAGCAGAGGAATAGAATAGAAAATACTCTAACAAATAGAAAATGTTATCACTTTCAGAATGAAATTCTGAAAACAAAGCCAATATTTCCCTCCCTTATCTAGACACAGATGTATATGCCAAAGCTGCCACAGAGCAGCAAAAGCTTCAGAGACCTTTGCAAGCAGCAGAGGAGCCTTTGCTGCTCCTCCTTTGTCCAACCTGACATAGCCTTAGGTCTTTTGGCGGCACTGGCTGCACTGCTTGGAGGTACCCTCACTCCCCAGGCAGAAGGAAATGCTGTTTATTATTATGTCTGATCTTTCTGTAGTGTCCAGCACTCCCCATCTGAGCTCTAGTCAGAAGCATGCTGCAGATGGGCCAAGTATTACACCTGAACCTGGCTCTGCAGAGGATGCGGCTGATTTCTGGTGCAACTGCTTCTCCCTGCTGCCAGAGGCCGCTCAGGTAACGTCTGTCGGAACAGAAATGGAAGATGCTCTCTGCTTTCTTTCTCTGTGCTCCTGCTGCTGAAGCCCAGCAGGGTTATGTGAAGAACCGAAAGGGCTTCTTCGCTCAAATGCAGAACAGAAGTAAGTGGCAAGCCATGATTTGAACAATTAAGGTGAACTGAAACATTAGAGTTTTCTAAAAAAAAAACCCCAGCATCCACAGCTGAACTTCCACAGCCCGCGGGCATCCTTGGGAGTCCTGGCTTTACCTTCTCTACATCTTCTCCATTCAGATGCCAGCAGGCAACTCTCAGGCTCCCCTCACCTTTTACTGGGAACACAAAACATTAAGCTTATCACAGTAATGCAAAAGAAAAACCAAGACAAAATCTCTGTTTTCCATATTAAAGGTTGGATGAAATACATTCTGGGACCACAGGCTGGATGGAGAAAATTCTTGCAAACGTAATGAATGACCTTTGGGGTCAGAGCTGAGGTCCATGTCGCCCTGTAGCTGGCAGTGCCAAGAGGATAGAAAGGTTTGGAGTAACACACAAACCTCGCCACTGCCTGTGGTCCTCAGGATTCACAGTCATCAAAGTAAGGATGCTAGAGAGTACACCCCTTACTAGTCTTTTTATTCCATTTTATGAACCTGCTATCCACAGATTTGCCTGAATCTTGTACTCTCTCTGTCTCTACAACCTCCCATGGCAACACATGCCAGAAATTTACATCTATCGTGTAAAAAAAGTACTTTCTTTTATCTGTTTTAAAACTCTCTGATACTAGTTTCACCATGTGCCTCTGCAGTTTTTAGTGTAACAGTTCTAAATTCACCTTATCCACCACTTAGACGATTTTGGGGGGAGCTAAGCAAGGGAAAATAACACAGTGGCTTTCATGGAAATAAGAAAATCTGCCAGGTTATTATTTAGATACAGATTTCAAACATCAGTCAATAGTTGTGGGGGATAATGGTGTCATTTGGATAACAAATGCAACTCAAGACAACGAACCCATGCATTAGACTGTAGGTGAAACCTAGGATGGACATTGAGCCCCGAGAGAAGATGATACATGTCTGAACCTTGGAGGCTCAGAAATTTCTTTTTCCTTCATAGAAACGGAAAAATAGTCATACTGCCTTGGTGCAGTACATCACTTGCTCTGTTGTTAATTAATAAAAAACACTGTGGAGCAAAACTGCAACTGTTTTAAATTGTCATAAATTCACTGTCTCTGATATTATAATGATGCTTTCCAATACATTTTTGTTTTAAGAAAAAAGAAAAAAGAAAAAATATTTAAGGCACAAAGCCCAACACGGTCCTGTGAATCTCAGAGTGTTTTCTCACAGACTTGAGAGTTTTATTTCTAAATTTCCTAAAAACAGGCACTAGAATAAAATACAAGAACGTTACCTAAGCCTCTTTAACAATGGATAGACTTCTTTTTGGGTAATTGTATAAAAAATGCTGAAAACCTTGTATTTTTCCTGAAAAGTTCCCCCACTTGGAGACTACCTGTGAAGTGTGGTCAGCTCACAGAGTCCTTCTTTCTTCTGATGTTCTCATGCTTTTTCCATTTTCCTATCCAACTTAACAACAAGGCACATGTATCTCTCCCCAGGTTTACTCTGTACTGTTCAGGACTGATGGAAGCCAGTAGCTGGGGTAAAAAACCAGAATGTCACACTTAGGGGCATTGCCAATACTGTTTTTAAATTGTGCTAAGTGAATATCCTTATGTGGCTCTGGTAATCTGTTAGGACAGAATCCCACTTCTCAGTATCTGTACATTAAATCTCTGTATATGTATTGCATCTTAGGCATCTCTTTGCTTTCTTAGATATCTTTGACTTTTCAGGTTATAAAAAATTCTGGCAAGGGAATGGAATTGCAACAGCAATGAGAAACAAACAATTGATGTAACTCAAGGAACTGAAAAAATGTAGACATGAGGCATTTTTTTTTCCATAACAAAGATGGTGAAGCACAAAAGATAACAAATTACTCTCTTAGAGAAACTGTCTCTAAGTCCTGAGCTTACCTGTTACTCAAGCAATTGAACTGTCATTTCCCATACAAATTTGGACTGGAGGTATGTTATTCCACATAATTTACATCGGTAATCTGTATGGTTTTTATTCTATTGATTTTAGATTCCAAGAATCAACCCATGCAGCCAGAAGCCTCACACCATCTTACTGCGTAAATAGGGAAAAAGTCCCTTAGTATTTTAAGTCATCATAAGGCTGATCCTGTATTAATTTACAGAAGCTGAGAATGTGTCTTATGATGATTGCAGTAGGCAAGACACTCATGCTAATTCTACTGTTCATTCAGATTCAGAAAAGTGCAGTGAGTACTTATCTTAATCTGCGAAGAGCAACAACAATATCCCAAAGCATCTGTAAACTGTGGGACTCATTTATAAGCACACCAGTACTTTTCTAGAAAGCAATCCAATAGATTTTAATATTTCTTTATAGGAAAATTGATCAGTGTTTTTTTGTCTGAACTACTCTATGTTTTATTTTTGATGTGACGACAGTATAGAAGCATAAGTAAAATGTTAGCATTTAAAACCACTGAAATAGGATAATTTTGATGCATGTGCAAAACATGTAACTTCAAAGAAAGCAGAAGAATTATAGAAGATATGCACTATTTGGGTTAATATTTTAATTTTAGCAAATAGCTCTGCAAAATCTTCAATGGTCCCACTGTTTTTTAGGCTAGACATTTGCAAGTAATGGGAATAAAATTCTTCATAATTTCTTAATTGTCCGCTGTGAAAAAACCTGACATATTTAATGAATGTTATTGCCCCAGAAGTAGGCAGAAGATTTATGTCTAAACTGAGAGAGGACATCTCCTGTAACCCTACGGCATTGATTCTTCACTTCAAGAGGAGCATGTTGTCTTCTCAGCTTCTGATATCATCTTCTGACACTCTTGTTCTAATACCTCAAGCTTTCTTGGAAGTTCCCTACTTACATGGTGACCCTAGTCCACCTCTTCTTAGGATGTAAAATCTGATAGGATCATAGCACACAGGTGAATTTATTTGTTTTAAAAATATGTGCTGGTTACCTCCTTCCCTTCTCAGGGTTTTTCACAGGGGCAGGCTGCCAACGCTTGACATGTTCCAGATGGATATACAGAACGACAGTGCGGGTCAGTGGTGCCTTGTTCTGTGGTTAGACCTCAACACAGGAGGATAGGAAACAATGGGACAAAAAAAGAATATTTCAGGCAAAGCGTCCTAGTTTCGGAAAGGGCTACGAGCTTTTTATACATTTACAAGCACTTTCTCACATTACGAGCTGACGGGTTTCTACTGAAGCCCTTGTCAATCAATCTCTCCCTGTATTTCTCCCTGGTGTTCTGTTAAAGCCAAATAAAACCTATTTGCCTCTGCTTTTCCCCGTTGTTGATGTATGTAAAGTTATCAGCTTCTTGCAGGTGTCTGCTTCTTGCATTTGTAATGACAGTTTAACAAAAAAATCAACCAAACCTGAGGCCACAGAAAAGCTTTCACAAGAGGGGTCAAAAGGATTTCCTCTTCTGCTAAAGGTCTGCAATATTATTAGCAGTGCCGTGCTAGAGATATTTACCTGTTGGTTGCTTTTCAATTGATTCAACATGTGGCTACAGGGAGGTTGAAGTCTTTAGATTAAACCCACTTCAAGTTAAAATCTTGGGATAATTCTGGGAAGAAAAAAAAAAAAAAAAAGACTGCTCATCCTGCTTTGGCTCCATTGTGACTTTTCTCTCTGTTTTTAAGTTTAGCCTCTATTAAAAAAACCCAAGCAAACAACAAATAGAGAAAAACAATCCCAAACAATTAGGGTTTTGACATCTAAGAAAGCCAATGTTGGATGAGGTCATCTCATCACAGCCCATAAAGCTATCTCTTCATCCCTTTGTAATACATATGTTGCAGTCCAAGTTCCTCCTTCGTCTTTTTGTGGCTAAAGTAAACTAAACATCCCAGGCAAAACATGTGTCTGATTTATTGGTTGTCTGGGAGAATTAATGCTACAAATGCAATAATGTCTAATTTCAATTCAAGAGGAAAAACAAACCCCAAAAGCATGAAAGAATTAAGGAACTGATTCATAGTATATAAAGCCAGAGCGGAGCAGCCTGCATGTTGATCCTGACCTCCAGGGTAGCACAGGCCAGACCATTTCTTCTCTGAATTACTTCCTTTTGGAAGTAAGGCACATCTTTAAGAGAAACAATCAATCTTAATTTTCAAATTGCCAGCAATAGAGAACCTTGCATACCCACCAGATCTGTTCTTCTGATGATTGGCTGTCCTTCTCTGATAAAAACATGTGTGCCTTTTCTTTGGTGTAGAGTTCCATATTTCTATTTCCAGCCATTGGATTCTGAGATGCCTTTCTCCAATAGACAAAAAACCAAACAAAACAATGTTCTCAGTGCAGGTAAATATAGAAGGTCATCTTTATAACATTCTTTAAGAAACTGAGCTCTTTCGGAGTCTTTTACTCCAGTGTAAGTTTTCCAGCCTTTTAATTATCCTCTTGATTCCCCTATGAAACTTTTCCTGCTACTCACTATACAGCTTGGATTGTGGGCACCAGTGAATACAGACGTTGTGGCCACGTTGCCACCAAATACCATACCTGTATTCATTTTTCTCCTTTCTAACTCACCTCCGTAACCCTTTCTGGAGGTCCTCAGGGAGCTCCTATTTGACTGTGTACCGACTGTGGTCCTCAGCACCCTCCAGAGCACACTTACAGTGTATTCTGTCAGTATGGCCTGGTTTCTTTCTTCCGAATGAATGCCTTTACTTCCTAAAGTGTTTCTTGCATCTGTTTCACCAGGCAATCTGGTCTGCATCACTGTTTTATCTTCTTCCTTTTTCTTTTTCTTTTTTTTTTTTTTTTCACTCCATAATCTTTGTGTCATATCCAGTCCTCATCAGTGGTAACTGCATATTTTTCCTGGTCACTGATGATAATGTGAAATAATTTACCCATGCATGGCTCCACGTAAACCACACCTATTTAACAAAGATTCCAGATTTATAGTATTGCTTTCCAATTTATCAATGCATTTTAAAAACTTTTAGCATATACTGCATTAATTTTTTATTATGCCAGTCTCTGAATGAAAACACATAGTGACACGAAATTAAATTCCATACTGAAGGCTATTTTATTGACATACTAATCTTTATGCATTATATTTAGAACTTGATCTCCCCTATATCTCAAGCTATTCGGATAAGATCTATTTTATATAAACCCACTTGGAACTTACTAATTTTTGACTATGGAAGCTCTATCTCAGCCTCCACTATTTTGCCTACCAGTTTTAGACAGACATTTTATTTAAAGACAGACTTTCCCTTTATAAGCAGCATTGCTGGAAAGCTTTTACAAAGATATGTACATTTTTAAAGACTGCCAGAGTTTACAGCCCTGGTCTTGAAGTCCAAAATTCTCCCTTACATCTTTATGAGTCTTTACTGTGGTCCTTTGGCCAAGGAGGTCTTTTTGCATGATTTCTGTCTTCCATGCAGAGCACAAAACTTCGGCAATCTGGAACATCTGTATTGGCATTTAAGTACCAGCATGTTTGGTGAATACAGTGACCTGAGAGACAACCATTCCTCTCTTTACATCTATAAATTACATTTCACGCACATGAATGAATAGGGAGCTAAAAGACCAAAAAGCAGGGCCTAGAAAATAACTGAATGTGTAGAAATAGGAGCAGACAGCAACCCAAACAATGTCCAGCTGCATCTTTAGTCATCCTCCTTTTCTCAGATGTGCAAGGACAAGGAAAATTGTACAGACAGCTTTGCGAAGGGAATGAAGATGCTAATTTTAATGAAACTGTGCAACTTGTGTGTATTCTACTATTGATACAGGACGGACAGACCTTGTTTGAGCTGAAGACACTGCTTTTGTGCCATGTGTCTTACCTCCAGCATATAAGCTTTGTCCTTAGGATAGCAAAGAAGAAATATCCACTTGAGCCAGGAGTTTTAAAAGAATTGGCTAAGGAGTTTTCTGAGCCACTGACATAGTTTTTAAATAAATCTTAGATTCCTGAGGATGTTCCACAGAACTGGAGAAAAAAAGCCAATCTCATGCCAGTAATTATAAATGATCAACAGGAAGACTCAGGAAACTATAATCCCCTAGAAACTTGGCTTAGCAGCCCAGACTCAGGGCAGGTGGAGAGAAAAGATTGGAAGAGATACTTGTAGAGAGAGATAAGAAGATGTACATTTCCCAGTGGCACATCTAACATCTCCCTGTTGTATCTTCTCTTCTCTTCTCTTTGACTGAAAAGTGGAAAATATCCTTAGCTAATCATTTCTGGAAGAAATGGGAGACTCAGAGTTCAACATATGGAGAAACCCTTTGGTTCCAACAGTCTACTTTTCATGTGCACGTCTGAAGCTGCCAGACACATGCTTCCTTCACATCTAAAGTATTTCTTCTGACCGCTGGTCTTCCTTTTCTTTTTCTTCCCTCGAGACTGGGCTGTGGAGGGAATACTTCATTACAGAGAGTGGATGTTTTGTTTGCCTCACACTTTTTATTTACTCCAATCTGTTGCGTATCATCAGGTCTCTTATTCAACTTGCCCTGGAGAGTATTTACCAGATATCAAATATCATAGTTAATTTGATGTAGGACTTTAATCTTAAACCACCTGCTTTGACCCTGTTTTGGCTAAACTGCAACAGGCATTAGTCTCAGTGCAGAAGAGGGTATTTCTGGAAGCCATAAGAAAACCGTCAGTTTTCAAGTTAAACAACATATGGCTTTTCTGAATTTTTTTTTAAGCGCTTGTTCTAAAAAGATGCTATTTTTGTGCCTTCATAACTGAAGAACATCTGAACTTTGCCATTTGAAACTTCCCAGGTGTTTACTTCATGCTATTCTCACATTGCAAAAAAATAAGTTAAAATAATGGAAGCATAATCCATTTAATACTCTTCTGTGCACATTCTCATTCCAAAACCAATTTGAGATGAAGAAAGGAGACTCTGGACTCCTAGGGATAGTAGGCACCTCCATGTTATCAATGACAATTTGTTCCAGCATTCAGACTTTGCACAGGGGGAATGAAAATGCGAGGAGATACATTACAAAATCAGCATAGTTCAGGAGTTTTTAGCTGCTGCTGCCATTTGGTTGAGGCTGGCCCCACTGCTGTTCTAAGCAGACTGTGACACTTCTTGGCATGGAGTTTCAGACTGGTGAATGGAAAGCTGATAGCTAATAGGTCTCATGGATTTGATCATGAATCACGTACTTGGTTTTGTTCAGTAATTTCTCTCAAGCATGACTGAATAGTGGCGGAATTTACACAGTAACAGTTCAAATTGAAAAGGGTTTTGATTCCCCATGTGTTTGCATGACAGTTTTCAATAAATATTTCAACTTTATCAGGCTAATCAGTGCATTAAGCTTCACTCCAATGATCCATCTCCTCTGCTTTTTCATCTGTGGCAACCGTCAGTATATAGGTTTATTAGGCAAAACATGTCAAACAGATAAACAACAACCTAAGGGAAACTTTTTCCTATCTTTGATTAGGAAATGAGCTTACATTTTAAAGTAGCAAGGTACATGCCCATTATCAGCTTTAATTTATTTGTATATTGGTTTTGGCACGTTGTTTTACCTATGTAGCCTGGCATCATGGCTGTTACACACTTAAACATTGCCCATGACAGAACTACCTGCACTCACATTTTTTGTTATGTGGATAAAAGGGATTTACAGCTATAAGATGCCAGATAATTTCTTCAGTTGTGTACAGCTTTCTTCCAGCGCTGAATGCTTCTCAGTCACTGAGAATTCAATGGCCATGGATGTAAGGAGGATCTGACACCTGTTCTTCAGAAGCTTCATTTTCCAACCCTTTCTGAGCAGAACTCCCGCCCACCCCAGAGAAGACCTGTGTTTCCACCCATGGTGTCCTCAGGGTGGTTGTTCCCCTGGGAGGAGCAGCTGGATGTGATCCATCAGGTGTGCGGAAGCTTTGGAGGTGGCGGGAAATGCATTTTGCCGTGGTGCTGTAGGGAGGCTGAGGCTGTAGCTTCCACCAGGGATGGGGTCCCCCCGAGGCAGGCTGGAACAACCACTCCTTCACAGGCTAACCCTTTCGTCCCGGCAGAAGCTGAAAGTGCTGAAAATCTGCCAGGAATTACCCACGTGAAGATTATAAATAACTGAAAAAAAAAAGAGATGTGGAAATGGCAGAAGCATAAAAATCTGGCGTTTCCCTTCGTGATTTGCAAAGCAACACCCTGAGTCCAGCTGATAACACAAAGAAGACCCTTAGCTTTGGCTTGTCAGAAACAGAGGCAGGAACCAGCAACCTGAATTATGTGAAGTCCAGCAGGTTCTGGCACTGGTAAAAAGAAGGGAAATATCAAATAAATAAGGTGAAGTGGGCAGGCTTCCTTTAAGCACATATACAAAATTTCATTATTGTTAAACGAGGGAGCCAAGCACAGCTTTTCATTTTCAGCTCCCTGCAAGATTGATTTGACCTGTATTTAGTGAGGGACTTCAGTCTTTTGTAGCCACCTGGAGCAGGGGACAGGCGAAGGCCAAGGTATTTCTCTGTCCAGGTGGCCCTCATAAATATCTTGGTGGAATTTAATTTCTTTCATTTACTTTGGCATTGCTTGGGCACTGCTTGATTAAGGGGTGGTGTGTAGGAACTGACATGCCCAGAGATAGACAGCCACATCTGCTAACCATTTGGATTAATTATTACACCTGTACCATAAAACATATGTTAATAAAGGGCTGGTGAACAGGTTCAGGGTGCAGTTTTTAAAAAGGCCCAAAGAAAGCAGAATGCAAGCCATATACAAAAGTGAGCCAAACCTTTTGCTGATAAGATGCTACAGGCACCAACCATACACAAGGAAGAGGCAACGTCAGATACACACAAAAAATAAATCACACACAGGAGGAAAGCGTGTATCTTGGCAAACTATGCCTTTGTAGTCTATTGGTTAGAAGGTGAATGACAGTACACATTCTTTCTTTCCTTCTTTCTTTGCTGTTAGATGTAAAAGGAAAAAAATCATTAATCACTCTGCAGGATACAGCACTTAAATGGGTAAAGTTGCTGAAGGGGTCTGGTTAGCATCAGCCGATTTTTCATTTCCTTTCAGTGGGGACAGTGTGGTGCTCTGGAATCCCTGGAGCCCAGGAGCATGAATGCAGGTATTGAATTTTCAGGAGGAGACAATTAAGACCAAGCATGTGAGATACAATCGTATTTAAATTAATTCAGGTACCTCAGCTGAAGACCTAAACCCTCTGCCTTCCTCCTTCTTTGCGAGACATATTTGGGAGGGCTTTACCGGGCTGGCATTAATCATTAATCATACGAGCCTTGTGTCAGTTGTGGTGGAACACAATTGAGCTCTGTATTTATTATTTCTTCCACTGAAAAAGTTTACCATATTCTTTCTGTCTGTGGAAAATCATTTTGCTGAACAAGCTCTTCAAACAGCCTTTGCCAGGTTTTCACAGCCCTTTATCCTGAGATTCCTCGCAGTTGGAAGGGAGTGAATGTGGTCCCTGAGCCTGGTGCCAATTCTTCATTATTTGTTAGATATCTCCTGTCCAAAAGCAGCTTCCATCATGATCTGCAGATGGGCGGAAAAGGAAGAGAGAGCATAGGACCATTGTGAGGAGCCCAGGTCTTCCCTGAGAGGATGGATTCACAAACAGTATGGCTGCTGGTTTACTTGTAATCCTTGTCTTTTAGACCTCATTGCGCTGTTGAGATGGCAAAGGTGTCTGTGGTGAATGCTCCCGTTGAACACTTCCCAGGCTGAGTTTGATACCAAGAGACTGACGAAAGTCTGGCAGGTCTGGCAGGCAGAAGAAATTTTCCACCACAAAAATTCAACCTCACAGGGAAGCTGGGGCTTCCATATCATCACAACGCCAGCTCCAGGCTCTGCTAAAATGCCTGCAAGTCAGGGGCAGTTTGTAAGACGTAATAAGCCTAGCTATGGGATGGACTGGCAAAGGCAGTCTGGCCTGCCATAAAGTGAAGGATGCTCTTTCAAGGAGATATTTCATTAATCAGGACAAAAAGATGAAGTTAAATGTCTGCCTCACCTGCCCAAATAAATATTTGTATGGAAATATGACAACCTGCAGCAGATGGGAATATGGCAATATGAAATATACTGTGATATAATTTTAAGAGCTAGCCCATGATAAGTCTGATAAGGCTATTTACCTTTATATGTATATTTTATTGTCTGAAGGTTACTTTCCCCTACAGCCCCAATTTAAGACTTTGTACTCTTCACCACTATATGCTGGTCAGTCTGTTCTGTTTGCAATACAAAAATGCAAGGGATTTCTAGAAATGAGGGTATGGGTAATGGCATATGTGTGGCTAATGTCATACCATAACACAGGAAAACATTGGTTTTGCTATATTACCTTTTTTCATTGGTATGATCTTTCACAGTTGATATCAATACATGCAGAGGTTTTATCAGATGGGAAAAAAAAAAAAGAATGTTCCTATATATTTGTATTGTAGTCTAGAAAATTTGTATTTGTATTGTAGTCTAGAAAAGAAGTCTTGTAACAGAGTGACACTAAAGTAAAGGTGCTCTTCTAATAGACTAAAAGCCTCCGAGTCTGATTTTGGTTACTTCAATTACTGGTTTGTTTTGGGGTTGTTTGTTTGTTTGTGGTTTTTTTAATCTCTTTTACATACAATGCAGGTTAAATCTTCCTGAAGAAGACTAACTTGGTAACATGCACATGACAGAGAATCTGTTTACAGGCCCAAAGACATGCATATACTTAAATGCTTTGGAGGATTGGAGTTAAAATTAGCATTTCATTTTCTTTATTTTCAAACCATACTTTTGCAGTCTTCTTTGTATTACTGCTATATTATTCAAAAACTTTTTTGTGGCTACACTGATCGTTAGAGTTCTGTCCAGGTAACAGATGCCAGCATTTAGCAGTTGTAGTATCTGAACTGCAGTGCACAGAAACTACTGGTACATCAACCACATTCATCCTTCTGTACTGGAATAATCCTTGGAATGTATTAATTGCCAGTTATTGTTTAGATTTACTATCCAGCTCCACCTTCTGGTAAACTTGTATTAAATCTAACTTGTTAAGTTTCTTTCTACTTGCAAACACTGAAAGCAAACTCTTCGCTTTGTAACTATGCTACTGATCAACATTTTAAGGATGAATTTACTGACCTGTATTAACCCTGACAACCACTGAATTTGTACCCCATCATCTGTTTCAGGGATACGTGGAATAAAAGCAGCACTTTCAGAGTAATCAATAAGGACATCACCTGCATTCTCAAGTCATTGAAATTTCTGATTCATGACATCTCTTAATGAATAGCTCCCAGGCTCCAAAATTAAGGAATGCCTTCCTCAGACCCATATTGCCACAGTCCTTTTAATTTTAGCTGTTCTTGAAAAAGAATATGCAAATGTATCTAATGAGATATCCATTCATTCTTGCAGCTTCTCAAAACAGATAAGCATGAATGCATTTATAGTCAAAACTGAGCATAACTGGGTTTACTTAAAAATTGCTCATTTATCTCTTTGCTTCTTATCCTCCTTTTAAAGTATTTTATATGATCAGGCTATTATCTATTATGTACAGGGGACATCAAACACTACTGACTTATGAAGCACCTAGGAGAGCTGCATTCCTATCTTGGGACACAGGGACACTGAATTTCAAAACTAGTAATTTAACTCATCCATTTATCCAGGCTTTTATCTATAAGGGTTTTTTATGCAAACTTCTTGCCTGTGAACTTGTAGTTTTCTTTTTACATCCTCGCCTTTTGTATTAATCTGCTTCTGGTGTATGTGGCTACATCTCTACTAATAAACTAAAGAGAGTTGCAACACATGCTCAAGAACTAGTCAACAATCATCTGCAATGTACACTTCTAGCACACTCCTTGGCACAGTTTCCCCAAGCTAACTGGACTCTCATGGACAAAGCCAAGGCATATTTTAAGGGACAGTTCAGGCCAGTGAGTATTTCCTCATAATATTTTGGGCTCCCCTTCACTGCTCGTTTAATTTTTTAGGATTGGCATAGTCTATAGCTCCCATTTTCTTTTCCTGTGAACACAGAAGACTGAAAAACTGGTCCACCACGTGGCTGTGCAGGCAATGCATCAAGGCATGCAGCCCTGGTATAAATCTTGCGCAAACCATGACCAAAAAGATGCAGTTTCTTTTCCACTTACTCCCCATAAGCAGACCACCTTTGTGTTGGGCTGCTGCTTACAATGTGCTAAGAATAGGGGTTTTGTTATGCCAGTGTGCAGATAGCATACCTTTCAATACACAGAAGGCTGAGGACAGCATATATTTTATTTATTTTCTCTTGAACCAAATCCTTAGCTTCTTTCCATCTTTCTACTCAAGTGGCACTCAGCTGCACTATAGCTAATGGGAATTTGACTGAGTAAGAACTTAACATTTGTCCTCCTGCTGAAGGAAAACATCTTACTGTTTCTTGCTTGTTACCACAGGGCATAAAATGCCTGTTTTTTAACCAAAGTCCCATAGGTCTCAGGACAAAAGGAAAACATAATTCCACCCCTCAAAGTGGTCATAAGACAAGACAATGGGCAGCTACAGACAGATGAATGGGCACAGACAGAGACAACACTGGTCAATGCGATGGGCTGCAACCTAACCATTGTAACTGTAGGCATCGCTGGAAGAAAAACAACTGGAAGGAGAACCAAGCCAAGAGAGGCATTTTATTTGTAGAGGAATTTGCATTTCAGCATTTGGTGGCAGTCCAGACAGAACAAAAACCGGAATTGTTGCAACGTTGGGTGAGAGGGGACGCAGACCCCCCGCCGGGGACACTCTCCTGGCAGGCTGGCCCTGTGTGGGCGTTGCACAACCTTCCAGTCGCAGCAAACTGGCACATGCCAGCAACCACGAAAACACTTCCGTCACAATTTTTCCAGCCAGCCAAGCCTGAAAGAGGCTGGTGGAGCAACTTCTGTCTATGATTACAGGGAACTCCTCCAAGAATGAGGGGCAGAAAAGGAGAAAACATGGTTGTTAGATCTGAAAATGTAACATGCGGGCACTATGCGTATGGCGTCATAAGCTGGCCAAAGATCCGACATCTTCCAGGTGAATGACAGATGATAGGCAGTATAAGAATTGACTGCAGACAGCTAGAAAGGAAAGACTAGATCCTTGCATTTAAGGGAGGAGGTACAGAAGAAGCAGAGGAAGGCTGCAAACAAAAGGTGACACAATCACAGTGGAAGACTACAAACACAAACCGCAAACTGACAGAACTTGGATGAGAGATTTAGCTGTGTACGTTGAAGCTCATAACCTCGTCACACTGTGCAAAGAGTGTATATGGTCTGGGTGAGATTCATGAGTCACCGGCTCTGCCCACACAGACTCTGAGCAACCAGCAGAACAGCAATGCTGTCCCCAAGAACTGGGAAAGTGAGCTTTAGTCAACCTGAATTTAAACTGTTGATTAGCTGTACGTAAAGAAATGCAGGTAACACAAGTGAGATTTTAACTTGGAAGAGAAAGGGATTCTTCTCTAGCAGTGATGTCAGTTGTCTGCATGGAGTGGTCTGTGTGGAGACAGTCAACAGATTTGTGCCTGTGCCTGACTAGCAGTTTGAGGGATTTTACATTGAAAGAGGTGTCAGAAAGGATCATGCTTACAAGGAAACTTGAGTCTGACTGGGCTCTGGCCAGAAGAAAGAAAAGTTACCTCTAGATTCAGTTGCCTGCAGGGTATCTTTGTCCTAGGGTCTTAAAAATAGCACGGAAGAATGGATGGCCATCACCACCAGACTGAAATGGCTAGGACACTTTGTCTTCTCTGAAAGCTCCTCTTTCCCTTGGGTGGAAGGAGACTGACCCAAAAATGGCCTGAAAGATGACGAAAAGGGGATGGCTCGGCTACAGTTTCTCCTTATCATTTTCTGTTGTTTGCAATCTCTTCCTTCGAGATATCTGTCCCCCTTTGTTGAATGTCAGTCCTGGCAAACAGTGCTTTTCTTCACACCCTAACCTAGACAGACAGGGATGTGTCAGAAGTACAGGTGTATCAGACAGTCAGGGTCATGTCTCTTCTCATTAATGGGAGATGTTTACCCGAGAAATCTAGAAGACCATAGTTTTCTTTCTGAGTCCCTAATCCTATTCTTTTCTCACCAACCAAATCAGATGTCCTCTGCAAAGCTTTTAGCTATTGGTCTCATTTTAACCTGTATGACTTTGGAGGTCACTAGGAAAGCTGTTTTGATGACCCACAATTTTATTCTTCTTGATAATTCTGCAACTCACTCGGGGTTTGGACTATAACGACAACAGTTTCCACTCTGAAAAATACTTCATCTTGCCTTTTCTTGCCAGTTGAGTTCAAATGTCTTGCACACTATGTAGATGCCCATTACATTTAATAATTTTTATCTCTTTTCTTCAAGCTTCAGTGGAAGTTTCCACGCCTCTAATGAGTAACGGGATACAAATAACTGTGATTAAAAAACCACAACTTGTAGTCTGTCACAGTATTTTAAATTTATTTATATTTAGATACTCAGTTCAAAATTGTACGTGCTAGACCTCTTAGTGGTTAGAGAAAACAGTGGGGAGTTACTAGTCTGGAGCCAGAGGGTGTCTGATTTTCGTTGGAAGCTGGAATATACAAAGCAGGAGTTGGAGGAGCCAGAAGTCCTTCAGAATAATTTTTCTGTTTTGCAAAATAAACAAAGGAGGATTCAAATATAAGCAATGCTGGGACAGATTCCCATAGGAACACACAGCATATTCTGGTGGAGTCCTGGGGCTCCTTTCTGCTTTGATTTATATCAGCAGCATAAATGATCTTTATCATTTACCAGCTGCCGAGTACCAGCAGAACCTACAGGAGTAATACGACTCAGTAATCTACGATTCAGTTATTTCTTGGTTACCTTGTTGTTTCCCCATCTCTGTGCTCTCATTTAACTGTCCCTGTGCATATGATTTGGCTGATTTCTTCAGTAGGAACAATGAGAGTCAGTACAACATCCTGCCTCCTGCCACTCCTCTCTTCTTATTCAACAAACAGATTTTATAACAGCCAAGTTACAGTCCCTATAGAGCAGTTAGTTATACCAATGCCTTACACCACTGATTGTCTGTATGTGTTGTACAAAACCAAGCTGTACCAGTATGACATAGTTGTACTGGAATAACTGTATCCACAGTCAGGGAGTGCTCCACCAATTGAACTGTGCTGAAATAATTAAATCAATGCCAACTGCACATTCAAACGTGTTCTTAGAAATCCTAGCCATAAGCAGGGAGCTGCCTATTTCCTTAACCTCTGATCCAGCTTCAGAGGAAGGTCTCACCTCCAGTTCCACATTTACCTTGACATCCATCATATATGGCCAGCTTAAATCAGCAGGGCAGCTAGTGGGAATTGCAGATTTTCAGGATATTTTTCCGGTTACAGAAAGGGCCTGGGTCAGCACAAAGTCCCACTCCTGCTCCTCTGATTCCCCCTTCTCCAGTATCTCCACCTGCACCTTCCATAATCATGGAAAGCAACTAGGAACCAAGGGTTGAATGGAATTTGTTCATCTTGCATGACAGCAGGACTCTGTTCTGCATTGAAGCCTCTGGGTGATCGCTTAACAGCATGTGCTTGTGCTGTCTTTTCCACCTATTTAATTGTCTTGTGGCACACAGGGAAGGTACACTGTACAATGAAACAATGTGTACTTCCATGTGTGTCTTTTAAGGGAAAAAATACATAAAGAAACACTTTTTTAAAAATAGGACAACTTTTTTCCGCACTTATGTGTTACTTCAGCTACTTTCAATTATTTTCCAGGATTAGAATATACCATTCTTTGCTGTTTAATACTCGAAGTGGGATGTTTGTTTAAAGCCTTTCTGCCATACACTTTAAGCTAAACAATCCACTGGTGTCAATAAGTCACTTCCCACAAATGAAAACTATTTGCAAAGTCAGAGATATCAAATACCAGGATAGACTCAAGGTCTTCTATTCTCAGCTCATCATTTTACCCTGCACAACCAGAGAATTCAAAAAATTAGCCCCAAAAAGGATCTCAAGAGACCATCTCCTCAGTTCCTCTGCCTCACAAGGTATCAACTCCACCTACGGCATCCCTAGCAGCTGTTTTTCTCTCTGTGCAGACACAGCGTTGAAAGAGAATACCACCTTCATTTCTTCTGGAGCCAAGACAGTTGGAGACAGGCAACACTGGAAGCTGAGAATATCAGTGAATGGAGAAAGACCTTACTCAAAAGCAAGATTTCCCATGCAAAACACAGGAGATCAGATATTTAGGCAACAAATTCATGTTATGGCCAAGTTGATCTGCCTAGCTGCTACTGAAAGGCATTAGTATCTAAGGTCCTTGTCCCTTTTCCCAGCTGCTGCAGTCCCAACACCTTGTCACCTACTCCCATCCTGGTGCTTACCTGATCCCACTGGAGGCTGATTCACACAACTAACTCAGCGGTAAGTTCAGTATTATGTTGTTTAAACTCCCTACAGCACTGCAGGATCAGTCTAGCACCAGAGAGATACAAAAGCAACATCAGGAGCACAGGAGAGGGAAGATGTTTATGGCACGGAGAAGGAAGCACGCCCCACAGACACCTTCCCTGACTGCTGTGTCTTGGGCTTAGCTGCAACCTGGAATAGCACCATCAACCCAGTGTTGATGCTTTAGGTGGGGAAGAGCTGCCACTGCTGCAAGCAACCCCATTGCCAGCTGCTAAACCTTTCCTCCATCCTGCACCCCTCCTTGTGCTACCCTGCATATCTGCGCACCCACACCAGCAGCCAGGCAAAGAAACCAGAGCAAACAGTTGTCCGGGTATGAGGAAAAGGACAAGGCAGGACCTGTGCTGCAGTGACAAAGCGGGGCTAGCTCACTGCCTGCTTGTAAAGCGAGTGTGGAAACTGTGCCCCAGGCTGGGACATGGGCTCGCTTGAAGGACATCCGCAGCAGAGCTGTGTGCACCTGTCACGCCTTCCAGTGTGACCACCATCCCTCGTGGGCGCTCCGATAATTAGATAGCTTCCTTTCCAACAAACAGTACTTGTGCCTTATTTGCCCCACCATTCATCTGCCTCTTCAAGCATCTTTAATATGAGATTTTAATGAGGAGTAGCAGGAAAATGTTTTGTTAGCCAGCACCAGGGAAAACATCCATCTATTTTACCTTCAGTATGGCAATGACCACTCTCATCACCTATGGCTGATGTCCCAGTTGAAACACCCAGATATGCTGGTCAAGCAACACTTCATGATTTTTTTTTTTTTTAAATTCATTTAAAATGAGGCAAAGAATGGCAGGAGAAGAGCTGGAAACTGATATGCTAAAGTCATTATTGCCTGTCATGCTTGGGGTTTTCATGGGAGGGATTTCTGGAGGCAAACAGATTGGAGACTGGGAGCTCAGTGGTACTTGGTTACTTCCATGCTAGGGGCATGGCATTGGGAGGGTTGGCAAGAAATAACGCCAGCCCCTCACTGCTCACCAGCCTCAGAGGTCTTGCGCTGCAAAGATACCAGCTGTGGATTCACTGTGTTTTCTTACCATATAGCATTGCTTTTCCCTGTGATAAGGTACTATGACATCCTACAGACGCAGTGCACTTTGTCCAAAATGTTACTTCTCACAACAGCAATTGCTGTTGTTACTATCATCACAACTGCCTCTCCAGAGTAGCTTTCCAACAGTGACAAGACCAGAGCTATTTGCCACGGCAGCTCCAACTCACATTATCTGCTTTAGCACTATCTCCTGCTTGTGCTTCAGGGAACTGCATCAGCAGGGAAGGTTTTACAGCTGATACCTGTTCAGTAACATCTCGGTACCTGCAGTGGTTTTCATCTATTGCCGTATCATCTGTACTGCACAGAGCCCTAAAGGAACTTCAGGCAGTAGGATGAGAGGGAAGGTTGAGCAGCTGCAAACCTTTACCGGTGGCAAATTAAACCACCCGGCCGTTTCTGTTCACAGCCTGCAATACGAAAGAGCTCAGTGCAAACAAAAAGCATGGCGGAGGATTTCTGTGTTCACAGAAAAGCACATTTTTCTCTGCCTCTGCAAAGGCACTGTGGCCTGGAGGATGAAATGCTACTGCTGAGTGAAGACCGCCCATCTGAGGCAATGCCTGACCAAGTGCTCCGCTTGGACTTGGATTTTCCTTGAACCACAAGCCTGCACGAATCCCAAATTACCCGGAGAAAGAAAAGGCACAAATGAGGTGTTTGTGGTGAGACAGTCTCCACTTAAATAAACCTGAAGCAACAAGGAGTTTTCTGCGGGACTGGCAATAAGAAGCCTTGTGGGGCAAGGATGGGGAGATTGGGGTGACCCAGGAGGAAGGGCGTGCAGGATGCTCGGGGAAGCAGGAGGGACAGCTGAAAACAGCCAGTGCTGCTGTCAGCCTCTTGGAGACGGGGAGATGAGCCACGGCTCGACACTAGAGCAAAGCTGGCCGTTACCCCTCCCAGCCCCTGGTCAAACCTAAGGGACCGTGTCCTCGGTGCTACCACACGGGATAATTCAGCGTCCCCCCCCTCGACCTGCGGGCAGGAGTTCTGCCAGCGAAACGAAAACAAAACCTCTCTGACTAAGTACATAGAAACCGTACTCTCAGCTGGAAATGGCTTTCTGCAGTCCTGGGGCCTCTCTTAAAAGCCAAGTCAGCATTTTATACCGGTCTGGGTACCAGAACTACGGTCAAATTGCACTGTCGCTTGTTGAAGACATCTAGCAGAACTATTTGCTGTCAGGGAATTAATTTCATTGAAGTGGAAATATTTCACAAGTCTGTGACAATTTCATGGAGGTTTTGCTTCAGAGATAAAGCTGGAGGAGATGGTCTAGCACTACCACAAGGTCAGGGTTTCTCTGAACGAAGCCTTGGGCTGTGACCTTGAAATTACTTTCTGTAGTGTTTTTCTTTCTAGTGTATATTTTGATATATTATTTTTAAAAGACGGTGTCAAAAAGAAATGTTTTTATCCGAAATGAGCATTTTCTAGAATATTATTTTACAAGAGCATCTATATTTCAGAGGCAGAGGAGTGGATCCTCGCTCATTAAATTCCTACATAAAAAAGTACAAAATATATTCCATTTCCCACATGTATCAAAGCTATTATCACTCTGAGCAAAAAAATCTTTATTTTCCCATTCTTCTTCACGAGCATAGTACTAGGGCAAATACGCAGTCCTCCTGAGGAATTCACTTAGTGGAAGCAGTAATTCAGGAGTGCCACATCTTCCTAGGGAACGTGTCTGAATCGCCCCAAATGCTTGACCTCTCTCTGATAGCCCGCGCAAACGCTAATGACTCTAATGCCTCTCACGCTCTGTGCCTAATGACAGCGACTCCTGTTGCCAATTAGATGAGATTAGGGGAGAGCTGTCTTGTGCATACTGTACATGACAGCCTATTCCTAGAGCCATATATTGCCTCTAAATTGGCTAATGCCGAATTCAGGATGGAAATGGAAAGCTATTTGTGGGAGGCTTGTCCTGAGTCCCCAGCAGGGTGTGAGAATTCGTGCTTAGTGCTGATGGTAGGGTTATGCTGATGGATGTAAAAGAGGGCTGCCAAGAAGAGAGTCCGGAACCATTTTCTAAATAGCAGTGATAAAAATTACTGTTAGAGCCTAAATCTACACTGTTTTCCTATATTCCAGGCAACTCCGAGCTGCCTAGGGGAGCAAGGACATAATTCGCCCTCAGAGTATCATTATGTGAGTTTTTGTACACTAAGCTTTTTATATCCACCTCACAAGAAGGAAGACCGACAGGGAAAACTTGGCAGGAGACTGCGAAAGAAAAAAGTGGAGAAAAAAGGAAAACAGCCGGGCGGACTCACCAGGACCGGCGACTGTGCGAGAGTACCGTCACATCAGACCACATCGTAACGCTGCATGGTCAGAGGTGTCTTATAAACCCATGACAAAAAACTACGAGAGTAATGAAATCAAATTTTCATGCATTCCATTTGCTTTCTGGAGTCTGGGAGGGGACTGGTTTTAAAACGCAAATTTTGGAATAAAATATTCTCTTTTGATTTGTCTTAGCTATTTTAAATATGACAAGAAGTTCTTGCCACTCAAAAATTTCTGTTGGAAATTTGTATTGCACAAAAAGAACTCTTTCTTAGAATCAGAACTTCCTCTAAAAATGTGATTTATTTTTTTTTTTCTGATCTCTGTCAAGCAAAATGTTTCAAAATCCTGGAATGTGAATTACAATAGACTGGATTATATTTAGACCTTTGTTGATATTTACTTTGTTCAATTTTTCTTTTTTCTTGATGTTTATTTTGTTCAATTTTTCAATATTTATTTCTTTTCAAATTGTTCACAGTACTGGAAAAGTTACAGGAAAAAACCCCTAAAACTCAGCTGCCCTTTTTCAAAGCTGATGAAGTTGCATGTTAGCAGTTTCAGTTTCAATTTTTTCCTTCTTAAACTAGTTTTTCTAAGTTGACACAGTCTTAAAAAGGCATATGAAACAAAATTAAAAACTAAATAATGGAATAAAAGCACTGACATTCTTAATGCTATTTGCTTTTAGTGATCAAAAGAAAAAAACCTAAAAATAAAATTGTATTTGGGAAAAATAGAAAAATGTGTAAAAATATTAAAAACTGAAAAATGCTCTACCTTTATTGACACGAAGCAGAAACAATTTTATATTTGGGGTTTTCTGTGAAATACCTCTGATGTTTTTCTAACAGCTTTAACCCACACATAGATTTGTGCAGTGTAAAAAAACAAAAAGGGATACATTCAAAACTACCCCGTCTTTCTTTCCAGGGTGAGTGGAAATTGTCCTTTCTGATGCCTATACCAGATACACTTTTTTATTGTACAAAAAGAAAACATATCTACCTACATACACACACGCACACACACACCCCAAACGTCTTTAAATAGGGAAGAACTTTAAAAAGTGGAATGTCCATAATAATGTGCGGAGTATATAAAAATCAATTCCCCTTAAGTTTTATTTTTACATATGCTCAGCAGCAAAGCCACACAACAGACAGGTCAGATTAAAAAAAGAAAGAATATATATCTGCTAGCACATTCTCATTTGTATTTTTCTATTTACATAGACTTTTGCAGAGTTTTGTGTTTGGCAATTAGATCTAGTTTTCACTTTCACCCTCCAAAAACTGTATTGTCTACAGTACATCCCTCTTGTTGGTCAGAAGGAAGAATTTCTTTTCAGGCAATTTTTAGATCCCTTCTGCTCTCCTGTTGCAATTTAGTTATATCCTATCAGGAGGTTCTGACTGACATCCCCAGGATTCCCCTCTCTACCAGAGGGAAATGTCAGGATCTGATATTCCCTCTCCTTTATCTTCAGCTAGAGAAAAAATAAAATTCTTTTTAAGAAAGACTGCAAGACATATTTGTCCCCTTTGCCTTCTTAATTTTGGGTTACTCCATCACGTTAAGATCAAGAATGCATTGATTACACTCTCAAGATTATAAAATGGCTGATAAAATAAATAAACTAAAGAATATTCATCACTTCACCCCTTATGTCTTTGCTACCTTTACTACATTTCACATTTACCATTCCACAACATAAAACCACTATCAGGAACTTTTTTTTTTTCACTTTCCTGATGCTGTTTTCCCTGTATCCACATTCCACTCTGCCATTACCTTTTTCCCGTTTTTCCTCTTTCCCTCCTTTGGGCTGGAAGCATTGTGCAGGACCTTCACCCAGAGACAGCTTTTGCCATCTGTAACCAGGGGTCTCTAGATGCTTCCTCGTTAAGTTTTATTGGTGTGTTGGTTTAAGGAATAATGTTAGCCAGCTGATCTTACTAGCTGCACAGACTAGCAAATTATGTCATAACCACTGTTACAATCTCCACCTTACAAATTAGTTTAGCAAGCTGTTTCTATTTTATCCCAGAAGCTCCCAGGAATATTTCTCATACGCTGTAATGTTCAGGTTTGTTTCTTGTGGTATACTGAGCCAGGTCTAAAGAAAAACCATGACCTGCCACTGTACCATCTCTAGTTGATCTCCTGCGTTGTGATTTATGGAGAATTGTGATATGAAGATTGCAGAAATCAATATTTCTTTTGGAAGACTCCTTTGCCTCCCCACCCCGGGGCTGTGAGATCCTCGAGAAAGTCACACAGCAGATCAGATGCTGGTTCATCTGCAGCCAGTAACAGAATATTTTGGGCAAGTGTATATCCCACCAGGTCAGCTGCTAATATTTCGCTCTTGCTTTTCAGCGAGGCAGGCAGGCATGAGATACTCTGACTAAGGCCCAACTTGCACATTCCCACTAAAGCTTAATTTGGCTGCATTGCAACATCTGTGTTGTGCTGAGTCCAGTATCTCTCTGTGCTTCCAGGGCCAAACTCATCTATCATCACAGGCAGCAGTTTGGAAGATGGCAACTGCTGCTGCTGCTGGTCCCAACTTACTGACAAAAAGAAAAGAAAAAAAGGATCATTTTGGATTTTGAAAGGTCCCCGATAGCTGAGGCTAACCCCTAGACAGAATCAGGCCAGAGTTACTCTCTGGACACCCCTCCCACGCGAGAGGTGGTACCCTTGAAATTTAATAAAAAGAGCAAACGGCACCCCATAATTTTTGTCCCAAGCACTGACTGAAAGGTGACATTACACAATAAGAGTAAATCTCCTGCTCCGCTTATACAAGCTGAGTACCCAGAGACATTTCTGCCATAACTCCCAAACAAAAATAGCAATGGGTGAAATACAACCTGCGTGCTGTTGTCAAAAACAAGTGCGAGTATTCTAGTTAATGCTTGGCAGCAAGCCGGGGAGCCAAAGTTCACCGGAGGGGCCCCGCTGGGGATTCCTGGAGGCACTGTATAAATCTCTGCTCCGCTCCCCACCGCCGGCAGCGGCTCGCGACACGCTGTGTATGGGAGCACCCCGAGAGGTATGCCCCAGGCTGCCGGCAGCAAACACACGTCACAGCCCGAAATAAATAACGTGAATACACGCGCCCTACGTGTGCACGCAGGCACGGAGGAGCAAGGGCGGTTCTTCGCTTAATGCAAACAAATAATCTTGATCTGATAATTGTTAACCAATCACTGAGACTCTCACTCATTTGGATCTTACTGGGCTTTTATATCTGATAATTGTGGCCTGATCCTTTCTGCTCTCAGTGGCCCAGCACGCACCGTGAAGCTTCCCCCGGTAATTCAGTTTCTGACTCAACAGCTCAAAGTCAATCCACTGCACGTCTTTTAGGGAACCATGCAGTCTTATTTTAAAGGTTCAGCGTGATGCAGGACTTACCTTATCTATTGCTTGTCTGTCCCAAAGCTTAAGTACATCCACTATTAAAAAACTTATATTAGGTTTGAATTGTTCAGCTGTCAGATCTTGTTATACCTTTGTCTGCTAGACTGAAAGGCCTTGTAATATCAGATATCTTCTCCTCACATAAGTAATTATAGAACATGATTAAATCGTTTCTTAAGCTCTTTTACAAGTGAAACAAATAGATCCCTTCTAATCTCTCATAGTAAGCATGTTTTCCAGGCCACAAACTGTCCTGGCAGGAGTCAACAGAGTCAAGTGAAGTCTGTGGAGCTACACCAGTCCTCCCTTGCTTAGGATCTGATCCCCAAAATGCTAACACGAATATTTGCAAACTAGAAAGTGTCTAGGTATGTAACTAGACACGTTCTAGTTTCATACCTTTTATTCAGTTCACAGAAAGTATTCACTGTGTTGAATGTGAGTGCTCCCATTAAGTACAGCATATTTGTACACCTACTCAAATAAATAGACTACCTGTAAATATAAAACTAAGCAAACTTCAGTATATTTATCCAATAGAAAATTCTGACATCTCACCTTCTTATTTTATCCCAGCTTAGCAATTCAAACGTTAACATTTCTCAGAGAAAGAAAAATCACGTTTTAACAAAAAAATGGCATAACACTGCATTTGCATATTCTTCCGTGCAGATATATCACATCAACATTCCCCAAACTAAAACACTTCCATGTGGTTCAATGCTGTTGCAAATTGCCTCGTCGTGGTAAATTGCCTCGCAGGGACTGCAGGTCGGTACCCTAACAAACGCCCTCAGTGCTCTGCAAAGGGCTCCCCGATGAGACCACGCACCCTCTCCCTGGCTGGCTCATGCCTTCCGGAGCCAGGCAGAAACCCGTACGGCAGTGTGGGAAACGGGGACTTCCCGGGAGCTTAGCTCTGGGAAAAGGTTAACAGGCTAAGTTATAACACCAGCACTTGGCCTAATGCTGTACCGAGCTGCTCTGAAAGGTTTTAGGTAAGCAGAGCATAGCAGAATTGTCTGATCCGACTTGAATGAAGACTGAAGTATTTCATACTCATAGCATGCTCTGCAAAAACTCTTGCCGACTGCTTTTCATGCATATGTGTTTCACAAGTGTCTACATGCCTATTGCCCATACAAACAGAGCTGCCATATAGAGCCCAACATATATATATACATATAAATCACAACCAAACACACATGTCTTGAACACACGCAGTCAGCATACCTAAAATTTAGATGGCTGGTCTAAATAGATGTCTTGTGCAAAGTGCCTCCGCCATCAGAGGAGATGAATCTGAGGACAGGACGAGTTGCTTGCTTTGGAAGTTTCTCTCTACTTACTAGGAAGTAGCTGACTCAGACTAGAAGCTAAACTTTAATATGGCTAAAAATACATATTATGCACACCAAGATGTGGTAAAAGCACATAAACATTTAGTTATCCTGCAGATGCATGCCAGCACAAAGCATGAGTATGTAGTACTGCTAATACAAGCACATACCCGGTTATCTACCCTGCAAACAGAAACAGAAACCCTTTTTACCAGCTCCCAAAATTTGATGCGGGTCCTGCTATTTTCTTCATGCCTTTTCTTAAACCTCAGCTCTTACTGCAAAATGATCACTGCAGAATCAGAAATCTACTTTTACAATGAAAATGTTGCTCTTCTGTCATCAAAGCTGTAAAGATCAGATTGAAAACATGAATCTGACAAGCTAAGAAAAAAAAAAGAGAAAGTGGACAAAAGAAACCAAAATCTATAACTTTCCCCAATCTTATGACTTACTCCGTCTTGCTCCATTATTTTTAACACTTGGCAACACTGCTACAAGCCCATACACTTTAAAAACACATTCACAAGGAAAACCTAAAAACATAAATACACGTAGATATTACTGGCATGAACTCAACATATGTATGCATATCTTACCACCACTGTGCAAACGTGGATGTACAAACTATACGGATGAGGGTATATTCTGCAAAATGTATACATGTGTAACACCTGCAAATACTCAACATGCATCCTGCACAATACAGTCACATCACCACAATTATGCACACACAAACATTGCAAACCCACATACCTGCAATTTTGGAAGCACAAAATAGTCTGACTTTCTGAGGAGAAGTAATGAAAATATTTTCACTTGTAATTGATACTTTGAAAGTAAATGAAAAATTTTATTTTGGTTCAAATTAAAATGTCAAATTTTGGTTAGAAAAATAAATGAAATGCTTTTATGTCAAAATAGCAATTTAAAATGACAGATTTCCTTCGGTTTCAATTTAAATTGTTGTTTTGTTTTGCAAAAAAGAAAAAATATTTAACACCGAAGGAAAACAAAAATGAGCATTGTGTTTCGGTGGGCCAACCCAAGGTAAAAATACTGTTTGGAGAAAATTAAAACCGACCAGAGAAATTGTAATGAAAATTTTTCATTCAAGTTTTCCCTTGGGAACCTTTACTTTCTAGACAGTGGTAATGCACGCATACAACTCCCTTCTTATTCCGCACACGTGTATGATCTGTAAGAGTATTTCATAAGGGCACACTCCCCACACTTTACACACACACACGCTCATGGGCACTTTGTGTTGTGCTTTCGGCATGTGTGCAAGCATCAAACACGCATTGGCCCGCAGCAGACACACACATGTGGTCTCTGTTAAGAAACCCAAGAAATAAAGCCAATTTTAGATCAAGTGAGCTGTGGTCCCCTGGCTCAGGTTCTACTGCAGGTGATTCTATAAACAAAGTTTAGTGCCAATGTGAAAGAACAAATACGCTATAAATAGTTCATGACTTCCAAAACCTCTTGTCTCATTCCAGTCCTTGCTCTAAACCAAACCAGCAGATGGGCTGAGAGCACTTCAAACCCACTCCTTGAAATAAAACGCTGGAAATAAAGAAGAACAGCATGAAGGCAGTAAAACAAAATAGGAAAAGGAGGAGAGGGGGGAGAAAGGCTTTAATTTATTGGGGAGAGTGTTGGGAATGTAAGAAAAGCAGGAGTGGAAGGAAGAAAGGGGACATCACCCTGGCTGATTGCAATTGTCATTAACTTGCAGCAAGGGTATTAAATTGCAGCGTGGGTGCAAGTGCACGCGGCCCACCTCCAAGCCAAACCTCCTCGGCATCTGATTCTTCTCCGCACTGACGGATTTAATGCCCTGGCCCATGCGGTTTATTTACTGCCTCTTGCTCCATTTAATTGAACCCAGGGGCCTTCACACCAGTACGGGTCAGTGACGAAGCATTTGTTACCTGCGCCAGGCAGCACACCAGAGGCAGGCGAGTGGGAGGGGATCGGCCATTTGAGCACAAAAAAGCAACAGTTGGAGCCTGTGTGGGGGAACGTGGTTCGCTGTGGATTCTGATTAGTTTTACGAAGCAGGAGGTTGCTCTGACATCTGGGGAGAGTTTGCAAGGAACTGGGACAACGCGGGGCTGATGCAGCAGACTTTGCATGTTGTGTGCATTTATACACAGACAGAGGTGTTAGAAGAACTTGAGAAAATCCCCAAATTACCTGGTGCAGATTAAGTTCCCTAAACACAGTTAAGGAGGCAACTGGTTTAACTATAACCTTTATAGCTGCTGAATGTCAAATAACAACAATTACGCTGCATTTAAGAGTAAGAAAACCAGAGTATTAAGGTATTTACCTGCACAAGAAATCTGGGATTGCGGCAACTAAACAAGGTGAGACAGCATTACTACTAGGTAATTAAAATTAAGGTCTACTGAGATGAAATAAAACTGGAGTTGTATGTAATTCCGTATTTCCGTATTTGTGCTGAAGTGCAATTCTGCTGACTGAAAAATCAGTCTTCAGTGCTGCTGGAAAAGTCTCCACAGAAATGAAAGGGCAATGATTGAGTGATAGCTAGTGGATCTCCAGGAGAGGTCACTATAATATGACAACATATAAAAATTTAGGGTACACGCGCAGCAGACAGTGCCATGGAGAGATAGCGAGGCAGGCTCCAGAGACGGTCGTTCTGCATTAGCACGGTGCTCCACGCACACCCATCCGCTGTGCTGAGAACCACGCTCTGTTACGCCAGGGAAAGCACAGGGCTGCAGGACCAGCTCCGTGCGCCATGCCACGCAGGCACAGCTTTAGGAAACTCTCTTTTCAGGAGCTGTGCTATGAAAAGAACAGTAGGGCTGGGAGCACATAGCTCGGGAATAGAAACAAGTTGGTCACAAATGCTGTACAGCAGACAAATAAGACTGCAGGTACCAGAGACCTGTTGAAAAGGTGCAGTCGGTGTAAGAAAACATAATATTTAAAAAAAAAAAGGAAAAAATAGTATGGTCCTGACCACTGCACTAAACAGAAATGGATTTTTGCACAGGACTCCATACAAACTACATTGCTAATTGCTACATAGACTTCAGGCAGCTAGATGGACTCCCGACATTACAACAGTAACTATCAGAGACTGAGCAAAGAGGTATTTCCTCAAATATGGCATCCCCAAAAAACATAAGACTTTGTTTTTCCTTCAGAAAGATTGTGGCAATTATTGATGAAAAGGAAGACCTCACCTCCATCACACAGTCAATCCAACAGGGACACTGTTAAAATTGCTAAAATTCTTTCAAAGTTGCAGAAATTGCTCACTATGCTACTCCAGGGCAGACAAATGTCCTGGAAAGGCACTAGTGAGAATTTTTGGTGCTTAGAGAGAGCTTCAGCATAAGGAAAGCCAGGAACAGTAAAAAGAGTAACAGAAAAAAAAGACGGAAGAGAAAAGCAAACAGTTGCCTTGACAAGTGTCCCAGAGGTATGATATCTGAACAAGAACTGACTTAGATTAAACTGTTCTCTCAGGAGAATTCTCATCCTGGGAAAGAAGTCACAGGGGTCAAAGAGATAAAAATTTGTTCATAATCATAAGAGTGGATGGTCTTTTTCCCTGGAAGCACAGATAAACCTGTCCACCTCAAACACACAATCAAGACATAAGAACAGAAGAAAAAAGTCCATTGCACTCCTCAGTAAGAGATGAGAGGAATTTAGTCTGGCAGGCTGGATGGATGGAAACACACTGTCCCAACACCCCCACCACCACAACAACTGAGGGCAAGGTGATGCCCTTGAGTTACAGGAATGAGTTACATTTACACTTTTATCAAAGCACTCACACATTATACACAAAATTCCACACATTTTATAGGCTTGAAAAAAACAACTCTTCTTAGCCAAAAGAAACTTTTTACCTTTGCCCAGGCAATTTTACAGGGAGTTGCCTTTAAAAAATCTGCATTATGCCATGTCAGTCAATATAGGTTTTATGGGAATATTACACAGTGTAAAATATGTAAACAGATTATCCTTCTTGTGTTTTATTTTATTTTAAATAAATATACAAAAAAAAAAAAGACAATAAATAATTCTGTAGTGGGACCATTTATATAAAAAATTACACTCTAATTCCAGATGGCAATACTGAATGTTGTGTGGGCATGACTGAATAAAACCTGAACATTGCAGTATCTTGGCATGATATCACACAAAATCAAAACACATACCAGAAGTGTAGGCAATGCCAGTCAAATGCTTTGAGAGGATGAAGAATGACATTGGAGTTGCTGGATAAGGGCAGAAAACTAACACATTCATCTGCCGTTGTTCTCAAGCTTGCCTGGGAAGGCAAGGACTCACAGTCCTTCTCAGGTGTGCCCCAGTGAGAAAATCAGTATAATTTTTGCTGTCAGACTGGAAGTAAGACAAGAATGAAAACAGAAAAAACCTTAGTCATGTCTCCTAAGTTTTAAAGCATAAAACCATAGTAAATGTAGGGTAATTTAATGGTTGTGTTACCAAACACTTGGGAAGTTTCAAAAGGAATACAATCTGTAAAATCAAAGAGGTACCTAGGCAAAGTCAACAGGTTAGCGGCACAAACTTCTTTAGTTCATCAGGGTAAGTTCTTAGCTTTACATTGCAATAGTACAAAGGTGCTGTATTTGAAGAAAGCGAACTGCAGGGAATAAAGATAGCTAGGAGGTAAGATATGCTCAGTGACATCTTTTAAAAACCGTTGTAAAAGCAGAGACCACTAGAATATCTTTCATCACCAAAGGTAGGTTCAGGAGATTATGGGTTACACATACAATGCTATTTAGGCATTCAACTGGTTTTAGAAATCTGGCCCTGTACTCCTCTGAAATATAAGGAAAGTAGTTATATAGTGTCTTCCCTATAAGACTGTTTCATTAAAGAAAGGACTCAGTGACGAATACTGCTGAAAATAATTGACTGGCTTTTGGTTCTCACAGAGGTGAGGAAGAAGATCTTTAATAATGAATGAACTGAGGGAGGGGCCATTTATATTGCATGCTTGATTAGTGTTATTTACAGCGTGCCCAACCATAGCTGGTTTTACCAAGTCAAACAATTTGTACTAAAGGGTCTGCTGAACTTTACCAAATGGAAGGAGAGCTGAGTAGAAAACATCAGGCTTCAATTGCTTCAGAGAGAAAATCTAAGAGAAGGATCAGTGATTAGAGAGAGTTGACAGGAAATATTTGATAAGCAGCAGACCTAAGGAACTGTTACGTGTCCATTTTCAAAATCCCTTTCTTTCCTGCTGTGCAAAACCAAGAGCATTATTTGGCTATGTATGAACCACAAAATCTGAAACATCTGGGGGGGTGGGGGGGGGGCGTGGTTAGACAAAAGGAAGGACAAAGAAGGAAGCATTTATGCATTCCTGTTCCTTCACTGAAAAGGATATTTTTCTGCAATATATGCTCCATAAGCACTGGGTATGCTGCAGTATGGGGAAAGAGGGACTTGATTCTGCCTAAGCATCTCTTTGAGGACAGCACTTCAGCAGAGCAAGCAGCCTTGCACTTGCAATCATTCTGCATGTGTAGGAAGAAACATATTTCTGGCAACAGACCAAATAAATTAAGGGTGTAATAGAGAAATCTGTCTCACTCTGATTCAAAGATTCACAGCAAAGACAAGAGATGAAAAAATGTGAGAAAGCAGGTGCCAGAGAATGCCCATTATAGCCATTCTTACTTTAGCTGAAATGGAAATATTAATGCACCCCAGATACCAGTCAGAGCTCCTTGGACCATGGGGCTCCACATGCATTCAGCCTGCCCTGGAGGTAGCAGCCCCAGAGGGACAGTGTGCACTCGCTTGGGCTGCTGCAGGATGCGTGAGGATTTTGAATGTATTCACATGGTAAGACAGAACAGTCAAAGCTGTCATGATAGTACAAGGGAGCACCAGGTAAATTATTTTTTAAGTGCTTTGGTTTCCTTTTTTCAGACCTTCCCAGGCAGCTCCCTGTTGTGTTAAAAATTAGGTGATTTGCTTCCTCCTCCTTCATCCCACAGAGCATTCTCCTGTGAGAAATTATGAGACTTGCCACCACCTTTTCCACCTTGTTGCATCAATTCATTGTTCCTGTTAATCAAGGGGGTGGCAGCTCTAAGCAGCCAAGCAAGTAGTGAGGAGCAGAGGAAAGAAAATGGACCGTAAGTGGTGAGGTTTAGCCCTTGAGGACTCCTGCAGAGAGAAGATTCACAGGAGAGAGCCCTAACCCCCAGGTAGCTACTCTTGCACCACCTTTACAGTGTCTTTGCTCCATCAGGACTCTGCATGTTGTTGATTCTCCTCTAAGACAGACCTGATGCACGGCAGGAGCAATTAGGAGGTGGCCACCACCACAGCAGGAGTAGCTGACGATCAGTCAGCACAGAGAGGTAGGAAGGAGTAAAACTTTGTGAGATTGATAGGGAAGGATGCTCACCTTGCTCTTTGAGAGAGGCATATAAGTCTCTTCAACAGAACGTCCCCTACACAATGGACCACTAACTCATGTTTGGCACTATATCCATTTGCCTTGAGTCTTTCTGATGACAGTGTGACAGTGGGAGAACCAGGGAGAGAAACGATGCCCTGAACACTAGGCTTGACTGCTTGCTGTACCTCTGGAAACATCTGTCCTGCTGCACTGCTGAGGTGGAGACCTGGGATAGCTGTGTCACCAGCTGCCACCAATTTACGTATCATGTCATTGAACTCTGCTTGGAACAATAGGTATGTTGCTTAAAACACTGGTGGCAGCAAATTTTCCTCTGTTTACACAGGGCTTTAGGGACAGCAGGAGTGCCAGTCCAACACAGGTGGCTTGTAACTCTCCTAGTGTCACAGCTCGATGCTAGTGTGAGGAGCTGTAACCCCACTATCAGGGGTCTGTCCAGCTAGGGGCAATGAGTCAATATTCATTCCAGAGTCAGCAGGGCACAGAATAAGAGATGACAGTAGACACTCATGTCCCATGGCTGTTAAGCTTGACATAAGAGAGCCACTAGCAAAGGCAGTACTTAAAAGAGTTGAGCATAAAGAGTGAAAGAAGCAATTTCTATTCAGATTATACAAGATTATTTTCTATCTGATTTTGTCAGAGTCCACCTTGTTGAAGTGTTCATCAGCTCAAAGGTCTTTAGTTAACAATTCAACATGTCTTTTCTCTTAAGAATTTTTCATTATCATCTCTATGTCTTTGCAGCAAAGAAGTTTAGCAAGCATGAAAAACAAGACTTGTATGTATTATATTCCTGAGGTTTAAAAAAAAGTAATAAAACCCAAAACTTCCCTGACTTCAGTTGAACATGTTACTAGTTTATATAAACATAGAATGAAACTCGACATAAACTGGAATTGGAAGAACATAATATGTCACATTTTTTTCTCCATACTTCGTTTCAGCTGTGTTACAACAACGTTTTCTATGTTTTAAGAAGCCTATGAACAGATTCAGGTGCTGTCACCATAATGATCATGAGAAGAAGATGAGGAAATACAGAGCACATGCTTTCTCAGCTTTTCTGGACCAAAAGCATCCTGAGCAAGTGAGACAGCCATTAAAGGAACCAAAACCACACAGGACACATCTCTTATAGTCATGATAAATGAATAGAAGAACTAGCCTTTGAGTCCAGCATTCTTGCTTCCCCATGCCTTTCCCTATGCCATTAGCCAAGGGGACTCAGCAGGAAGGAAGTCTATAGGATTAAGTGCTCATCAGTAAATATAGAAATCAATTTGCACTGGCTTTGGAGGGATTTGGGAACTAAACACTGATGGGTCACACTCATACATAACATATGTCATCAGGATGTGATGCACTGCCAGTATGATAAATTTCTATCAAGGATGCTTCAGTTGATCAGCCAAAACAGAATTTCATTGTATAACTGAAAGCTGCATCAGTTATTTTCCTCACATCATATCTCAGATCAGGGGAGTACTAAGCTGTGATGAAAATTTGCAAGAAATTCTTTTAAAAATGGAAACCTTTTCTCTTCCCTGCTTCACAAAATGGATGGTGCTTTCTTCAAAAATGTGTCCTGTGCAAAAGGTTAGGTCTGAAAAGTTCTGTAAAATAAACTGGAAAAACTTAAACTTGGGCAAACTTAAAAATGTACCTGTCAACTTGTTTCTTGTGATAATTCATAGATGTAAACACAAGAAAGACTATTACCATTCAATCTGTTGTAACACAAAACACATCTTCACTCAAAGATTCTTTTCTATACTGATATGATGTCCTCTATCAAAGTGAGTGAATGATTCCCATTTCCATGACCTGGAGAAGGCTTTCAGGAAGGAATTGCCCAGAAATCTGGCACTGGTCCAGAAAGTAACTGTGAAATAGAAATACATTCTCAATTTGAAGTCTACAGCCAATTACGAATTTAGCTTTTCCCTTGACAAACTGCTTGGTGATTAATTATACTCATGGTTGAGAAGTTGTGTGTTTTTTTCAAATTTGCATTTTTCTAACCTCAGTTCCCAGATGCCACATCTAATTATACCCTCATCAGCTAGATTAAAGGGTCTTAGAATGACATACATCTTCTCCTTTTGTAGACATCTACTGATCATGTTTAATTTACCCATTAATGTTCCCTTTCATGGGCTAAACGAAATGAGCTATTTTAATTTCTCATTTTAAGGCACATTTTCCAGACTTTCTTTCTTTCTTTCTTTCTTTCTTTCTTTCTTTCTTTCTCTTTCCTTCTTTCCTTCTTTCCTTCTTTCCTTCTTTCCTTCTTTCCTTTCTTCATGCTTTCTTCAATATTCCAACTGCATCCTCTGAGTCAACACCAAAAACACAGCACTTAAGGAGTAATCTTTGCAGTATCCTACACTGAGGTTTTGTTACTTCCTTAGTACAAAATCATTTGAACTGCTTCTGTTTCTCAGGCCCACAGGCTCCTGGTCTGCAGTCCCCTCAAATGATCAAAGTCTCTGTGTTGATTTTCAAATCCCAAACTTAATCATTCAGAGGATTCAGGCTGCGATGTTTCTTAAAACATTTTCAGCTACTACACTACAAGTAAACACCCTGATCGAAACTTGGTTTAACATGAAGCATTGGTCAGCAATTTTACAAAACAAAGGATGTTACAATTAATCATTAAAGTCAATGGAGCTAATAATAACAAGAAGATCATACAGACATGTCAGTTCACAAATTTTTGAACAAATGTTCCCATTTAGAAATGATTGATTCTGCTGTAAAGATCTGTGGGAGTACAGCTTAGAATAAACACAGGGGATTGTTTTGTCAAAAGTGTGAATAAGCTATTTTGCAAATAAGAAACATATACAGAAATGGTTGAATAGTCTCACACGTGTACAATACAAATTCACAGAACCAGGCATACCCAAATGTGAGTTTTTATGTGATTACACGTTGCATAGTCCCCACTACTGTCAAACGATATTTGCACTGACATAAAGAAACTCAAAAACACACAATACTGTGAAACAAGTAACCTTTTCAGAATAAAGAGGGAATAATAAAACACTGAGCAGGAAAAATCTTTTCACTTCAGAATGCCTCATCTCTTTTTGCCTTGGGAATAAAAAATCCCTTTACAGTCAGACTCACGGCAACTCTCTCCAGACATGCTACAGGGTGCTTATTTGTAACATTCACGTTTGTATAAGGCAGTCTGTTCAGTCAAAAATTAAAAAAAAAAAAAACAAAAGGCAGCATATATAATCCTTTTCTGCACTCACTAAGTTCTGTAATTGTTCCCTAAAGTGATGTGTTTCTGTAATTAAGAAGTTTGAGAGAAACCTCTACAGGCAAATCCAGCTGATTTCTTTTTCATTAATTAAGCTAATCCATGAAAGAAGTGCTTTCAGAGCCATCCTGACTGTTAAAAAACAATCCTTTGAAAGCAGTATAACCTGAGAGACACTCTCTTTTTCCATCGTGTCTGACTTAATGTTCTCATTTAGTTCAAAAGGAACCACTGAGATCAGCCAGGAAACCTCATGTGCGTGCACAGGCAGAGCAGAATAATTCTGTATAAAGGAACCATTTCTAGTAAACCTGGAGAATAAATATAGATGTCATGTCAGTCTGCAAATGAACATTTGGCGAATCATTAGATGATACTAATTTGTTGAAGTCAGAAATGAAGAGGGTGAAGTCGTGAGAGAATTGTGCTCCAATGATTAGATCACTGATTATCTCATTTTAATATTTATGAACCAAAGCTATCAGGTTGTCCCAGAATTCATGCAGGACTCTTTATGCAGTATTCAATAGTCAGTACCAAGGATGCCACTGGCTTTGAGATCTGTTCTTTGCTCACTTTTACCTGTCACTCATAATTTTTCCAAACAGTGATAGAAACGAAAGGATGAGAGGAATTTAAATCCCCTAAAAGTGGGCTGTTGAATGAGCCAGGAAAAAAGGGATTCAGCTTCTAATAGATACCAGTTACCCTAGATATGCTTCCATCTCAAAACACCACGTGTACAGAGAACAAACGTGCTGATGATGTGGTAAGCCATTTGGCCCAAAAAAGGAAATTACATTCAAGTACAAAATATTGAATCACTTGGATATGATTTTCATACTGAAAAAAAAAAAGGGGGGGGGGGGGGGGGGGGAGGGGGTGTTTCACAATTGGCACTAAAGAAAACAGTTTTTAAAAGGCCTGTCCTTGCCAGTTTTTGTAAACTGCTGTAGCAGGTCACCCTCTGAGGGTGAGGAAGACTCTTTGGGGTGGGAAGCAGGAGAAGGCATGCACCAGTGCAGGGTTACCAATTGTAAGGATGGCCTTCATCCAACTCCATTATGTCAGCCCAGGAGTCCTGATGTTAAGATTTAGTTCTGCTTTGTATGACCTTCTGAGTTTTTAATATCACATCTGACAAAACTCACAGGATGTTACTAGGTCTCTCAACTCTAACTGGTATTGATCTACATGAAAGTTTCTGGTACATGTCGGTTAAGACAGAGTCCCACACAGAAATAGTTGTGAACATGAGATGTTACCGCTTACAGTGAAATACCTACACATTTCAGGAACTGCATGGTTCAGGATTTCTTACAGTTATTGGAAAACCACTTTCTACCATGTATTCTAACCTACAGTTATTCTACGGGAAGAGGTATTACATGTCACCATCACAATAAGCTATCCATTGCAACACCTCTAAAGTAAGGGAGAGTGCAGGGTTTTATTTATTTTCAATGACCCACTGCATCACTCTTAGCAAGTTCAATTCTCTCTCTTGCAATAACATTCACAGATCTTGTATGAAGTATGCTGTTTTATTATGGGTACAAATTCTTTCAAGCTTGTCATGCTGTCATATGATAGCACAGGTGTCCCATCCAATCAACAGTCATTACTTCATGCAAACTGTCAGGACAATGCTATGCCTCTTACAAGCTCTCCTATATGTGCATGCTACCTATATGTAAAAAAAAAATAAATAAATAAAAAATTAAGGCTAAGAGGGGTTGATAAGTTATTTGTTTGATTTATAGACTAAAGGAGAAATGTCCAGAATTGCCTATTGGCCACTGTTTTGTTATTAAATATTTTTTCTGGGCCATTCTGAACTAATCTGCTGTCACACTGCCAGGAAAACAATACTGCTATGCTGCCGGATTGCTCGGGGTTAGGATAACTGATGACATCAGATGGATTTGTAGCAGACTCAAGTTTGAAACTTTGTGGTACATAAGAGTGATTCTTAGAGAAATTATCAGTCCTCTCAGATCAATGCAAAAGGCACAAACTAAATAAACTCTTAGGTCAGTGGGCTGACAAGGAGGTAGCCTAAAAATGTCAAGGAGGATTGACACAGTAGCAGGAGGATGTCCTGTTGGCACCCAGTACTTACCACTCACATATTTGACTGTGTGGTGCTTCTTGTGTGGTGGATTCCAGTGGATGTGGTTATCTTCACCACCACAGGAGAAAGACATTGTTAACTGGCCCATACTGAAGACTATGTGTGTCCATGAACTCCTGCCTTCCCAAGAAGCCACTTTTTCCACGATGTGTTCAGAGAACCACCAGCAGTCAGTCTTCTGTTCTGTCATGCAGCAAGTGTTGGCAGAGAGTGTTGCAATGAATTACAAACTTAAAATTGCACATGATTTGAAACAGTTAATGACTTAAAACAGTAAGTGGTTGTTTAAACACTGGGAGAATACTGGCTATTGCTGGAAAAAATGATTTTCTGTGGTGGTTATGCTCCACAGAATAAGTAAGAGAGAAACTTCTACGAGCACAATGGAGGAAGCAGAAACCATTTATCAGAAACTCAGATAAGAACAAAGTTGGCAATCCTTGCCCAAAACATGAGGCAAGCTCCTGGTTTTACCATCACAGTGCTTCATAGATCTTGTCTACCCACACCTGCTTTCCCCTTTTCAACAGCATTCAGCTGCCTAGCCTGGGAGACTATGAAATCTCTTGTCCTCCTTCCTCCATCTATAAAAAGTGGGGCCCAAGTTGATTTGATATATACCTCCTTAACAGCATAACCTTGATCCATCCCCTAAGCACCCTTTATGTTGTGCACTGAATGAAGCGGATAACTTGCAAAAAAGTAGAATAACAATTAAGTTAAAGCTAACATCATTACACACTTACAAAAAGGTTGAAGTAAGATTTGGCAGGCAACTTTAATTCTGGGATTTTAAAATTTTTGAATACATACTGCCTTAGGCTTTTATTTCTTTTATTACTTTTATGCATTGGGCATACAGAGGCATAATAAGTATGAACTTCTGCAAAAGATGTAGACATATGGCCACTTCTCCTGCCAGCATTAACTAGCTGCAGAAGGGAAGAGAAGATGTACTCCCTGCCTGATGCTCCAACTGTGGCCAGCATGCTCAGTGGATAACCCACTCCAGTGACACATCTTCTGAACCTCTGCCCTTCTCACCCCAGCCTGAATGGAGCCCGCACCTAACTGCCTGGCTGAAAACCCACTTGCTGTCCCAGTAATAAAACTGTGTCTACTGCATCTCTTGCATCCACTTGCAAGGTTATTTTTTAGACAGTCCCATTCAAGTCTAAGTATTTCACAGTACTTGCAAGAGAGGCAAACATAGGCTCAGCCTGCCTGACACACGTGTAAATACCAGCTAGCGCTTGCACTCAGAGCACAAGGCTGAAGCCTGTAAGCATCCATCACATCCTGACTCACACCCGGGGCTATAAAATGCGACTTAAAAAAACAGCAGTTCTGTGCTTTCTGAAGGATGGATTTTAGTTTAGAGAGACAGACAGAACCCTGGGGGTGCATTCTGGGCATTTCCTGCTGGACTATGCAGCTCTAAAGATCAGTCACATTATAAGACTAACCAACTTGACAGAATCCCTTTAACTAAATCTGCAAATGAAGGCAACCCCTGATGGGAAGGAAGGGCCGCTGTGGCTTAATTAACTGTTAATGAAGAGCCTGGACCTTTCCAATACTAGTACAGGACAACTTAAAGTAATGCAACCAGCTGGGGATCACTCTTGGAAAAACAGAAAGCTTGTAGCCCCCTTCACTGAAATGATACTTCTCTGCCTTTTAGTATTTCTGGTGTGCCCAGCAAGCCTCCTAAATATGAGATGTAAGGCACAATTTTAGCCAACCATTGCTAATTACCCTCTTATCCTACCCAGCTATCCCCTTGTCCCCACATCAATGTACTAGTCATGCTTATAGAGTATTCTGACCTCCAAACTATTATCTCCTGTAAAATACATTGTTAAGTGCATAAGTCACTTAAAGTCTATCCTCTGAATCTCTTTTAACGTTGCCTTGAGTCATGGCCTCAATTAATTCAGCCAGATAATTACTGGATATCGAGCAATGGTTAGATGTTTTCAGGTCCTCAGTTGCAAACCTTCTGCCTGACAGTCTCAGGTACTGACCTGCTGAGAGACTGAGTGATCAGTTTCTCTGTCTTTCAATAATAGTTGAGTAATTTGTGATCACCAGCATTCACTGATGTACTGTGGCAAATGAGACGAGGAAGGAAAAAAACACAGGGGTGATATTAGCTTCCACACTATTGAAAAAGGTTCACTACAGGCACCCGAAACATGAACATGCCCATGGATATTCAGTCATCAGCAGTAATTTTCTCATGAGCTAGTTCTTCATTAATATTCTCCAAATTTTGCACACTGTCATAAAAATCACAGGAGTGGAAGCGGAAAAGTTCATTGTTTTAATAGTCTCTTGGGACCACAGAAGGCACACTCTTTTTGCTATATTCAGCGATTCTGTACTTCTTTTAAATGCAGCATTGTTTCAAATGACTCAAGAACTGGCTCTCACCATCTCTTGTAGATGGAGTTCCACAGCTAATAAATGTCACTGAAAAGATTTTTTTTTTTCTCAGTGGCCCACCTATGTTTCGGTTTCTTCATATTTATCTCATTACTCAAACTGTAATACTTTACCCTCTTTGGTGTTTCATGCTGGAAGTACATGTGGATGGCTCACATAGATTTATAGAGTCTAGAGAGGAACTCTGTGATTATTTAGTATGACTTCTATATAACATACTAAAAAAAAATAATTGTCGAGTGATTGCTTCATCTCAGACATTAATTTGTGGCAGAATCAAAGCATGCCTTTTAAAAAGACAATGAGTCTCCATTAAGACACTTCAAGTGGCAGAGAATTTATGACGTCCCTGGGTAAATTGCTACAATGGCTCATTATTCTTATGGTTAAAATTTTAATCCTGAATTTTAGTGACCTGAACTCTAAGACACCAACTCTTGTTACAGCTTTTGCCATTAAAGAATTCTCTCTTCAACTCTGCTTGAGTAATACCTTAGTTTTCATTTAGCTTATACAAATTGTGAGAGTTTAAATCTGTCTGGTATTGCAGTCTTCACAGAAACAGAGGTCTCGAGATTACTCAGAACTACCTAGCCAATGTTGCTCATTATGACTGACAGAGATCCCCCCCCTCCACATATCTTAAGAGAGCTCAGTCTTTGTGCTTCCCGTCTTTCCAGCAAAATGGCCAAAAAAAAGAAAAATTAATTTTGAATCAGTAATTATTGCCACTTTTTCTGTTCTACCTTTGTGGTACTTTTCATCTAGAAGATCTGTGCTAAGGTGAAGAACTATACACAGAGTTCATTTTCATGGAGAGTGGGAGCTGGAAGGGATGAGTCTGAAGAATACATGCACCAGAACAGAAAGGAGGAGAGGGCAGCAGTTTTCTCCAGAAGGCAATTGTTACTGAGTGAATTTGTTATTATAGAAGCTTTAGAAACTTATATGCCTGTTTCACACTAATGCCCACTCTGAGTAAATAGGATCTTGGCTTTTAAGGATTCCTCCCAAAAGCCTTTTCATACATGAAACAGAAGGGAATTCATCGTAAGTACCTAAAAAATATTGACAATAATAGCAATCTTTCACTGTGGTTTACACATTTGGCCTTGCTGGGCATACATTTCTGTACCAGCATAAACTGTTTTGGTTAGAGGCTTGCCTTTATTTTTACCTTGGAATTATTGCTTCAGCTGTGGATACAGTCACACTTTATGCTGATCCTGGTATAGATTATCTTCCTCTAGTAAAGGACTAAGCCACACCAGTAGAAACAGGTGTGGATTCACTCACCATAGGTGACTGTGTTGCCCGCAGCAGCACCACCTGCAGTCTGTGCTCGCCTGGATCGTGCTGTGCATTAATGGCCACGCAGCTGCACAGCTGCCTCCCCCATCCACCCTGCCCAGCTTGGGCACCCTTTCTTGAGCCTAATAGCATGGATACAAGTGAGGCGCTTGATGTGACTTTAACTAAAGCAACAGAACAACTATGTCTAAGTAAAGGGGTTGCATAATAAGTCCACTGTTCACAAAGGGTCTTTTGGATACAAGCAAAAATTGGGTACCCCTGAATGAAACAATACAATTTCATACTATGATGTTAGGTTCTTTAGATAACTCCTAGTGAAGCAATATTCCCCTTCCAGGCTCCTCTGCCCTGCAAGCTCAGAGATCTCACAGGCAGTTGTTTCCCCTGGCTTGTTCTCCTTGTCTCCACTGTTCAGCTGGGGCTGTACACAGAAATGCACCTGCCTTGGCCTGGGCATTTGTCGACACATTTTTAGTGCTTTGGTTAAGTAGATTTGTACAGGTCTGGAAGAAACAATGCAACTTCTTATCACCTATGACCAAACTCTCCAAGAAATTCAGTCCCTCAGGCAGCATATGTTTTACATCTGACTCTGATAAATCAGATGTGGGCTAATTATTCCCTATAATTTGGTGTCATTCAGATAGCACCCTTAGAATTAAAGACTTAGAGACTTTAAGTTCAAATTCCAAGTACTGTCCATTTTGAGAACTGTTCAAAGGGTACAGATTGCTGGTAGCTCACCTCCTAACTCCATTTTAAGGACAAGTCAGGGGAACATAAATATAAATTCAGAGAACTGAGATCAGAAAGCAATTGAGCCATTTTGTCCAGTCTCCTACAGAGAAATTCAGAAGGTTTCAGAATATGGCCTTGCTACTCTTCTACAGAGTCCAGTGACTTTGGTTTGACTGAGACATACAAGTCAAGAAGATGACTGTTACAGAAGATTACTTGTTTGGAAACTAAGGGAGTGAAAGGCTTTCTGATGCCACAGTAGCATGACATCCGAGTAAAACTGAGAAGAGACAATGAGCACAAGCCCCTTCTCCATCTGTAACAGAGTAAGAGAGGGAAAATCATAGAATCATAGAATCATCTAGGTTTGAAAAGATCTTTAAGATCATCAAGTCCAACCACTAACCTAACCTTGCCATCCCACCACTAAACCATGTCCTTAAGTACCTCATCTATCCTTCTTTTAAATACCTCCAGGGACAGGGACTCAACCACCTCCCTGGGCAGCCCATTCCAGAGCCTGACAACCCTTTCTGTGAAGAAATTTTTCCTAATGTCTAACTTAAACCTGCCCTGGCGCAACTTCAGACCATTCCCCCTGGTCCTATCGCTTGTTACCAGGGAGAAGAGGCCGACCCCCACCTCACTACAACCTCCTTTCAGGTAGTTGTAGAGGGCAATAAGGTCTCCCCTCAGCCTCCTCTTCTCCAGGCTAAACAACCCCAGTTCCCTCAGACGCTCCTCGTAAGACTTGTGCTCCAGACCC
>VXBL01007713.1:767108-826109 GCA_013400195.1 Aramus guarauna
GTGGTGGCCAGGTTGAGTTCCAGTTGGGCTTTTGCCTTTCTAATTTCTTCTCTGCATGACCTGACAAGATCCCTGTACTCTTCTTGGGTTGCCTGCCCCTTCTTCCAGAGCTGATAAGCTCTCTTTTTTGCCCTGAGTCTCAGTAGAAGACCTTTGTCCAGCCAGGCCAGTTGTCTTCCCCGCTGATTCGTCTTACGGTACATGGGGAAAATGCTCCACCAGAAGTCAACAGGACTATTTTCTATAATGCACCATTTTCAGCACACCATGCATCATCAGGAGCTGTGCACAGCCCACTACCAGCTACTGACTGCAACACCTACCATCTTTCTTGGACATGAGGCAAAATCCAAACATGGAGCCATCTCAGTTCTGCAGAGATAAGAATTAGTGAGTTAGCACTCTGTGATGGCACATCTCAGATAACAGAAATGACATATCAAACCTACAGAAAGTTTAATCTGGTAGCTGGGCTGAATAAAACATAAAGCCCAGATTCTTTGCCACAAGGTGATCTCCACTCTATACTCTTTCAGGATTTCTGCAAGTCTTAAAGACCTATTTAAGTGAAATAAAAATAACTTTTCATAAATAAACAGTTTACTGACCAAACTTGCCAAGGCTGCATCTCCCCAAACCTCAGGGGAAGAATTTGCTGTACTGAATCAGCTATGCTGAGAAAGGTCCCTCTCTTCACGCCTTCAACACCTACAAATCTTCCAGGGCCTGCCGGGCTGCCCACAAACTGACAGCATTTCTGCAATTAAAATAAACTGGCCTAGAGTCAATTTTACAAAAGGAAAGTGCAGGATTTCTTTCCGGCTTATAGAGGAGAAGGCTGGGGGGAGAGTTCTGGGGAAAGATAGAGTAGTAGGTACAGAGTAGAAGCAGTGTAGCAGAGAGATAGGGTAGAGTTGCAAAAAGGTGTCCTGTGTTGCCCTCCATACCGAGAATTAGTTGCACTTTGGCCATGTGAGAAAAATACAAGTCTTTCCACCTAACAAGAAAAAGACTTTTTTAGCCTTTTTTGGGGGGCGTTAAACACCTTGTTAATTTTTCAGCGATTAACAGCCGTTTAGCACATGGAGAGTGTGGTGGGCAACTTATGCAGACGAATAAATTAAGGCTAAGAATGCACACTAAGATGAAAATCAAAGCTGTCTGTTTTATTGGAAAGGCATCTGCAAATGAGAAGAGAGGAAATTGGGATCTCATTAAAAATGGGAAAGAGAGCGACAGCAAGAGAGAGAGAGAGAGAGGAAACTGAAATCTCGTTAAAATAACTGGAGAGTCTGTCCTAATTATACGTTTCCAATTGCTAACAAGAGGATATTTGTTAGAGGTTCAGAGTGCTTTTCCTCCAACCAAAACAAACAATATTAATGGCATTATTCTGTCTCCTTGGTGCAGTAGCAGTGACAAAATCTTTTTCAAAATAAACATTTCAGGGCTAGAGATCAGTGAAGTTAACGCAAGCAAAAAAGGTCAATTGCTTTTTCTCTTAATGACTAGCTGGAGTGTTGTGGCCTGACCTCTACCCCGCTGCACGTAAAGTGGCAGGTGGGGCTTAAATAGAGGCAGCTCAGCTTAGTAATTGACTAGTCCACAGGGCAGCAGAGGCACCCTTGCCCTGAACTACAAAGCTAACAGCTCCCTTCAGCCTCACCAGGTGCCTGGAAAACAGTGAGACTTATCACATGCCTCTGAACTCAAAGATCAGCCATCTAGCAAACAGAGAAGTAGACCAAATGCCAGAAACTTGTGACTTTACTCCCAATTCTTCCACTGGCTGTTTCAATGACTTTGCAAATGTAGCCTTCCCTCAGCTTGCTTCTGTATAGACTGAGGGTAAATACACTTTCTCCTATTATTTGAAGACCCCAGTAGAAATGAGACAGAAATACGAAGTTTTACCACACTGCAGAAGGAAGCCTAGACCCTACTTTGACTGCTGAGCAAACTGCAACTCAGCTTGGCTACCATACTTCAGAATTTGTCCCTCACATAGCCACAGTCAGGTTTGGGAAACCCATTGCAGGTCATAACAGGGCTCACAGCTGCCAGGGCCTGACCCCATAGTATTCAGCCTTATCCCAACCTCCAAAAAGCCAGTGATATTGACACAAGCTCCAGCCACCAGCTGGATGACTGTAACTGGTACTGAATCTAGTCCCAGGTAAATACTTACTAAGCAAAAACCAGCAGCCTGCTCCAAGCAAAAGTAAGAAAGGCACATTTTACATAGCCTGGAACAAGGAGGCTAAAATACACTAGAAATGGTGAGCTGGTTGTAATGACATGCCTTTGCTCAGGACCCCTCTAAGAGAACCTCAAATCCAACCCAAACTTGTCCCCACAGCACAAGTTCCCTTTCCTCCTTTCAAACCCAAGAATTATCCAACATGTCATACAGGACATGTTTCAGACACAAGGATAGTAGAAGGTGCCATCTGAAATAGCACAAATTTCTCAATCTAGAAATGATTCACCTAGTATGTTATCATCTGCCTCTAGCTGAGAAAGATCCATACTCGCTGGCATACTATCCTATCCAGAGCTCTTCTCCAGCTGGTTTGAGTTCTTATCCAAGCTGGTTTGCCAAGCAGCAAATCTAGACAAGGCACCATCCTATAAAGCTGCAAAGTTTGGCTATGGGATACAGAAGGTTGCTCGTTGGCAGCAGCACAGTGTACTGGGGTACTCCAGACAGTATCTTTGCCTGCACATGTGAATCTAATGAAGGCTGGATATAACTACACCTTCATTGCCATTTCCTCCCTACACCAGCACTCTACAAAAACATGCTTAGAGGTAGTAGATGATGAAGATAGCTACAGAGAAAATCTGCCTGTGAGAGTAATCCCAGGCAGAGGTGTGCTAACTGGGTGGAAGAGAATGATTGCTGGGAGAAAACCATAAGGAATTCTCAGCAGGAGGCAAGGGAATGTTCATACCACTGCTCGGTATTTGATCTTCCTCTCCCAAAGATCCTGTGGTCCTTCACCCAGGATGGAGAAGCTGCTTGTGTCCCAGAGGTGTCTTCAGATTCTCAGGCAGCACAGACCTTCATCCCAGCTATCCTGAAGGACCTAAGAGCCAAATCCTCTGAGAGGGCAAAAGGTGGAGTCATTATGAGTACTTCCAGGTGTACCTCAGCTTTTGTTCAAAAGAATTCGAGTGTCATATTGTTCTGATGCCAGCCTTGGTTTTCATGTACACGGACAGCATCACCACAGTATCACAATGTGTACTCACTCCCTTCCCCATAAGACAACCAGCAGCATAGTCAAGCTGTGAATAGATGGACCAGTGGCTCAGTCCTGATGTTCTCTGCTTGGAAAAAGTTGCTAGGCTTCTCAGACTGGCTATGCCTGCTGCCACAAACTGTCATGATCCTTGTGTTGATCTAGCTTGATCCAGATTGTTCTAGAGGGTACTGCAGCATGTGTCTGCTCCCAAAAGTTTACTCTACCTCTGCTCTGTAGGAGCTGGGGGCCAAAGTACAAAGGACATATGGCTCTGCATGTCTGGGAGACAGCTGCATGATTCAGGGCAGAAGGTCATAAGCAACAGTCCCTAAATCACAGATGGATACCTTGAGGCCAAGATGACTGATTTCTCCTTGGGAGGACAAGGCGCTGGCCTGACCATGTTTATCCCAGGTTGTGTAAGAATAAATGTAATGAACTGTGCTGTTTTAACTGGCATCAGTGGCCACAGGTCTCCAAAGTAATCAAAAATAAGTTATATATTCCATATGATTAACATGATCACAAGAACATTGTGGGAGCAGTGTGTGAGGATGTGAATGCCATCTATTACCCTTCCTACTGTGCTGCTATGAAATCTTTTTTGGGTGAACAGTTCCTTTCAGTAGATCCTGGCCTGGAGTGTGGCTAAAGGCCAACTTGCACCACTTGGCCAGAAGACATGGTTTATTCTCTTACATTGAGAAAAAACACACCAGAAAACCCCAAAACAACAAAAAGAACAATGTAAATGTAGACAAAATCTCCCAAGATAAGTCTAGGTGGCACATTGCATGAAACTCACAGGCATTAGAAACAGCATAGACAACACATCACCAAGATCATTATTGTGCTGCCAAGAAGTAGGAAATACTAGCTTGGTACTATCCCATCTACTGACTTAGCTATACTGCTCTTGGAGCTAGTTTTGAACACAGATTCTCATCTGCCTCTTCCAGACTGTGTACTGGGCCATGTAGGCGTATCCTCGGGTCCTCCTGCTCTGTTTCAATGGAAGAAAACATACATGGCAGACTGTGAGATGTTCAGACATAGTGAGTGGGCGAACAGAACAGGCTCAAGTGAATGTCACTTTAAGCTAGTAATCATTTCTGACTTACAAGGAGCAAACTGAATGCAAATATTGACTACTTAGTGCCTTGGTCTGATAACATTACTAAAATCAGTATACAAAATAGACATGCCAGATTTTACTAGAAGGAGCCAACAGCAAGCCAAAATCAATTTATGATCTCTTCATTATAAAACAAAGTCCACAAGTACCTTCCCCACTGCTTATTGTTTTACAGATTATAGTCAACCTGCCATTAAGCTGTATGTAAGTCTGACAGGGAAGGCTGTCTCTAATTTATGTCACTATGAATCACCCAGTAGCCTTCTGCTATTGTATGAATGTTTGCAATGATAAGGACAGAAAAGGCCTTGAGTTACTTCACTAAGTTCAGAAAAACTCTATGCATCTGTTGTGGAAACCATGGGGAGGTGAAGGAATGCACTGGTCAAAGCAGATGAGACTGCCCATGAAAATGCAGCGTGGGCCTGAATCAGACAACCTTCTTTCCAATTTCCTTTCTTCCCTTCTCCACCTTTTTTTCCTTTTTACAGGCGATTTCTCTGATAATCCTGCATGCTGGTATTACCAGCAGCACACAAGTGTGTCTAAAACCTTGATGACAGTAATTAATGTATTCCATCAGCACCCATGTCTCGCAGCCAGCTGTTTTGTTGTGAAATCTGCCAAGCCCTAGAGGCAGAAAACTGTGCCCCCTCCTTTCACTCCATACAATGTCTGGTGTAACTTTCACTTAACGATTAGTGGCTTTATTCAATCCATCAGCATAGGGCAAGGGTTACACTACTCTCAGGGGCATCCAGCAAAACCTGATCTGATAGAAAGCGCTCTGCTGAAGGAGAAGTGCCTATCAGAAGAGTAGCTGCAGGTGGAGAAATGAGAGAGGAAAGCAGGGAGGCCTTTTAGGGAGACAAATACCACTTCTGTTCTACTTAGTTATCAGAGCATACAATAGGATGCCTGGGGAAGAAAGATCTTGGCTGCCAGAGTAGGCAAGTAAGATAGGTGCTGTGCTTGGTTACTGCAGTGACCACCAGACTGTGCATCTGGGCTTTCTGCCTCTTATTCTATTCCAAGCAGAGTCTGAGAAACCTGTTTTCTATTGTCAAGCCCCTACAACTTCCCTGTGTGGAAAGCTCCATTGCTAATTGCACTTAAAATAGGAATAGAGCATTCTTATATGCCATACATATTTGCCAACCTGCAACTAGAAAAGGAACTTCTCATCATCTGTAAAGAAAACCACTTGTTATTCCAAGATTTAGAGGAGCTAGAAATGGAAAGCCACTTTAAGAAATACCCTTTAAAAAACCTTTGCGCTGACTAACAAGTTTATGAGTCATTAAGGCTACTGCTGTCCCTCTCTGTTTCACAGCAAGAATGTGCATACAAATGAATTTTCCATTACTATTGTCTCGGTAAAGGCCAAGACCACTCAAGTAAAGAGATGGGACTTGAACTTTACCCTCAAAACACATACGTTCATAACCTTTCTCAAACCTTCTGAAGGCAGTAGTATCAAAGCATTCTCCACCAGGAACATTAAACTTTAAATGTGTCAGACATGAATGTTCCCTAAGCTTCCTGATTTCTCTGGACCCTTTCCCCAGCCAAACCTGTTTGGAGACTCTCAATCAGTCTCTGTTGGCTGCCTTAGAAGTCCTTCAAATCTACCACCCTTCCTGAGCTGCACTGCAGACTGCAGTTGTCATTGCTGGTTCCTGCACTCCAGGTCCCTTGTTTGCAGTAGCCGTCTCTAGCTTAACTCTTTTAAGTTGCAATGATCTTGTCAACTCTTATAAATATCTAAAGGGTGGATGTCTAGAGGATGGGGCTAGACTCTTCTCAATGGTTCCCAGTGACAGGACAAGGGGCAATGGGCACAAACTAGAACACAGGAAGTTCAATCTCAATATTAAGGAAAAACTTCTTTATTCTGAGAGTGACAGAGCACTGGAACAGGCTGCCCAGAGAGGTTGTGGAGTCTCCTTCTCTGGAGATATTCAAAACCTGCCTGGATGCCATCCTGTGCGACCTGCTCTAGGTGATCCTGCTTTAGCAGAGGGGTTGGACTAGATGATCTCCACAGGTCCTTTCCTACCCCTACCATTCTGTGATTCTGCGATTCACTGATTCGCTGATTCAGCTTTTCTTTGCCCAGTAAGTCTATGCACTTTTTTTCCACCTTGACAACTCTGCTCTTAATTCTGTCACATCTATGATCAGGAAGGCTTCTGTGTTACCAGCACCAATTTACTAGGTAGACGAAGAAGCTGTGTATCCTCCTGCTAGAGCTGCCTGTCACTGTGTATGTGCCTCCATCATCCGAAGCAGTTGTTGCTGCTCAGTCTTCCTGTTCAGGTCAGTGCTACACTGCCAAATGTTGGTGACAGCAAATGCTTTCTACCCTTGTGAAGCTAGATGTTTTCCTATGCTGTTGACTTCTCAGAAATATCCCTGACTGTCCACAGTTAGGAGCTTTGCTTCTCATCGTCCAGGTTTGGGGATTTTTTTTCATTTCCAGGACTCCTCTCTTTTAGCCAGACCTTGGGTCTTCTTATTCTCTTTTACTTACCACATAGCAAAGTTAAATTACTATCAAAAAGTCATGGGGGGAAAAAGGGAAAGCAATAACTTTCTAATTTCTAGCAGAAAACTGAGATTGACACTTCATTGTAAAACAACCAGTGATGCTACTCTGTGTGTGTGTCATTTTTTTCATAGACTTTCCAAAGTTTGCCAGACCTGACTCCTGAGGCCTGGACCACTTTGACCAAAGAGCGTGCAACCTCATTTGATCCACCACTCTTTTGCAGAAAAACCAAAAATCTCCCCTTACCAACCATTACTGTAGGTGACAAATACCTTCAGCATATAGGTGCGGTATTTAAATATAGGTAAAGACTCCCTCCTGTGGAGCTTGTGAACTCTGCAAAACCCTAACAGGCTTTGAAACTGCTCTGCAGGGGAAACTGTTAGTACTAAGCAGTGTTCAGGACAGGCATTAGCTTTGGGGACAAATTCCTAGAAAAGATTTAGGCAGTCAGTCTGAGTTGGTGGTGCCTAAGCCTAAATTTGTCAGCCTAAAAAAACCATTCAGCTGCCGCCTGTGTCAGTGGGCAGCTACAGTGAGGTGGCTGTGCATAACAAAACCATTTTCAGAACAAATAATGACGGCTGCACTGCCTGACCATGCCCACCCCACCAGCCTTGGCACCCCGTGCGGTGGTCCCAGGCCTGAGCCTTTCCTCTGCCCACCGGGGCTGCCGCTGCTCTTCCTGCCTCAGCCACACTGTGGCCCCCGGCCCTGCCGCCATCTTGCCCTGGCAGCCTGAGGGCTGCCGCAGGGCACATAGCTGCTGTGAGGGGCAGCTGGAGCAGATGGGAGCCCTGCCTGGCTCCTTCCTTCCTCTGTCCACCTGTCCCGCCTTCATCACCCTCCCTCTGCCATTGCAAAGAGACTGTTGCTGCCTCCTGCCTCCATGGCGTGAAGCTTCGAGGGAGTCCTGGCACAGGGCAGCCCAGAGGGGCCCTGGGTGAATCGGCATGGGTCCCTGCTGGGCAACGGGCGAGGCTGCCAGCAAGTAGAGGCACGAACATCTTGCCCATTGCTGAGCAGAATTTGCTATCAGTTTCCCTCCCATCACAGCCTTGGTCAGTATTTGAGAAGACAGACCGATGGCCACAAAGCGTTGGGTGGTGGCTGAGGGCAGAAGCTCTTGAAATAGCCAGGGCTCAAAGCAAGGCAGGACGTGATGGTGGGAAGCCCCCACTGGTGCTTGGTACGGCAGGGATGCGTTTGAGGGGAATTCAAGACCAGTAGCAAGTGCATTTTGGCAGCCCAAAGGAGCCAGCTTTTTTAACTCCTTCCTGATTCGAGGCTTCCCAGAGGCAAAGGAGGCCTTTGTGCATTTTATTTCTCCCAGAAGATTTGCAGTCAGCTCTACCATACACCTGCCACTCTGCCAAAAATAATGTAAACATGGTCCTTCTGTTTAGTCTGTAGCCAAGAAAATCTCTGTATATTTTGAACAACTCTGGCCCCGATGATCAGGGTTTTTTGAATACACCTTTTTTTTCTTCCCTTTTTTTTTTCTTTCACTTCTGCTGCATTTAATAGCTTGTAGATGGTATGTTCTCCTGTATTTATGCACAGCCTCACTTCTACAGGTCCAGGGTCAAACTCCGAAGCATGGCTCAAAGGACTGCAATACTACATTTAGGGGTACATGAGTTTGAAAGTAAAATGTGCTGGATACACTAACAGCCTGCAGCAATGTTGGTACCTCTTGTAGAAGACCTGTATAGCTCTGTGAAAAGAGAAGGATGTTTTTACTGCTTCCTTCAGCTAGCTTTTTATATAGACAGTTATATGCTGCTGGGGAAGGGAACTGCATCCAGTAGGTAGAAGGCTCAGTTTTAAAACATGATAATTGCTTTTGCTGCAGAGAATTTAGTATGATTTAGTATTAATTCCACATTTCAAAATTCCTCTATTTTGTTTTAAATTTTTTTTAGTATTCCTTAAGCAAAAAGCATCTAAACACATCATACAATGAGAAACTTTTTTCACTTGCATAACTAAGAAATGTACAAAGGGATTGTGGTCAAACTTTCTAAAAAATTTTACCTCCAGAGCTGAGACCATACACTGAAATGGGAGATTATAATAAAAGTCCAAACATAACCTTAATGATAGGTTTTGCTGTTTTGAAAGCTATAATATAGGGTAACTACTTGTGCCAGCCCAGCATACGGGGCACTTCTTTTGTCTCTGACACTTACAAAAGCTTCCTTTGAGCAAGGAAAACATATTTGAGTTCCTTAACTGAATCACCAAAAGAAAAGCAAAAAAGGAAAAAAATTACAAGAAAAAAAAAAGGCTTATCAACTCCATCTAGTTCAGCAAGCTTCCAAAATAGCAAAAAAGAACTCCGCCAAACCTCTAATGCCACAAGGTTCACTCATTCCCTGACCTGATCTTGAGTTTTTCATTCCACACTGGGGTAGAAAATTTCACTAGCCCCTTTGGATCTACGTGTCTTGTCATGTATTGTCTGCTCTTTCTGCACCGGGAACGCCTATGGTCATAGAATAATAAGAGCAATGAAGAAGACCCAGAGGAGGGAAAAAGGCAGAAGATTGAAATTGAAAGGAGACACAAATTTAGAAGGAAAATACAGAGGAAGGAGAAGAGGGGAGGAAGGTGATGATAGGAATAGAGGTGGCCCTCAGAAAGAAAAGGAGATTATGGAGAGGTATTTTACTTTCCTATCCATATGTCAGAACCAGAGAAAGCCATAGAATGGCACTCCTCATTTCATTGTGTACTCGGTGGAATTCTGCCATCTGGTTTGACATGCCAGCTGAATCTACAATCCACCCTGTAGCCTCTACAAATATGTCAATCAAAATGACCTGCTGTGAAAGCTGTGAGAAGGCACTCTTTTGTGTTATCCTCACATATATGTTAGACCCACACAGAATCCCTGCTGTATCTTATTTTCAATCACAGGACATTGGAAAGCTCCTGCAGATGTTATTTTTGCCATGCAAGTAAAGGAATACTGTGATGTGACTAAACCATGAAAGATGAGGAAAAGCCATGAAATGGGGTCTGGTGTGTGAGCTAGCAGACGGAGATCAGTCACACATGGGAGCCTCCGACACAGGACAAGCTCAGCACTCTTTTACATGACTCATTCTGGAACCATGGAGACAACCAGCTTTGCAAATATTGCTAGAGAGCTGATGATGAAATTGCTACAGTCAACCCAGATGTTCCTATAAAGAAGCCCTTCAAGAAACTCCTGAAGCATCAGCGATGGCCAAAGAAAACTTCCCCGTTGTACCACAGAGCAATTTAAACAAGTTTCACCATCCAGCTGCAGAAGCTTTCTTGGGGTTCTGGTCTTTCTTTCTTTTGTGCGTCTCAGATGTTCTTGGGCCCACAAAGTCAGTTCAGTGATTCAATAACAGGTCTAAATCCCTTGCCTCACAGGAAGTTAGAGGAATAGCTTCACTGTATCGCAATGTTAAATTTAGATTTAGTTAAATTCTGAGGAAGCTGCCAGATATATGCAGCTTGCTTGGTCTGCCATTGCCAAGCTGGGCTTTGTCCAGATACTCACAGTTATATATGCCAGTCCTAGAGCTCTCTCTTACTTGTGTAAGTAGTACGCACAGTAGGTAAATGATAACTGTTCAGGTTTGCACATCACTGTTCAAATGGCATATACCTGGACTCCCTGTTGGTACTGAAGATAACATGAAACTTTAAGCTGTACGGAAGTAATGTGAGGAATTTTCCCTGTAAAATGTCAGATTTTTTTTCTCACCTCATAACCAAGCTTCCAAAGTAGAGACAGAGCCTGAATAAAAGCCCTGTTTTCTTAAGATCATTCCATGCTACTACCTTTTCATCTTCTATCATATGGTTCCTTCATATTTCTATTCCCATCAGATATAGTGGGAAAGTGTCCTCTCTATATATTCTTTTTAATTTAAGCAAATAATGCAATTAAGTCTAACCCCATGCTGTAAATTGACCTCAAGTGAGAAATTCCAGCATTTCTGTGAAGAGGACTGAGTCAATATTTTCACATTTCTGGTACACAGTGACACAAGTGAAATCACAATTATTTTGTGAGGATGCTGAGGGGGAGGACTATAGTAGGACATCCATCATCTTATGGAGCAATGATGATTGGTAGATAGAGTGGCAGGGTGGAGACTAACAATAAAATATGTAGCAAACACATAATAAAGAGGCATTATTTGTCCCTCTTTCATAGACAGTAAAGTCAGAAGCATAGTTTTCTTGGAAGTCCTTCAAATCGATTCAGAGAAAAGCATAAATGCCCAGTGGCCTTACTTCCACCTCCTAACTCTGAACATCAGATGCTGATGCCTTTTCAATAGTATTGTACTCCTGGTACGTGGTGTTCTGCAAAAACAAGGTGGCAATATTGTTCCATTTAGGACTCTTCTGTGAAGAAAAGCACATTATTTCAGAATAACCAGAACCTTACCAGAGGATGCCTGAGGAAACATTGCTACTGTTTCCTTCTGACAGGTAGTCGCAACTTAAATAAATGTGTCTGGGTGGAAAACTGATATAGCAGAAAACACTTGTGTATGATCCCTGATAGAGTCCTTGGATGCTTCACTGGTTAATTCATTTCAGCTTTAACTGAGTTGCTTTACTGGCCCTGCTGAAGTTAGTTAAGTTTTCAATTGGCTTGCAATTGGATCTTAATCATCCATCTCAAGGTACTGGGAGACAATTTGAGCCAAGCTGATGACTCACTGTCATGCTAAGCAGGTCACACTTGTCCTAAAGGGTTGCGTAAGGGGGGGAGGGTGTCACCAGGATGAAGCTAAACTGATCTGTGCTGATCTCAATCAAGCCTCTGTCCAGCAATAAATCAGATCCTGTGACACAAGTAATCAAAATAGAAATCTGATGTGCAAGTGTCTTTGTGAGCTGCAGACTGTTCCTTTCTTTAGCTAGCAGACTGGTAAAACGATGCCTCACATAAACTGAGGTGGAAACGGTTTTACTAAGGCCTACTGTATCAAGCAGATTTTCTGTTCATAGTGAGAACATTGAAAGTACCACAGGACTTGGTTTTGCTGTCAAGTTCTGATACAAGGAATGCCAGCACTGTCACACATGTTCTGAGAAAAGCAAGAGCCTGTGTTTTAGAAGAAATAAAGAAGAAATGAGAAAAGTTGATTTGGGTTCAGTTTGTGCTTTCTGTATTTACATTGGATTCTTGAGCATTGGATAAATAGGTTTTCAAAATATCAATAAATAAGCAGCCTCTTGACCTCTCCTCTTAGAATGTGTTTCCTTATAGTATCTTCTCCGGGAGCCTTCCTTGCTACCCTGCTTCACAAAATTCCACTCTCCATCCCTTATCAGATAACCAAGGTGAAGTTTTAAATAGGGGTAGCATGGGGCGAGCTACATAGCCTCATATGGGAGAACTGTTCTCCCTTTCCTCTTTTCCTGTCATATGATCAGATGCACAGCCACCACATGCCAAAAATGCCAGCATCCCACATCATGTGAGGGGCACACATGCGGTCGCATAATGGGGAATAACATTCAGCCATGTGATCAGCTCACTCCTTTCACTTGATGGACGGAAGGGCTGTGGGGACTTCAGAAAAGAGGACACCAGAGAAGAAACTAACAGAAAAATTAATCCACCCTGCAACATGGTTCCTCTCCAGCCACCTCCAAAAGACTGTCAAGTGAAAGGCAGCTGGAAGGCTGTCCTAGCAGAGAATGCCGTGGCCATGTCTTTGTCATCACGTCGCTGAACTATAGCAATGTCATAAGCTTTGGGAAGAAACCTTTAGCCCATGAGAAATTCCAAGTACGTACAGAGGGGAGCAGGCTATCATTTAATCCATACAGATTTGTGATACATGTTGCTTGATCCCCCTTTGCTCTGGGTGTGTACTCTAAAGATGTACAAAATCAGAATCAGGATATAGGAAATAAGGATCTATATCTTCTTTACCATCTGCTGCTCCAAATGCCTGTCATGCTTTTTGATATAGTCTTCTGTAATACGAACACAGAGCAGTACCTTCTTTTAACTTTTTAAAATAAAAAAAAAAATTCAACAAATGTGTTTCTCCCCATGAAGCAACCTTTTCCCTTCCAGTAGCAGATCCTTCCACTCCTGTCTCCACTGCTCCAGACCACTTTCTTCACTCATTCATTCTTTTAGCCATCCCTGATACCACCTATTGCATCACTCCTTGGATTCCCATCCCTTCTGTGTAAGGGAAGATGATGGTTTTGTTTACGTTGTTTGAGGTAGTTACAGGTCCTACCTAAATGAGGTGCAAGGAGCTGCATAAGCGTAAGTGGTATGGCTGATGCTAATAAAGGGTAATGCACCTCAGTAAATCCACTCCTGACATGCCCTATCCGGCCTCAGATCATGTGATGCTTAACACAACTAGAGCACAGGTAGGAAAGTTTATATATTTGACAATTCATTCAGAATGAATCTGACACAGCAGGATATGAGGTCCAAGGGAGAAGTGTAGGCACATATAACTTCCAGGTAACAAGTCTTGGCATTATATAAGACCCTTCCCCTCCCTCCAGACTCTTGTCTCCATCATCATCTTATCTGGAAGGGGACTGTTTTGTGGTCTTTGTATGACACTTAGCATAGAAAGATCTTTGTCCCATCACAGAGACCTCTCAGGTGGTAAGTACAATGGCGACAGTGATATACATTGAATGAAATCTATTGTGCCAGTTCCATTATTTTGCATGTCTCTGGACAAGCAATGGAGACGTTTTAGAGCTGCTGCTTTAGCAAATGGTGATGCAAGGATGATTGTTCCTTTGGGCCCTTGTTATCTATAACTTTTGCCACCTCAATTCAGTAAATTTTTGAATTGCATTTTACTATCAGGCCATTGCTTCTTTGAACTCACAAGCATCTGTCCTGTCCATCAAGTTTCTTTTGAGTAACCTTCCTCTTCATGTCACACCATTTCACTTCTCACCAAAACCTGGTCACCTTAGATTCAGGTTTACAGCTGCAATCAGCCACTGACTTGCACTCAGAGCTGTGAGAGAGAGGGGCATCAGTAGAGCAGCTTTGCAGACAACATGTGCTGTAGCAGAGAGAATTCAGCGTTAATAAGCATTACATTTCACAGAATGAACCAAGTCAGCTCAACAAACCAAACCCATTAAGTGCATGCATCAATATTTTTGCTTGGTCAAGATATTGATTAATTAAATAAATAATCACTATTTCTGAATCACTTTTTTCTTTTTTGGTGATGGGAGAAGTTTCGGTCATTAAATTTTTGTGTTTTGATTTGGAAACAAACATGAATGTTGAAATATTGGGATCTCTCAGAATGTCATAGAATGTGGGTAACTCTGGTATGTCATACTGAGTCCAGTTACAGTTCCTTCTGATGGGAAGTGGTTTCTTGTAACCAATTGATGAGCTCTGTTGAATTTTTCTGAAGTGGAAGAACAGGCGTTATGTCCGTTCCTACTACCCATCACAACCTGGCTTTGAAGCTTTTGGGCCAGCCTGAAACAAGTCTGTGATCTGCAGCATCTGGGTATAGAGGTGCTTCCTATCCTTCCACTTCTGCTAAAAAAGGTGGTGTGTCCAGAAGAGAACAGAGGTAGAAATGCCAGAGAAAAGCAGTAACTTTGCCATGTCAGCAGAGATTCAGTGTACTTCATCAAATGAATTCCTTGTGCTTGCTATACTCCTGGACTTGCATTCCAGGAGAGACATCTGATCCCCTCAGGTGAGGGCTATTGCCAAGATATTTCTGTGGTTGGCCTTTGGCTTTGCAACACAGATGTCTTAGCCCTCTGCTCACCTGGCAGTGTGTGCCTTTTTGTTCCCTGACATCTGGCAGAACTCTGTGATACGACTTTGTGTAATATAAGTGCAATTGAACACTAATAAAAGAGGAATTTGGGTTTGTGTTTGTGTGGACATTCCAGTACTTAGCTTTTAATTTCTGCGCAAATGTTTGGACTGAGCTGAGGTAGGGTGCTTCCAATATAAAAGTAAAATATACCTGAAAAATTCTAATTAACTCACTGAGAGTAAGAATGGCCTCTTGATATTTATAAGCTATCCTGACACACTGAAGTGTTAATGTTAATGATAATGACAATTATCTGCATATAAAATTCTGACTGAACTGTCAGAGTTTGTATCAGAGCTGAATCACTTTTGTATGTGGCACCTTGTGAACCACATTCCTTTTCCTTAGCTGATCATTCTTCTCAACAAATTTTTTACAAAGAAAGTGGAAAAATACAGATTTGAAGAATACTCACATCTCAGCTGATCAATCAAAACTACCAAAACAAAAAATGATGAGATTATGCATTCCAAGAAGCTATATATTGTATCATTTGATTCCATTATATTTTTAAAAATATACTTTTATAAAGTATTCACAAAGTATTAAAAGTATTAAAAATATACTTTTAAAAAAATATTCACAAAAAATAACTTTTGGGGAAAAAATCTAAAATGGGCTACCTCAAACTCATAAGCCATTTGCTGTTAATATTTTCCAACTTAAGATCAGACTTTTGAGAGCTAATGTAGAGTGTATTGAGATATCTTAAAGGACAGTATGACAAAAGAGCAAAGTAATATTTCTTTCCTGCTGGGACACTTAACCACAAACTGACTGAGTCCAAAGTACTCTTAATGAGCTGATCTTAGAGCTGGGAATGAAACTTCAGGCTTCTGGCTTGAAATCCACCATTTGAACACTATTAAAATAATGAATACAAATAATAGAGCAAGAAATAGTACTGTCCCTGGATGATACTTGCACTTAGCAAAAAAAGAGACATTTAAGTATATGAAGATTTTCTGCATTATGAATTTCAACCCTCGATATCATCAATGTCTGAAGACAGCAGCTGTGCAAGCAGCAGAAAAAATTCATGCTCTGCCTCAATATCTGATCAGACCGAATTCTTGAAACATTGTCTTTTGTGAACTGAGTAAGAGGCTGAGATTCCTGAAGAAACAATTTTGTGTCTGGCACTTGACAACCTGTGTTCCAGAGCATGTGTCTGGTGAACAAAGCTATGTACATGCAGGTACTGAGATACGGAGATCCCTACTGTGGGTGTTTCCCACCAACCTGGGAAGCTAACCAGCACAGCCCAGGTGTCTGTTTCACATGGACATGCCACCGGCACCTGAACACAGCAAGTGCCTGAAAAAAGGGCGTCAATATGCTGAAGAACCCCGTGAATGTAAGAGGGCAGCACATGGCTGTAGACCTTACTTAATAGCATGCGTATTTAAACCTCTGTTTTTTCTGCAGTAAAACTTATTATCTGAGCTCTCCATCTCAGTTCCAAATATCTGGATTTTATCAAATTCACCTATTTTTTTTAGAAATTACAAAATAACAAAATCCATTTAGAAGGAGACAAGGAATAAAACCCTTCAGGAAAGTAACAGTTCCCTTTAAAAACCTGGAATGAGACTCCGATCTGCAGTGCCAGATTGCAACAATGGCAAAGGAAAAAGTCATCAAGGAAAATGCTGACTTCATATCACACCTGATGGTAACAAATCCAGCTGCAATTTCAAGCAAGCGAACGGTTCTTCTCCCTCATCACTTTAAAGCCTGCTCTGTTTTAAAGTTCCTGCTAAATTTGACAGTTTAAAGGGGCATTTAATGGAATTGCTCCTTGTACCTCGTGTTATGCTTTAGTTCTGGAAGGAAAACTTGCCAGTTTTGCTGAAGTCATGCCAGGAGTGTGGCAATGCGCGCTATGCGTGATCATCCATTTGGGACAGAAGCGAGATGGTCACTTGCACAGACCTTTTATAGCCATCTGAAGATCGAATGACCTGCTGTGGTTCTAATCAGGGCTCAGCTCTGTGTGAACTGCCAAAGCAAAAAGGCCAAAGGAGAGAGAGAATTCAAAGCTCACATCATAACAGCAATCAAGCGGGGCCATAGTTACAGGCAAACCACAGAAATGAGCAGGGTAAAAGAATTGTCCAACTATCACAGGCACATTAACACTGGTCGCATTCCAAAGCACTCATTACAGCACTCCAGTGTGGCTCCCTGTACAGCTGGTCAAATAATGCTCATCAAATAAACGATTTGACAAATTTTGCAGAGTTTCAAAAATAAATTATCCAAAAAAGTGTGCTTTTTTAATTATTCCCACAGCTGTAGTCTTGCGAATCTAGAAATATGTTCAAACTCGCCTCTTTCCCTCAACTTGCTCACTCTCTACATTTTCTTAATTCATGCTCCCCAGTTGCACTTTCTGAGCAACCCTGTTAAAATAAGTCTCTGGGTGCACATTGCAGCCTTCCTAAGCAACTCAAAATAGCAACACAGCATACTTTGTCCAGTTCTCCTGCACACCCCTAAGTTTTAATAATAAATCAGTATGTCAGTACACATTACAAAGCCCAGAACCATGAGGGTCTCTCCCAGACAAGTCAGGCAGCCAGTTGTACTTCATCAACGCTCCACTGAAGTTAATGGCACCGTGTTGATTTGCAGTGACTGAGGATCTGCTCCATCATCACAATGACTCGGGGCAATGCACGTTTAAGAAAGGGTCCTGCTTAGTTACCTGCCTGAGTTTGCTTCTCTGTTGTCTGGTACACTGGAGTTTGTAAATAAATATGATCCCACAAATTTATAATTTCCCCTGATAACCTTGCTTGAAAAAAAACCCAAAACCCAATACAGAGAATATATTTATTGAAATGAATTAATCCCCCCCCCCCCCTTTTATTTGTGGAGCCATCAAAATGGCTATTTATACATATGAGTGTGTACTGAGTGCTTCTCCTGAATAACTATAAAATAAAAGGTCAGCAAATTTATCCTAATTCTTCTGAGTGACTTTAAAGGACAACTGCATTTGTACAGCCAAGATTGTGAAGTTTTCCCTGAATGCTAGACCTGACTGATTCACTTCTCCACAGTTCTTGCCTGAAGGCCCTTCAAGTGAGAAATATGTAGGCCAAAGTCATTCATTTTTTTTCACTATGGTTAGGAACAGAGACATAATGGCAGGAAGTTTCTATGATTCTATGAAGTTAGCTTACTCCCTATAAACAAACAGAATTTCATTTCCTAGCCCTACTGGACCAACTCCTTCAATAGCATTAAGTGTACATTTAATTAACAAAAAGCAGTCAGTGTAGAAACAATTCAAAACTGTGCAGATACATTTATTAAAACATTTGATTTTGATTGCAGATTCAAAGCCTTTTTACAAGAGGTCCCAGACACCGGGCAGATCAGCTCCTGCTCTGGCTTCTAACCAAAGCTTCCTTTTCTTGAACACTGAAATTGTTGGTCGATAGAGGGAGGCTTCTGACCATGGGAAGCAGGAGCCTGGCCAGGACCGGGACCAGGCAGCAGAATTTTGCTGCCGGGTGAAATAAAAGTTTTGCTACTTTTAGGATTAAATGCAAAACCCATCTGCTTGGAAAAGGTTTGCCGCTTTTTTTGTTGTTGTTTTAATAATACTTTTCTTGTCATGCACTCCTTTCGAAAATCAAGCCAAACATTTCCTCATAGCAAGGGCAGAGGAGAAAAATTTTTATCACTTAGTCACTACAACAGATGTACAAGTATCAGGGTTATTAGTAAAATTATATTGGAACATCATATTTAGATTCAGAAAGACCTTACCACTTCACTGCTATGCACTAAAAGATATGCTTTCTACAAATGCGAAAGACACATGAATACAAGCCTCTCAAAATTTCCCATCTCTCCATTTTACTACTTTTTTAGAAACTTGGCTTGATGAATTGACTGTGGCTAAGTGAGGACAATGGAGAGATGTGCATTATTTCTTTAAATCCAGAGCAGGGCAATGGTAAGCCTAGAGAGTAGCTTTGGAGATAGATCAATTTTCCTTAATCTAATAAAGTTGAGGGGCGGGGGGAGGGTGCCTGTACTGATCCATATCATCCTGGTAGTTCAAGCCCCTCACAAATCCTCTATCAAAATGAGTGTTAAACAATGTTGCAGTCTCAGTGGGAAATTAAGTTATGGATTGTTCTTACTATTAGGACAGGAAGAGTGGTGTGTGCTGAGGGAGGCTGTGTTGGTGATTTTAAGCACATGGCCAATATATATTGGTTAGGATCTCGACAAAGGTGTGCCAGTTCACTCTGTAAAAACTCCTGAGCAGTCCAAGTAGTTCAGTAAAGTCAGGGAAAATTAAGCATTAGGGAAAAAGCGTTCAGAAACAGAAACAACTAGAAATGAAAATGTGTATCGAAAATGGAACCAAAATGTTAAAAGCAGAAGTAAAAAACAGAACGTTTTGACCTGTCTGATTCTGTATGATTGCAAGAGCTCTTAAAACACAAAATCTTATGCATTTTACCTTTCTCTTTCCTCAGTTGTGCATTTTTTCACCCTTTTGTATCTTGCTACACGGGAGTGGATTCCAACAGCACTTCTATGATCCAAGGAGGAGCTTTCATTTCTATCTGAATATTCAATCTTTAAAATATGGGAAATGGAGGGGAGAGGAAAAGGGTCTAGGGGTAAGAGATGCCAGAAGGCATCAGACTGTTTTTTCCAGATGTAAAATTACCATCTATTTTGATTTTTATAGGCCAGTCCTGAAACACAGTCCTGTCCTACAGGACTGCAGTTTGGAACTGTTAGACTTGTAGATGGAAATGTTGCAGACCTTTTGGGGGGCTCTCTCATCTTGCTGTTCATGTACACAAATCAGTTGGATGTGGGGTTAGTCATCTGGGCTCAGGTGTAGCTGTCACACAGTCTCAGGAGTCTGCCTAGAAGCCAAGGGCAGTGCAGCAGTGTTTCTGGTGGTTCTCAGTTAAGTGGTAAGTCACTGCAGGTACAAAAGTTGCTGCCATGGCTTCATGGGCGAGGAGGGCTGTGAAAAGCTTTCCTTCCCTGAGCCAACCACACAAGTCCTAAGGGAGACTCAAAGAACAGAGTTGGAGACACTTATTTGGGGCAATGAAGGAATCAACAGGAAAAGAAGGCAAAAAAACATGTCAAAGGTAAATGAAGCAGAGTAGGTGTGACCACAGATGCTAGAGAGTTTGTTATGGAAGATGACCCCATCTGGATCCTAAAAGGGCTGACAGGCAACTGAGGAAGAAATGGAAATAAAGAGAAAGAAATTTTAGGGAGAGAACTGTAAGAAGGCAGTGCTTCACAGAAAATGTGTCCCAGGAGCAGCTGAGTGGTTGAGTGAGGGCACTGGGCCAGCGCTGAAGAGAATAAAAGCAAAAAGAAAGGAGCAAGGAGGAGATCCATCAACGACAATCAGCCAGGATCCTCAGTGCAGTAGTTGAGTCATTTTTTTCATTAGGAGAAGACTTGGTTTCAGTGACAGGGAGCAAGACCAAAGAGAGACTGCAAGGTCTAAACGAGCATTTTAACTATCAAGCAGGGACTTGAGAGGAAGCAAACAGAGGAAAGAGGTAAGAGGCATAAAGCTGGACAAAGTACATTGAGGAGAAGGAGAGGGTGTAGGGAGAGCCTGGTATTTAGAACCTGCATATTTCTTCCTTGAAACGATGAGGCAATTTATTTTGGAGAGATGTATACTTCATGAAGGGTAAAGGGGCTGCAGATGATCTGTCTCACACAAGTTACGTTTGAGCCATTGGTGTCAGGTGGCACAGGAAGGGTTAACTTCAAGTCCCACCAAGCGGCTATACAGCTGCTGAAATGCATCTGTCAACAGAACTATTACTGTCATCCCCAGATCAGTACAATGTCCTTGACCCTGGAGGTCAACTGAGAGGCATTAGCTGTTACACAGACAGAGCTGTCATGCTCCGGTGGGAACAGAAAGGTTTACAAGACCAATTGGATCAGTACAAGAAGTAAAACCATCCCTCCTTATCCAATAGTGGCTTAGAGGTACAGGTGAAGTGCAGTGTGATGAAGTTCCTCCAGCGCCTTTTCCCTTTGGAAACCTAGATTTAGAGACTCCCTTTCAAACAGGCAAGGAGTTATTGTCCTTCCTAGTCCCCATTTATGCACATTGCAAAATTGTTGTGTAGTTTGCCGGGTGCAAAGCCTGCACTAGTCATTGAACGGCTGAAGGCTAGAAGGGGGCTGGAAGCAGATTTGGGCAGGGAGTGGGGGAGAGATCCCAGGGGTGGCACAGCTGGAGGGAAATAAGCAACATGGGAACAGAGGTTGTAGGACTGCAAGAGCAAAGAGCTGCAGGGCTGGACTAAGAAGTTTGTGTATTTAACCATGAGAAGGTGAATACAGGCATTAAAAAGTTCTCCTTTGGTGGCATTCCCATTTACTTCAGTAATGTTTTTTTATCCTTTTGTTTACAGTGCAGTCACAGTAACAACTTCTCGGTCACAACAGAGGTAAAGGGCTCTTAATGTCACATTTCTCTGAAGGGATGTGAAGTCTTAAAGCTAAGATTTCATTAGTGAACAATTTCATTAAACTCCTCTGATGATATATATAGACATATAATCCAGTGCTGTTCAATTGCCAGGCCTAGCAATTACATTCCAGCTTAGCTGAAATATTATCTAAATTGCATTTTTAAACAGGTGATTGACAGCGGAGTGGCAGAATTTCCCTCAATACTAGAATATGGCAGCATGGAAGGGAGATGAGCAAGCTACGGAGAGACAGAGGAAGCAGGGAACAAAGGCACAAAAGGTGGAAGGAAAGGGAAAAATAATCAGGTTCTCCTTTTTTTTTTTTTTTTTGGTAAACTGATTGTAAACTATTATTCTGGAAGCATTGTTCAGCTTGTAGAAGTGCTTCCCCTCTTGCTCCTTTAACTTATCCCCCCTCCCAATTAGGTTTTTTCTTTTGAGGCAACCTGCATTAGCAAGACATTTTTACCTAAACTGGGGGCAACCTCCCGCTGCGTGCCATGCAGGGAGAGGACTCTACTCTTTTGTTTATCTCCAGGTTCTGCAAATCCTGCAGTGTTTGTGAAGTTACCTCTGTACTCACAGCAGGTGGAAGCTCCCAGCCCCGCAGCAGCTGTTCACAGCCTTGATCTTCAGGTTTTCACACACAGTCCTCAACCTCCCCTGCCCAAGCCTTCTTTCCCTGTGGGTTTTTTTTTTTGTTGGTTTGGGGGTTTTTTGGTTTTGGTTTGGCTTTTTTTTTAATGTGGAAAGCAGTAACCCTCTGGCCCGGCTAGCCCCTCGCTATCAGATTCCACTGGAGGAATTCTGGCCATGAAGCTTCACAGGGCAAACAGGTCTCCCGCCCTCTCTAAATGTCTCCCCCTCCTTCTCTCTCTGTCACTGGGAATCCACCCTTATCCACTGCAGCGGGGACGATATTTTTGAATTGTGTTTATTTGTTGGCACCCTGGTGTGAAAGCGCTTCCCATCAACTGCATATTAATCTTGTCAGCAGTTTGTGAACATTTTCCCCCCTCCCTCCCTCCCTCCCTAATTTATGACTTTTGGGTGTCTTGCTCCTTTCCATCCCCACCTCTCACTGTAATTAAAGAGAAATTAATCTTCCTGATTTTTGTTAAAGTGACTCCAGCCATGTCAAAATGGTAAGAAAGGGACTATTTTAGCCCTAGGAAGAGTGAAGTTAGGGAAGTTGTAAATTGACTTGTAGAAAAACATAGATGGTGATACAGGTACCTAGCCATTGCATGTTCAGATGATCTTTAAAAGTCCTGGGTCATTTGTCCCTATACTTCTTCCACTGATCTGTAGCCACTGGTTGGAACCTCTGCTGGGTTTTCTTTGTCTTGAAAACCCCAGGAACACCACAAACATGCAAAACTGCAAAACCATTATCCTGGAATCTTTGAGGCCATTTGATATATTATTTGATACAGCCTTTTATTCACTATATCCATTGATACATTCATACTTCTGTTACTTAATTAACCCAAACACGTCCAGGCTTTTTTTTTTTGCAATTCCAGACTCATAGTCCCTATTTCTTGGGTACATAGCCCAAAGTGTTTTTTTATTTGAGGGCAGCTTTGGGGAGCTGAATTGAATTGCGTTGCACTGAGCCAATATTCTTCCAGAAAAGGCACTCTTAAAAGCCTTCTGGCTGATGGAGGCAAGTGCAAATGTTGTGATGCTGCTAATGCATGGGGACATTGACTAGCTGGAATTATCGAGCAGATAACTGTGAGAGCCCACCACAGAGGGAGTGTACATCCCTACCACCACCACCCTTGCTGCTCACCTCATCAGAGAGCAGGGAGGCCCCACCACTAGCTTCACAGGGTGGAAATAGCAGAAACCTTGTTTCTTTTTTCAACTCATTTGATGGTCATTTCTCATAAGCTGCTCCAGCCTTTCACTTCCTTGGGCTAGTGAAGACTTACATGTCTGCCTCACTGTGGACCCAGATGAGTCCTGGACCCACTACCAGAACACTCAACTGTATTTAGGATGGATAGTTCTGGCTTGAAACAAGCTCTAGCTGATTAGAAGTGGAGCTGCTTGCTTATACAGCATCTCAGGCTACATTTACCATCTTATTTTCCCAGGAACCTGGCTAAATAGCCCAACCAAATGCATAGCTTTGGGCAATACCTTCCAGTTCCTCTATGGTAAGAGCACCAGTTACCTGGAAAACTCACCACATGCAGTCTCAGCCTTCCATGTCTACAGAGGCTTCTCTGAATTATGCCCATCTGTGTGCTAACTAAATGTCTTCAGTAGCTATGTGGCACTCATACAATGGTAGTAACACTCTGCCTTTACCAATCTGCAGAGATGGGAGTGTGAAGTGAGTACTTGCTTTCTCAAGGAGCACTTGAGACTGCATGTTATCGGGGCCCTGGGATTTGCACTAGATGCTTATTAGACTTCAATTTTATTCCTTGTGACCCAAAACAGGCAGGACCAACCTGCACAAAGCATCCCCTCTTCCCTGCATCCTGTCCCCACTGAAGCTTGGGAAGGTGCTTTGACAAATTCAGACCTCTGGGTCTCCAGATCTTATTTGTTCTTCCCCTGTCCTGGGGTCAAAAATTGCCCAGATCTGCCAGACTTTTTGGTACACCCTATAAATTGTTTATATGATTAATGTTTCAGGAATAGGGACATCTATAGGATAGAAGGGAAAGAAGGAGCTTTTATCTGGGGAAAGGAAAGCAGACAGTGGTTTGGATTTATAGCATTGTGCTGTCTGAGCAAAAATACTTTATGATGCTGGCCAACAGACATTTTGTAAGAAATTGATATTGCTAAGTACTTTATCACTGCTGTATTTACATTTCTATTGTTTTTACAAAGCATTTCACAGCAGGCAAATAGACATCATCCCAGAATGAGAGACAAATGGCTTGTCTGAAAAGTTAGCACCTTGCTTCTTGGGGACTGAAAGTAAACTCAGATTTTTCTTTTCGTAGGCCAGGTTCTTCTACCACATAGTGGAGCTGTCTGCTTCAGGCAAATTCTGCTTCACTTGGAATATCAAGAGAAAGATCATGCTAAGCACTGAGAAGTGCAGCAAGGTGAGTAATCTTGTACTGGTTGAAGACTAGAAATGCAACAGGCAGAGGACATGTGACCCTCTAGATGCTTTAAATTCAACTAATTCCATAACTCAGCCTCTTCCTAAATAGATTTCATTTGCTTCCTGTCCGAATACTTGTCCCCTCTCTCTGCTAACAGAGCTACATCCTTCCCTTCTGAGCTCGGATAGTGTCTCTGCTACCAAATTTACATCAGTTGTAAGTGTGCCACGTTGTTATTTATTGCAGCATCATCCTGGCTGGGATTAATAAGGCTTTGTGCACCCTAGGGCTGCAGTAATTTCTCTTATTTATGTTAATGAGTCCTGCATAAATGATTTTGCCAAAGTCAAAAAAAGTGTAAAATTGATGACATAATATTGGGAGAGTCTACAGGAATACTAAGGAGGATTAGGATACTATCAACAAATCAGGTTTTAAGTATTGTTCCACTGGGCAAGGAGTGTTTTCAATTAATTTGTAATTAAATAAGGGAAGCAATTTAGTGAACTCAGAGAGATATTCCAGCAAACGGTTTATCTCATCAGTCTGAACCTCACATTCCTCCAGAACAGGATCATTGTTTAGATCTTGGGCATGTTATATGATCCAGCCTATAGGAGTAATTTAATAAAACATCAATATTTTCCTTCTATTAACCCTCAGTGTCATGCTGAACTGAGAGAGCTGCCGCTGCCTCCCTTCACAGTCCCCATTAGATCTGCACCCTCTCTAACTGGTTGGACAGGTGTTATCACTGAGTAGCCTGGGCTTTCAAACATAGACAAACCAGACATATTCTCCAGCAAATTCAGAGGACAGCAGTAATATATAGAGGAATGGAGATGAAGCAAGGGAGGGACAGATAGAGAGGACAGAAACCAATAAAGGGGAAACACACATCCTGCTTCCACAGTGAAAAACATAGCATCAATTGAAGAGATTTCCAACTAACATGATGGGATTTGCTCATATTTTCCCAAAAGATTCCCTATAAAATCCTTTCTTCAATCAGACCCAGAAGTATAAGGTAGTTTAAGAGGACCTTAGAAGAGATGAGCAATTCCAGATGGGGTTCTATGCATGAATATATTCAGGGCAGGCAGAACAGGGATTTGTTGATTGCTTAAAGGGCTTAGTGCAACAGCTGGGCACATTTTCTGTATGACCAAAAGTAAGATTAAAAATGAATGCTGTATGTCCAGACATCTGGCCTTACAGCTATTGTTCTTGGCTTTTTTCTTTTTTTTTTCTCATAGCCAGAGTTATTCCATGGAGCAGATTGAGGGAGGAAGAAAATTATGACATGAGGGAAAGGGAGCCAAGAGAAGAGATTTAGGAGGTAATTCAGAGGTAGAGCAGGAAAGAAAAACAAAGTGAGGTGCAAAGAGAGTATAAGGAGATAGAGTAGAGATGAAACAGGTACAGAACTGAAGAATAAAGATGTTGGGGACAAGGAATTAGAGGAGGGAGTGAATGGAGTAGGAGAAGACAAGACAAGCAGAGGGGTGAAGAGAGTACTACATCATAACTATGTTGTTAAAGACTTACTGCAACCACTGATAAACTAAAAAAAGACGTAGACATCTTATAGATACAGATATAGATAGTACAGATTTCTTAGGATATAGTATATTTCTATACTATAGAAATCTATACTATAGATAGTATAGATTTCTTCCTTTTCAAGTCTCCTTTCACTTAGACTTCTCCCACCCACTCTCCCTAGCCTGCTCTAGTCATTGTCATATTAATGATAAAACATGATAAAACATTGTCTGGAAAATTTAACTTCAAAAATTGAAAAATGAAATGATGGACATTTTAATTTCACTTATATTGAACACATTCTGATAAATTTATTTTAGAAGTTGTAGTGGTACTAAAGTTCAAAAGGAAAACGTGGTCCTGTCAGAGGGAATGGCTTTGGACTCAGAAGTGTTCCTCTCTCTCTCCTTGTGAAAACTACCAATGCCTGGCCAAATTGGAAAGGTCTTATTTTGAGATGCACAGGTCAAAGCTGTCACCAAGGATTTTGTGCATGCTTTGCATGCATAAGAAGTCAAGCAGGTTGCTTCTTATAGACACTGCTCTTAGAATTAATAGTGGTAGGACAGACTCTCTCAGGACTGCGATGATCTGCAACTGGCACTCAGAAAACATGGTGGAGAGGACCTGCTGAATGGAAGCGGATGTGGAGAGGAGAGAAAAGGAATGAAAAACAACTGATATAGAGCAGGAAATTGACTGGAGCATAGAAATTGCTAACAGGAGTTGTTTGGATAATGCTCAGGGCAGGGATCTGAGGAAAAGTGAAGGCTACATTCAGAAGAAAAGAGGAGGAGGAATCTGAGGAGGAGACTCAGCTTGAGGAGAAGTCTGGAGCCACAGGCTGTATTGGAAACCTGTCAGGTGATGAGGTGTGACAGGAGAGAGATCAGCTCTAGTAGGAGTTGTGTCCAAGGTAAAGGAGTTGGTCTACACAAACCCAGAGGCTGGAGAGGGAGCAGAGAGTAAGGAAGGCAGGAAAGAGCATGAATGCCAAGAGTGAATGAAGAGTCTGAGAAAGTGGAGTGGTACGGGACAACAGAGAGCATGAGAAATGCAGGTAGGGAGAAATTATTGTAACCTCAGAGTGACAGAGAAACAGATTGATCAGGGAACTAGTCGATGCTGGTGACACAAATCAGAGAGGCGAGTTGGGGACAAGCTGACAAGAAACTGAGGCAGGGATGGGGAGATGGGATTGAACTGCAACATGTATGTAAGGATGGGGAAAAAATAGAACTGCAGCAAGGATGAGGGAACAGAGGTGGGGCACAAGGATCATAGCTTGTTTAGAGCTGGCAGAGGGGATCCCCTTTGATCACAGTGGCCATCGGAACAGAGTCCACATCTCACCACTCTGACCCTGCCATAGAGTCTCTTTGTAAGCCAATAGTGTGTGGTAGTACAAATTGTATGACCTCATCTCTTTTTAATGCCAAATAGCAAACCTCTGCTGTTACCAGTTATTCCAGTTAGCTCAAGTGACAGGGGCTGCTGAAAGTGATCTGAAGTTATCAGTTGTGGAGTTAAGGATGTCAGTGTGATCCTACATAACTGGTTTATTTTTCCTCAAGTTCACCTTTCCTCTTTGAGGCCTAGCAATATAAACTCAGAAAAATATTTTAAGAGAATGCTATTAAGCTGTAAAGGTCAAAGACTTTTAAGTTGTTTAAAAAAGGTCAGCATTGTGAGGCATGCATCATGTCAAAAGTATGAGGTTATGCTACTGTAAGAATTTAACTCTGTCTTAAAATTACTCCTGTGATGCTGTATTAATTTCTATTTTTTATCTAACAGTGAACTTAATGCTCAGTTTGATTTTTAGTACCCTGAGACACAGTGTTGAGCATATCTTGAATTGGTTCCAAGAAAAATATAATTGTCTACACCCTTCACTTACAAATCCTGAAAAGAAAATGCCTATGACAAGAAACATCTCATACAGCTTTTGAGGGTTCTCTCCTTCTCTAGAAACTCCCTTCCCACTCCAGCAGCTGTGGTTCACCCTGTCCCTCTCAAGCTCCTAGAGGTAGGTCCCTTTAAGCTACACAGTGGCCTGAGAACTTTAATACAGTTAGAAGAATCGGATCATATTTTCCAGTTGCCATTTAGTAATGGCTCCTTATCTGAGTGTGGCTCAAGCAAGCCCAGCTTCTCTGCCCATACCTGAATCAACCATGTGCTTCTATGTCTAATTTGCCTCAGAAAGCTGGAAAGAGATTCCTTTCCTTCTGGAGAGACCAGGCAGAACTGGTTTACAGAGGAACACGAAACTTTGGGCACGTAAGAATTGCCTTGGTTGTGGTGCTGGGGTTTTGTATTTATAGTCTGCCCAACTCTGGGTGTGGAACACAGCCAGAGACTTGGCTTGTTTATCTTTGTTTTGGTTACACAAACACCTATAAACAAAACAGAAACTCCAGAAAAGGGTTTCTGAGCTTAACCGCTGCTGAGCTTTTGCCCAGCTGTACAACCTCTGGCTTTCCCTCAGACAATTATGGAAGGACCAGAGGCCTGATCCTCAGTCATATAGGAATTTTCTTCTCTGCAGAAGGGGAAAAAAACAGTTCTTAAGAGGAGTCAAACAAGACCAGAGGATGTGCTGTAGGAAACAACAATCCATGGAGCCCGAGTTGTGGATTAGGCAGGGCCTGGGTGGCATTGTTTGCTTCCATTACAGATGATAAAGCCAGAAGAAGCCATTGTGATCATCTGCTCCAGCCTCCTGCATAGCACAAGGCATAGGACTTTCCTAAATTAGCTTATCTTCAAGCTATAACATCTGTTACAGGAGGAAAAACAATCCAATCTTGCCTGGAAGCTTTCCAGAGAAGGGCAGTCATTACAATGCTTGCTAAGGTCCAGTCCTCAGTCTGCCTTACCTGTCGTGCTTAAACGATAGGATGACATAGCTGAATGGATTCATCTTAGCAGTGTAGCTCTGGGAAAGACCATGGACTTGAACACCAGCCATGAATGACCCCCCTGTCTCCTTACCGAGGAGTTGCAGAGCATGGTTGAGAGAGCCCGTTTCTTTTAAAGCTCATGGGGACTCCTAGCGGGAAAGACACAACGACTTTCAAAACACTGAAAATTGTTTATAATCGAGGTGGTCACTTATAAATAGCTCTTGCTTGTTGTCATGTGGCCAGCTTAATTAAGTAGCACAGAGCGTGTGCAGTCACTCACCTCAGATAGAAAAATCTGTATCGGGCCTTTGCCCTAATGCGAATTTCCTGACCTGACAGATGGGGATTGAGTGTCTGTTTATGCCAAGAGGAGTTTGCTAACATTTTTCCTCTAATTACTAATTATACCAGTGAAAGGGGCTTTACGGCCGGAGTCCTGGAAATGTGAAACTCGATCATCAGAGATTTGCAGGAAAGATGGAAGATTGATGGGTGACATCAAACAGCTGACAAGGAGGCCAGGGCAGCCAGACGGACAGCAGCTGCTCCAAGGGGCTTCAGGGGTGGGGGTGGGGGGGCAGCTGCACAGGGGGGGACAGGGGTCCGCGGGGGGAGCAGCATGGAGGGGCCTGAGCCATTTTAACAGTCATTTCAGATATGAATGGGCCTAATCTCCCCGGGCTGGAGGCTGCGCGTGAGAGTGCAGCTACCAACAGGTGGTAAGGCAAAGCAGCGGGGCTGAAGGCAGCTGCAGCCGCGGAGAGGGCTGTGGCAGAGGGCTCCACAGGGTGCTGCATACACCGGACCGAGGAAGAGAAGCTAGAGGAGGTAAATCAGTTCCTCTGGGCCTCAAGTTTCCCAGATCCAAGCCAAAACATCAGGGTGTCCGTTCCCTGAGCCCCCAGAAAACCTGTCTTCCCACCCAGCTATGGAGTGAGGCCAAGGTCACTGCGAAGAGATCCCTGCAGGGCAGTTTCCTTCTCTGAAGGAGACAGGAGTTGCACATTCTTGACAAGCTGCATGCATTCCTCTCTAGAGGTCCAAAACCAAATCATCCTGGTGGTCTCTGACTCGATGGTGGGATCAGCACGTTGCCTGATTCTCCGAAAGATGTTTGTCCCAGGCTGGGCTGTGTTACCCCCACTCTGTTAGCATCTGGCAGGCTGGCGACTGGTGGCTGTACAACCTCAGTCTCCAGTGGTCCTGCCACAGTGTACTTCACGTGGCCTCCAAACCACCGGTTTCCTTGCCATCGGGAATCACAGGGATCAGCTGCCAGAGCTTTCCCTACACGCTCACTTGTCCAAACTGCAGATCTCCTCCCCATTACAGCCGCTCTGCCAGTGTGACTGTCCAGATGGAGACTCCCGTGCTGACAGGAGGCCTTCTTCTGCTGGAGGAGTTAAACCACCATCTGGAATGATATTCCCTGAGTGGACATAAGAGCCCGGGTGCTGGGACAGCTGCTCCTGCTACCAACGTTATTGCCTGCTTGCCGGTGCGACCCTGAAGAGGATTAATTATCATGCCATGAGCCCACATCCCTACACCAGCAAGCTGCAGCCCATATCCTGCCCAAACCCACTGTTGCAGAAAGCGAGCAGAGTGGTCACTGGAAATACGTAAATTGAGAGTCTGATGGGGAACTGAGAGAAAATAGGCTTTCACTGTCCCAGAGCAGTAGGTATCTGTTTGATTTGTATAATATTAATTTTAACTTTATTCTTGAAAAGGGCCAAGCAAACAGTGTTTGGATTTGCATTCCACGAATGTGAAAGAAGCACGCAGATAAATAGTGCGGTACCCTTATGAAAATTGCTTTTTGCTGGATGTAAGAAAGCGCACAGCAGCAGTAGCATAGGGATGAGCAGAATTGTGATGATAGGAACTTTGTCACTAGTACAGCGAGCTGAATTTCAAACTGACGTAGTAAATAGTGTGCATGAGTATTAATAGACAAATAATCTCTACTGCCACCTAGCCAATAATCGAGATCGCTACCACAAGCTCCATCTCAGGTAATAAGCCTGCCTTTCATGAGATTTGGCAGAATATTATTATAATTATGAGTGTTTTCCAGAGCTCTCGGTTGTGAGTGTAAGTTTGAAACAGCCAAATGATCACATAGGAAATATAGTTTCATGGTTCAGCATGTACACTCATCTCCTACTGTTTCTGGTCCAGTTGGGTAGCCTTCCCCTGAAGTGTAATTGGAGGGATAGCACTGTAACACATATATTCTCTTCCATGAAGGAGCCTAGTTATCAATTCTACCTAAGAAAGGCTGGTCTCCCACACTGATGTTTGCATTTCTATGCTTGTACTTTTCTTCTCAAAGTACTGAGCATCTGTTAGCTTAAAGGAAAACAGTCTTGTTCTTTCACTGTGTGAAGAAAACTGCTGTCAAGAATCTAGCCTGAGTTCTGCCGCTCCAGCTTTACAAATGCATACCAAACCATACTGAAAATATGGACATTTAACATTACAACCAGCTTTGTATTGTCTTATTCTATCTTTCTTTCTTCAAATTATGTTTCAGACATACTACTGTACAGAAGTGTCCTATGTTCTTTGAAAACAAGATAAAACAAAACTAAAAAACCTCACAGGCTTTTTAAAGTACCCATCATCAAATCCTCATAAATATCCCATAAAGCAGCTGGGAAAGACATCCCCAGCTTGATCTTTATCAAACTGATAAGCTGTTCTTTTAAAACGTCTAATGCAAATGATTTCCAGGGCTTCCCGTCTAGGTCAGCAGCCTTTCAAAACTTGATTAAAACATTCTATTTCCCCACTCACTTGAGGATAACAAATGGATGAAAGTCTGCACATAATGTTTCCTCCCTTTAACAATTCTTTAAATTCCAAATATATAAGTGGAAATCTAGGGCCCAGTGTGGGAGGATGGGCAAACAAATGGGTTAAAGCAGGTCAAGGTATCTCAGTTTAAAAAGACGCTAAACATATAGCGCAGTCCCTAATGGTAATATTGCCATCCCTCACCAGTACCATGCCCCACCAGCAGTGCATTTGCACTGGAATTATTTTCTCCCAGCTTCACACGTGTGCCTTTCAGTGCCCTCTCACCCTTCTCACACTTGCAGCAACTGCTTGTTTGTGTGTAGCAGCAGCGACGCAGTGTGCCTCAGGGTTCTGTTTTGAGCTGTGTCCCTCCTTTGCTCTCTCCATGCCTTCACATCCCCTCTGTAGATAAAATCGGGAAGAGGAGCGTAGTCATTCTTTTGGAAAAACTGCACTGTTTCTGGCTAGCTGATGGAATAATCAATGGTGGCATAAATGCAGCCTTGAGGAATGCCTTCCAAAGGCCAAGCTGCATCACTGTAAGTCCTCTCTCATGAACACTCAGGCAAAGAATTTGTTTTACGGCATGGTGAAGCCTTCCATCATTTTGCCATATTTCTGAAAAGCAAAGAGGATAGCGCTTTCTCCAGGGAACTCCACTGTGCTTGGCAGTAAAGATCTACAAGTCTATTTGAACAGCATTCTAGTACATGTAGTTCATCAACTGACTAATGTTTCATTAAAATCTATTAAAACCACTGCGTGAGAAGTGCTGCCAATCGGATCTACTACATGTTGCTAATCCACTCATTCTGGGCAGAAGGGTAAGCCAGCTCAGTCTGTCCTGTTTTGTCCTATTAGACAGCCCTCTCATTAGACGTGAGTATACATCCAGTGATCCAGGATGTGTGGGCGAGGGTGTGTGAGCCAGGTACATAAGCTCAGATAGTTCTAGGTATCTGGGGAGCTAACTGCCTACAGATCTGGGCCTCAGCCTGTTGTTTAAAGCGTCTAGAATGACTCAAACTCTGATGGCAACATCTGAATGAGGTAAGTGTCGAGCTTTAGTAGTCAATATTTGCCTTGCTTCAGAACTGATCAGCTTTTCCCACAGCTAGCTTACTGCCCCAAAATAACAGTGATACATTTGCACCAGCTCAGAATCCCAAGTACTAAGCTCTAAAAAAGAACATAAAGTGCTGATTGAACCTTTTGTGCAAAAGCTACATTATGATCTCTGAAATAAAATTCCGTCACCTCTGAAATGAAAACTACCGTAACAGTGATTCAATTTCAGAGTAGCCTTTTATTACACCTGAACTCTTACACATCTTGGTGGCACAGTTCTGTCTTTTTAGTGTTGTCTAAACATCATTAGACCAGAAGATGGCCTTTCAATTTCAGTTCATTAATTTTTTGTCCTGGAAAGCAATAGTTGTTGCAAATAGATGTTGCAAAATTCCCCAAAATTTCAAATACATGTTGCAAACGTCAGAATTTTGTTTAAGGGGAAACCAGAAAAATTGCACTTCATTGATCCACACCGGTAGTAATGGCACTCGAGGTTTACTGACAGGAGTTTGCAGTAAAAATATCTAATTCATCAGTGCTTTCTTTAAATTTTTATTGCTTGGTCATCGTGGGATTTTGTGGGACAATGAAGAAAAGTGAAGATAATTCAAAGCAAATAGAAGAAGATGTGTTCACCAAACAAAGCTTTCTGTCGGCATTTAATATATATTCTAAAGAAAGCTAAGAAATTCTGCTTTCTTTAATTTTGCTCCCAGTCTCACTTTGTCATACCTGATGACAGGCAGTCACAAAGACTTTATGATGTCTGTGTACTCAGAATACATCCGCGTAGAAGAGAGTTAGGGTTTAGATACCACAGACGGTATATTGGGCCTAACTGCTAAGCTCAGCTGTTTATATCAAATCTCTCCACATTATTTTCAAACACTGACTAGTACCTCTCTTAAAAAATCACTAGATACAAAACAAGCATGGCAGATGGCATGATCTGAAAACACTGGCACAGGCAGGTCAATACATTGGGAGCATGGCCATATTTTAGCTAACTAGTGCACCTTTTCCATTGGTGGCGTTCAGCGTCTTGCAACCCTGCCACAATAAATGTTTTGCTTCGTGTGAGGTAATGAGATGGAGAGAGATGGAAAAAGGCCTGGGTTTTTCATTTTGACTGATGTTAATGTGAATTAAGGAATTTGGTTGATGGGAATAAGTGCTAATACATTTTGTTAACTAAGAAAAGTGCTAATTAGAAATCCTTTTAAACTTCACCAGTGCAATGATATAACACAAACACTTGCTGCATTTTATTTGCTTAAAGGTTACTGAAGCCATATGAATGAATGGGTGGTCATGGCAGAAGCTGTATTATATCGATGCTAAGGTGTTACCAACTGTTCCTTGCAACCGTTATTTATTATATAACACCTGTCAGTAGTAAGTGGAGCTTTTACATTAAAGCAGGTGTTGACATCTGATAGGGATGAAAATATTGTTTACCCTTCCTAAAAACATGTAATTTTCTCTTTAAATAAGGAATTATTTTTTTAAGAATTTTAAATTAAATCTGCTCTCCTTCAAACAGCTAATTTAAGAAATGCAGAAAGTATGACAGAGCCTTGTTTTTGCTGTGATTTGCAGAAACAAAGACAGTACAAATTCTTTTTGACTTCCCATATTATTAAGACTCACTAAAATCTTGCACATAGGACACATATGCAGACTTTGGGGGGCAAGAAACTGTCTGTTTTGTGGTTAACTTCACATAAATGCACAGTGTCTATCCAAAGAAGCTGAAGAATAATACTCTATTACACAAAATTCCAGAAATGTAAGCCACATTTGATAATACTTGCCATCTCTCACTTCTCTGAGTAGGAGGGTGCAAGATGAGACCTTGCAAGATGAGGCAGAGACTGCTCATAGCCTGCTCATCCGCATCACCTGGTTTTCACTGTGCACTTGCAGGGGGCACTATATAGGGTCATGGCTAGATCCTGATCCCCTCAGGAATAAGTAAATTTTCAAATTATTTCAGTTTCTGTAGGATGACTGTCCAAATTGCAGGTTGTGAACTCAATACATTAACTACTGTAGTACCCAGCCTTCCCATATTCTTTTATTTCATCTGTCATCCAGGAAATGGTGGTGGTGGTGGTGTGCTGGATGAAGTGTGAGGGAGGAGATAGTTGGGCAGAGATGAACCTAATGAAGTTCAACAAGGGCAAGTGTAGGGTGCTGCACCTAGGGAGGAATAACCCCAAGCACGAGTACAGGTTAGGGGTTGACCTGCTGGGAAGCAGAGCTGCAGAGAAGGACCTGGGAGTCCTGGGGGACAACAAGCTCTCCATGAGCCAGCAATGTGCCTTCGTGGCCAAGGCAGCCAATGGTATCCTGGGGTGCATTCAGAAGAGCGTGGCCCGCAGGTCAAGGGAGGTTATCCTCCCCCTCTACTCTGCCTTGGTGAGGCCACATCTGGAGTGCTGGGTCCAGTTCTGGGCTCTCCAGTTCAAAAAAGGGCACTACTGGAGAGAGTCCAGCAGAGGGCTATGAGGATGATTAGGGGACTGGAGCATCTCCCGTATGAGGAAAGGCTGAGAGAGTGTGTTTAGCCCAGAGAAGAGAAGACTGAGAGGGGATCTCATCAACACTTAAAAATATCTAAAGGGCGAGTGTCAGAGGATGGGGCCAGACTCTTTTTGGTGGTGCCCAGCAACAGGACAAGGGCCAATGGGCACAAACTAGAACACAGCAAGTTCCATCTGAATATGAGGAAAAACTTCTTCACTTTGAGGGTGACCAAGGACTGGGATAGGCTGTCCAGAGAGGTTGTGGAGTTTCCTTCTCTGGAGATATTCAAAACCCACCTGGACATGATCCTGTGCAGCCTGCTTTAGCAGGGAGGTTCTGACCTCCAGAGGTCCTCTCCATCCCCTACCACTCCGTGATTCTGTGAGGAGGCACTCTAGCACAGCTGATGAGGGAGAGGACCACATCCGCATAAATATGTTTGTTGGGGTGCTGTGCCAGGAGCTTAGTGGCTGGTGGTGAGGCTTGGCAGGTGTATCACGGATCGCATGGACCAGCTGCATCGAGAAGCAAGGACTGGCAGGAAAGAGGTCCTGGTCCTTCAGATGTGAGAGGTCTGCTCCTGCCACTGCTGGGAGATGCTGGCTTTGAGGCTTTGTGGTGCCACAGTCTGCTGACACAGGCAGGAGTGTGTGCTGGCCAGGGGGAAGTATTTCAAGGGGTTGGGGCCCCTCTTGAATTTTGGAGATGCAGAATGAGAAAAGCTTGTGAAGTAGCAATGGTGCAGGTGGGAAAGAAAGAAGTGTAGGATGCTGTTCTGGTCTGAGGTAAGGAGACTATTAGTTAGACTTCAGGTTTACGGAAGAATAAAGGATTTAGTGGATGACAGGGTAAGACATGACAGTGTTTTGGGATACAGACCTAGGACTGGGAAGTTTAATCATGGCTGTTCTATAAAGCAGATTTAAGCACAAGTATGACTGAGAGAGACAGGTGAGGGCAGGAAATAGCCATTACTCCATGCACTTCTTTCCAAAATCTACTCATTGAACTAGATCTAGGGAGTGTATGTGCTCAGAGAAATAGATTGAAAAGAAAGGAGGAGGAATTAAAGTTGAAACAACAGTTTCAGAATAGCATATATTGTTGCAATTTAGTTATTCTGCAATTAGACATTACCCTCAGGTAATTCAGTTAAAAAATGTCTGAGTTCACAGAATTAGGGTACCAAGACTAAAGAATTATGGTTCTAGCCATTTAATTACCCCAATTCCAGTTCAGATTGCATGTATTTTTATAAATCATCTCTCCTCCTTTAAAAAATAAACAAACCCACCATGTCTTTCCACCACTGATTATCAGTATTTTCAGTGCAAACTCTGGCATACATCTCAGGTCTGTTTACCCTCCACGGTGTTAATGTTTCTTTTTAATGGATTAGAAACACTTTTATTTTTGCACCAGTAATGGTATAATATTTCAAATTCCACTTATTTAGACTTTGCTTTGTTTGGCTGTTGAGAAAGGTTAGTGGTTAATGCTCAGCACTACTGTGTAAGGCTTCTTTTCTTGATGGTGGCAGGAGTGAGGAGTGCTACAGAAGCAGTTCTCCACGGAGGACCCTCTAACCTGAGGGAAACTACTCATTCTGTGCCAGAAGAAAGAAGGCAATGATACAGGATTTGAAAGTGCAGGAGAATGGGGTGGTGGTGGGGAGTTTGGCTTTCTGCAAGGGTGGGAAAATGTTTTCTTTGGATTTATTTCTTTAGGGAGAAAAATAAAACCTTGTGATCTGTTTTGGAAAGGGGCAGGAATAAAGCCTGAGCTATCTGAAATTGGACTTTTTTGCTGACTGGCAGCACTGAACTACTTCCAAAATTCAGTTACCTAGAGACAGTAGAACTGCAATACCAAATGCAGAGGGAGTCTTTTTTTAAAGAGACTGTTGCACACCATCCAGCTGGAATTTGGAAGTCATTTTACTGACAGATCATAATGGATTTCATTTTGAGCTTTGCCAGGAATCCTTATACGATTGGCTATAGAGAGGAAAAAGCATTCTCCGCACACATGCACACACGTGGGAGAGAGCAGACTACGAAAGCATCTTTTCTGAAATTAAATGCAGGGCCTTGTAAGGTTTTTTTTCCCAGTAAAACAAAGTTGGTGGAGACTCTTAAATGTAAACTTATTTGTATGTATAAAGAAAGTTTGATCTGTTCTGCGTGTTACGCTGGTGATAAACAATAGAAGCTACATACATGTGTAACTCAGCTTGATGGGAAATACCTGAGAGAAGAAAAAACCAGTAACTGGCCAGCCCGACGCTAAATGCTAGAGCCACAGGGAGAAGGGCATATCTACAACTTGCTTCGATTTTAGCCATTATTATTAGACAGACAGGTTTATATAGGTTATATCTATTGATTTGTGCATATAGTGGCCTAACATCAGAGGGCAGGCCTTGCCATGTGGCGGATGGACTTGACTGAATTGGGTTTTCTTTCCAATTAGGTGTTCCCTTTCTCTCTATCCCTGCATGCTCTTACAGTTCAGCAGGCATCTAGCAACTCTTATTTCATTAGGAAGGCCCATTACAATATGAGGAAAGCTTATTTTATTGTTTTATTATGGTAGAACTCAGTCTTAATAAGGAAATTATTGACCTTTGGTGCTAGAAAAATTATAAGTGCACCATGCCACATTCAGAAGAAGAATGCATTAATATTTATTTTCAGCTTAACCTTTGTCCCTTTCAGGGCACATGCACTTATAATTTACTGATGTAGAAATAAGCTTTCTAGATCCTAAAGCCAAGACAGATATTTGGTCCACATCCACGAGGCCAATGCAGTCCATGTGGGAAGCTTTATGCAAATTATATAAACGAATTTAGAGACTGAGAAATAAATTATAAGGAATCATTTGGTGGCCAGAGCAGCAACTGTAGGCAAAGACCTCCTACATCCAACTTGGTATGTGAGAGTTCAGGGAGGCTGTGGAAACACATGCCAGAGCTGCCAAATCTGTGTAACTTGTGAGACAGTTGTGTCCTGGGGGCTTGCAAACTTCAAGCAAAAGCTGTTCCCAGCCCAGATGCTGCAGTGCTATGAAGCTGGAAGGGAAAGCAAAATGAGTTTTATGTTCTTCCCCTTCTTCCTTTTTGAGGGGAAAAAGGACTGAACAGTGTTCTCTCAAAAAAAAAAAAAAAAAAAAAAAAAAAAAAAAAAAAAAAAAAGTACCTTTTTTTAATACCTTTTTTCTTCTTTTAGAATTATAAGGAATATGATGGACTGTTTTCCTTAGCAGTGCTGAAGGCCATGTTAGCTGTTCTAGACAACCTTCTGGAAAGTTTTCTAAAACGGAAACAGCTTTCTGAAGCCATAATTCAGGAAGACTCCCCATTTAAGAAACATTTAAATCTTATGAAAGCAATATAAAGCAATTAAGTGTGTTCATAAGGACTCAAGCAAAGAGGACTCTTTGCTCACTTCTCAACTGAAGGTGAGAAGTTGATGGTTCTTACTGAAAAGACCATTTTTTCCAAATATTTGTCAAGCATTTAAAATAAGCACTTAAAAAAAAAGCAAGCACGATTAAAATCCCCTCTCAGTCAATCAGGCTTTAATTATTTTAAATCCAAAAACCTTTACTAGTTCTTTAGTCAACTGTAGTCTTTCAGGAAATATCAAGTAGAGAAGACATGACTTTTACAACTAGTAATGCCTTTCCACTCCCCACACTTTACTGGAGAACAAGTAAGTGCAAATGTTTTTAAGTCACCGTAAAATAAAAGGCAACCAATGTTTCTTCTTCCTGAAGGAGGTAAAGAGTATAGCTAATTTTTAAATATTCCTTCTATATTATTATTATTAAAAGTGTGGGCACGGGAACATGTCATTGTGTCTAGCTACTCCCCAGTATTAACCATGCACACTTTGTTACCCTGTTGTGTAAATTTGGAATACACAGGGTCATTAGCTCCTCTCCCAGGGAAAGGCAATCTACCTTCTATTTACACAGATTGTTATTCAGAACTGCAAGTATATTGTGAATTCACAGCTTTGGTTACTCCACTCTCATTTGTTCGTGTATTCACACACTATGTTTTCTAAGAAGCCAGAAAATAAAAAGGATGACTTTATGATTTTTAGGTTGCCACTCTCCCTGAAAATTTAAACATAGATATTCTTGTCATACACAAAGTTATTAACTCATTTGCCCATTAACTCTTGCACTAATGGTAGACTCAATTTTACTACATGGAAATGTCAGGCTTATGTGTGCGCATCCCTTTTTTGTGCAGAAGGTATCCCAAACTGTGTGTTGTCTCTCTGGATGCTTAATTTGCCTCTTCTCATCTGTGGCTTATCAGTATAGTTGAATTACATTCAGTTTTGTTAATACAAGTTTTAAGATTGCAGCAACTTCATCTTTCAGTTCTCAGAAGGAAGCTGGAAGTTTTCAGATGGCTGGGAGACAACTGGGTGTTTTATAGTGCAGACCATTTGGAGGAAACAAAGGCTGTAGTTTCCCAATATTTTTGATTTGTCTCCTTTGTCTGTTAGAGGATTTAACCAAAAGGGTTTCAGTGATGTGGTTTACATCTTGGCCTACAAGCATCTTTGGCAGCACAACCAAATGGACAGGGACAAGCAGCCAAACAGGAGACGTCTTTAGGTGACTTCGCTAATGCAGAACCTATTTTAGGACTATATGCTAGGGTCCTTTGTAATAGGGAATAAATATAATTTCTTTCTCCCCTTTGTTTGGGAGAGTGGTGGAGGTAATTTTAAATGAACTGGTATAAGCTCTTCCACTTCAGCTTGACACGCTATCCACCACAGCATCCAACAACAATTAATAGCAACTTATCTAGATGCATTTACTAAGACAAGAAGAAGCAGAACAAAACAATTTCCTTCAAACAATCCTTATGCATCGAAGCACACACACAATAGATATCAACAGGCCAGTTCGTGGTTCTCACAACTATTGTTCACATTCTCAGAGCTGTTGGTAGGCTATTTTTTTAACTGTCCTAACAATCCTGAGCATACAGATCCATATGTGGGCATAATTAAGCTGTTGTCACCTCCCATGGGTATCACGGCAGTGTGTATTTCCAGCCATACCCTCAGGATCTGGGTGCACAACCTTCTTCTGTTGATCTTCCTGAAGCTTACATCCAGCCCTGAAAGCTGAGCCATGAAAAATCAGAAGGGTGGTTCACAATAAGGACATTTGGCACCATTATCTGTGCATTCTGCCCCATACCTCTGTCCTGTTCTGCTACAGCGACCACTGGTTCTGCCCCATTTTTCCTTCCCATACTCTCTCAGGGCTCCTCAGCAGGCACAGGCTACATATCCAAGACATTAATGAAGAACAAGGGTATGGTGGGAATGTCACACTCTGTTTCTGTGAAAAATTGAAGTCTGATTTTTTTTATTTGGACAACAAAAGAAAACCTCAAAAAGAGAAAAATGGACACCAGCCAAGAAACAGGGTGGGGGAAAATGTTTATGGATGTTGGCAAATCTACTGTGCAGCCTTCCCATGTTACAAACTACATCACTGTCTGCAAAGCCAGGGAAGATACCCTTCTGCAAACTAAGATGATATGAGACTTGCCTGTTACATCCCCTACGAACCTAAATTCCTACTTCTCCACTAAAACCCAGTAATTAAAGGTGTTTTATTCAGCACATACACTAGCTTAGTATCATCCCAGAATGAAATTCTGACTAAAGCAATAACATGCTGCACAGCAGGGCTTTAAGGCCTCGGTGAAATTAAAATAAAGACTTGGAGGTACTGAGCAACCCTGGTCGGTACAAAGGGGTGGGGGAAGGGCAGCATGTGGTTTGGGATATTTTCACCAAATGTTAAATCACACAGAATATTTCACTCGTCTCCAGTGTGAGATCACGACATGACTCCTCTGTAATGAATTCTTTATCTTGGCAGCTCTCCTGCTTTCTCCCAACTGTGCCTCCCTCTCCCTTTCTGGTCCCAGTGCCGTAACATATGGTAGTATTTGGAGAGCGATTTCGGCCTGGGAGCCGGCCTGGCTGCCCGCACCTGTGCGCTCCCCGGTCCCGCTGCTCCGCAGGCGGCCGCGCTCAGGTCACGCTCCAGCGCCGCGGAGTGAGCTCACTCCTCCCCGGGCACACCGAGAGCTGCCGGCGGGATGCTCTGGTGCGGCCCTTTGGATGCGACATTTAATTTGGTGGCTATGTGCTTCCCACGCAGCCTCGGCGAAGCCTCTCCTTTGGGCAGCCGTGCCGGAGGCGGCTCCAGGTGGCGGCCGCAGCTGCCCGCCTGTGTCGCGAATGACGATGCCAAGCGGCTGCCGACCCGCTAGAAGCCCGGCCAGCGGCGAGGCGAGAAGGCCGCCGTCGGCTCAGAGGGGCCCGGGCGGGACAGGCGCAGCCAACCCTACCGAGTACGGAGCGGGCACCCGGGCGGAGGGGCACGGAGGACACGAGCCGCCCGCCGCTTGGCGTGCCGAGGGCGCGGCCGGAAGGCGTCGCCCCGCGGGAGTCGGTCGCCACGGCGACGCGTGGGGCCTGCCCGCCGCCCGCACCGCCATGGGCCCGAAGCGGCCCAAGACCGCCGGGGTCGCCTCGGCGGGAGCCGCGGCCAAAAGCTGGGAGGCTGCGCTGGTGTCCGCCCACCTCGAGGAGGTGAAGGCAGCCGAGGGGCAGGGCAGGCAGGGGCCGCCCGGGGTACAACGGCTCCGTCCTGGGATTTGAGGGTGGGGGGACCGGGCCCTCGCTGCTCCTCCGGCCTAGTTGTCGCAATGTCGCTGCTGGCGGCTCCGCGGGATGGACCTGGGGAGGACCGTGAGTCATCCCAACGTGAGGTGGAGCTGCCCCCCCCGCCCCGGCACTGAGCAGCGGCCCAGCGGGTTTCTTGCTTTTCCTCCTGGGCACTTGGGGTTTTTTGGTGGGGTTTTTTTGTGGTTTTTTTTTTTTTTTTTTCATAAGGATTTAAGANTTTTTTTTTTTTTTTTTTTTTTTTTCCTGGGGCTCTGGGTGCCAAGTTTCGGCTCAGAGTGAACTTTTTATAAACTGCTGAACAACGAGGTTTGATGGAGGTGCTGACACAGCATTAACTGTAGCGTTGAAAATGTGAGGCTGTAATTTTCCTGCTTGAGTGTGTGCAGCTAAAAAGCTCTTTTTTTCTTCCCCTGCCCCCCTCCCCCCTTCTTTTACAGTGTGTGAGGATCTAAAGGCATATTTAGGTTTCCAGGTTCTATGTAGGCAATGTAACTCTAATAAATCTTGACTTACAAGAGAGAATTTGGTTTCAAAATAGCGAAGTAGTTTAGCAAACAATAATATTTATCTAGCATGTGTTTATCTAGCGCTGCTTCTGCAAGTGAGACAAATTACTTCCGTGGCTTCCTTGTTTGGTGGGTTCCTGTTTTGCCCTAGTAAAAAACTGAGGATGTTTTTTGTTGTTGCTGTGTTTTGGGTTTTTTTTTAAGCATGCCAGCAGTTCTGGTTGAGTATGAGGAATTTTAAATTCAGTGGCAGGCTTTTAAACTGAATAATCAGTTTTCCTGAAAATGCCACAGATGGAAAAAAAAAATCTCTTAAATACTTACTTTTTGCTTTTATTTGATAGTAACCATATAGTACAAGTTTAGCCAAACAAAATCACTTTTTGACGTAAGCTGCTCAGCTAAAGCTGTTGTTTCCCATTTTTCCCTAGAATGGATTTTTTTTTTTTTTTTTTAGTAGAGTTCAAATGCTCTTGCTTGTGAAACTCACCCCTGCTCTAGGAGAACCTTCCTGAAGCATGAGAAGGGGGTGGAGGTTCAATCTCCATCACCTACTCAGTTCCTGACCTTTCTCCTGAGCTTACTAGAAAGGTGCCAATTAGTGATTTTTTTTTTTTTTTATGGTGGTGTTTACTGTGGTTGTGGATATTGTCCAATGAATTCACTGAACAATGTGCTTTGTTTACTCTGCTGCTTCTATATGTAATTTATTACATTTGATAAATAGAAACAATTATAGTGAAGTATTTTAAAAGGTAGGAAGTAAAATGCTCAAAACTCAGGAAATGCCAAAATTAGGATTATTCAGGACCACACATTGAGGCAGATGGAAAGAAACGTTGAATATGTTCACTGAACGGGGCAGGAATTCTGTAGGAAAAAATATGCGATCACCTAATGAAAGATTATCATAATACCTGTTCCCATGGGACTGAATTAAGATTCTTTGGTTCCTTAACTCTCATATTGTCCAACCGTTTTCTGTTCCAGTTAAGCTAGTTCCAGTTAAGCTAATTCCACTTTCTCTGTCTCGCTGTTAGCAGGCAGAGCCTTAGGGACATAGGGAAAAACTGCCTCCCTGCTGCAGTCAGCTTGAACTCAGGTTTCTGTGATGCTGGGCAGCCACTGAAGTTTCTTATTGCAGGAAAATTCTTATTCAGCTCTTACAGTCATGGGCAGGAGCATACTCGGTGCAAAACTGTCAAATGCCAACAAATCTCTTCTGACCATGTGTGAATCAAGATTCATCAAGTATAGCCAAATGTGGGTATACTTAATGTAAATAAACGTGCTCTGTAAAAACAGGTCTTTGACACGAGCACTGCCAAATTTAAGTTCCTTCCTCTTGACCGCAGAGGGAATTGAATATCTTAATTACTTAATCACACAGGATTTTTTCATTAAAGGATAAAAATTATTTTTAAAAAACAAATCTCATTCTGCAAATAGTCTAACCATGCTATCCTCCTTTCCCCACCCCAGTAATCTTACAGCATAGAAGATTTACACTCGAATATATAAAGGTCAGACACTGAAAGCAACCTGTAGAAGAGAGTGTTGAGCAAGTTTAATTGTAGGTGTCACCAGACACACTGCACAAAATTATTTCTTACTCTTCCTCAGTATCGTATGTGATATACCATATGAATCTGAAATTATTTAGGAGACAGCAGGAACTCCTATCAATTAAATACATTTCTCTCCTCACAATTCATCTTTAAAGAGTTTTTAAATCTTTTACTTGTATCAGTTTAGAGAATATTCTTTCCCTTCAGTGGAGTCAAAAAGAATTTACTAGAACTGGTTTTAAATTGTACCAGCTAGGCCGAGCAATGAAATTTCACATTTTAATGTGCGTTTATGACTTACAATATTTTATTAGTCTGATCTATGAAAAGGAGTCATTTTACCAGTGGTGTTAAGATTTTATGGACGGATATGCTAACTAAAATATGATTTAAATGGTATTTACTAACCAAATAATTGCTTTTACTAAACACACTGTGAAAACTGGCAAACAGACAACTTAAAAACATGTACAGAGGAAATACGGATTTTGCAGACCCTTACATTATAGTTTATGTACATCTTTTTTTGTTTCTACTGTGCCATGTAAAAGAACATGGAGCTGCAAGTTGTATATGCCTTCAGATATTTATCAAGATATTTTGATTGGGTTAACTGCAGAATTAAATTACAAAAATATAACTTAAGATTCTTAATTTTAAACTTTGCGTGCTTTAAGTAGTTAAAGGGCAATATTGGCTAAGTGAAAGGTGAAATCTGGGCAAATACCACCCTTAACAATTGAAATAATTGGGGGTTTTATTATATGTTCTTACTAGCTAGTATAACTAAGCATAGCAACTGGAAGCCACATGCTGCTCTGACGTTCCATCTGTAAGGTTTCTGTCACTTTATTGGCCTTTTAGGGCCTGAAAATTGAACTAAAATTAAAGCTTGTAAAACCACTAAAAGTGTTCTGGATAGGGTGGCTCCACTTTTGATTATTATTCATCCAGCTTCCTCTTCAGAAAGGAATTAACATTCAATTGAGAGTTTTTGATACTCTCTCACCTGCCCAGATTATACAGCAAAAGCTCAGGCTCTTAAAACTAGAATCCATTAGTAATGTGGGGGTGTGTCAGTCAGCATGAAAGTGGACTTGCAGATTTCTTAACAGTGATGCCCTACACAGTCACTACGTTAGGTCTACAAAATTGCTGATGAGCAACCTTTTCCAGTAATGCCGGCTGTATTTACCTGATTTACAAGCTGCCTCATTGTTGAAATCAAAGAATGCTAGAGGTAATATTGCCCTGAGTGTTCAGAAAACACTAATAAATCTCATTATTTTTGAAGGAATTACTTAAAAATCAGGAGATTAAAGAACTCTTGCTGTTTGATGCTGAAGTGTTTGGAGTTTAAGTTTTCAAATGTTTCTCTTCAGCCTTTACAGTTAAATTTGAAATTGTGCTGTAGTTAAATGAATGTACTAGTTGTGGCCCTAATAGAAAACAAAACAAACAAAAATCCCAGCAAAAAACTCCATACCATTAAATACCACAAGAATAAGTGATGATGCAAAATGAGAGATACTCAGATTGCCTGGAAAATGTGGGGTGGGGATGGGGTGGAGATGGCTGCTTGATGCTTTTCCTGGCCAAAGAGGTCTAGAAACTGGTACTGCAAAGATAAACAATATATCTGACTTTTTTCAAATGTTTTCTTTAGAACACCTGCCCTTTTGTGTCTAGGAAATGAAGCAAAGAAAATAAGATATGTTTAAAAAAGAAACAAAATTTTGTGAGCTACATCTGCTTTTTTATTCAATGTGAATTGAAGTTACAGGTTTTTTTTTGTTTGTTTTGTTTTTAAACATACCTATGGCTATTCCAATACCACTGTGACAAACAAGATGTAGGCTATGTGTACTGGTTTTTAACTTTTGGGAAAAGAAATCACAATACAGGGAGACACAAACAAAACTGGGAGATGATGAGATGCTTTCTGTGTTTTGTGAAAACAAGGATTTTGGAAAACTGCTAGCTGCTTACACGGAGCTTTCAGAATTAGGTGGATCTTGCTGGGATTGGAGCCTCTTCACCTGAGGGACATACAAGCTTCACACATAGATGGTTATTTCTAACACTGAGAGAGACTTTGGTGCATTTCAACTCTTGATGTGGCCAAGAGTTCTGAAATGGGGGCAAGTATCGTATGTGACAATGATTGTCACTGGATGTTTTCCAGTGAGAGCGGTCTGTCCCCCCCTTAATTGGAGCTTGTTTCAGGTTATTTAAGGAGTATTTGGTTACCAGTGCTACATTTTCAGTTTTTGGTTTGTTTTTTTTTTTCGTTCATGTTTCAGTCAATGTTGTTGATTCTGTGGGAATATGTACTGCAGGCATTTTGGTCGTCTTTGTTCACAGTACGTAGTGCTTGTGTGATATGCATGATATGCATGATACTTTCAATGGCAGCCTCCCTAGACTGTTTCCATGCTTTTCCAGTAGTTATTTTTATGGTTTTCTCTATCCTGTTCTTTAAGCTGGCAACCTCATTTGAGGTAGCCTTAGGGTCACTAATCTATCCTCTTTCAGATCCTTTCTCAGGTCTCACTTCTACAATAACATTTGAAAGAATTAAACTAAGTAGTGGAGCAGTTGTATATTGAGGGAGAAAATATTTTTAAAGTAACCATATACATTTTACTACTTTTCCTTCTCATTTTTATGTTGTGATTTTAGGTGGTGAGCTGTAGAAGCGGGGTCTGTTTCTTCTCTATCCTTTCAGTGCCTTGAACATTAAGGATACTGTTACAGTATTGATAATATAAGGACAGTATTGCAAAAGTAATAGATTTTTAAAGTCAAAAAAGAACATGCTCAATTAAACACCTTAAACTATGTACTAACGCTGTACATTCACTGCCCTTATTGACTTCATTTGCTGTTCTCTATGTTCAGCTTTTCTGAAAAATGATCCTTGAGGACTTCAAAATTGGTCAGTCTAGAAATAGATGACATTCTATTAGTGACTCTGGAAATTGTGGATCATTATTCCCTGCTAAATATGTGTAGCTATTTCTGGTATTTATTTAGCTCCAATTCTCAGCTATTGCACCTTTTTTACAAAAGGAATATTTTTTCTTCATTTTGCAGCTAGGGAGATATGGGCTATCTCTAATACTGTTTAAATTTTTATGCAAAAGACCTTGTATTGAGTTGCATATACTTCAGTAGAATTAAGTGGGGTTATAATTTGCACCACCAGTTATCTTGTAAAGGCTCATTCCATGTATTTTATTTTTAATATATTAGCCAGAGGTTTGCCCATGCTGTAAATATTCTCATAGCTGTTCTGTGGAGAAGCTTTAGCAGCTTGTTTCTTTGAAGCAGAGAATTTAGCAGGGAAGAGATGATGTAACACACTGATGTCAAGGGCATATCTTTTTCTGAGAATGTTTGTGTTTGGATAAATCCTAAGTTTTTTTTAAAAATTCATTTTTCGCAAGCAGGATGTTTTGCCTTGGTGCTTTGTTAGGAGCTGCTGTGAAGGTGGGCATCACAGTGGAAATCAGGAAAATTCTCTCTCCGTTGCTTTTAATGCCTTCCCAGGGAGTGCACAAGTATCATGAAGGAGAAAGTCTCATTGCTCAAACATAACTGACAGTGCCTGGGAAGTGTTAGAGGTGCTGGAGAACAAGGATTTGGAGAAGGAATCTGAGGATGGAGAAAGCTGGAAGTTGGATCAGATAATGCAACTAGGGGCTAGCTGGACAAGGAGACTGAGGACAAGAGCTAGGGGAGCAAGTAAGGGGTATGGGAAGTGTTAGAAGTGACAGAAGTCAGATGAGGAACAGAGGTGGAAATGGAAAGAGAAGGGGCAGCTGGGACCAAGGAGTGGAAAGATCAAGAAGAGGCAGGACTATAAGGAAGACAGGTTTCACAGGCATCCTTGTTGCAGGATGACGTTAATCAGTGCTAATCAGGTATAACTTGTGGCAACAAGATACCAGCATGTTTTAAGGAGGCACTTAAGAAGGCATAAGGCAGGGGGTTTACAACTATCGGATGGAGATTTCTTCACATATCTGAAGAACTGCAGGAAGTTGTGGGAACAGGCTGTATATTGCTGCTGGAACATGCTTCCCCTAGCATTTAGGGTTGAACTTGACCTTCTTGAGTTTCACTCTTCTTGTGCTGTCAGCATCTGTCTGTGAGAGACTTACTAGGCGTCATGGGTCTCTTTTGGTGGTCCTCACTGAAGAGGACAGTGTAGTGATACCTGTTGCTCCTTTAGCTCATGTCACAGGTGGATGGTTGTTCTAAAGGCTCAATCTCTGCTGGCAAACACTGGGAACAACACGACACTGCCACATGAGGGCATTTCAATCTCAATTCTGAAAGCCTAGAAAATTATGTGTTTGCACACAAGTACATTTCTGAAAGCTCTCTGTTCAAAGAATGGTGAAGTTTTTGTGTCCAACTATTGGCATCTATACAATGACAACTTCAACTTGAATTCAGATTAACTTCAACTCCTGTGTACGTATTTTGATGATAATATTGGAATACCTATCTCATAGTGTTGTGCGCTGGTAGCTATCTTGGCAACTTCAGGCAGGAGGAGGTATCATCCCCCATCCTCCCTCCCAACTATAAAGAGGAAAAGGAAATTTAGTGTACCTGGTATAGTCCCCACACAGGTCATTGCTGCAGTTGCTTTTCCATTAAGCAGTGCCTGCTGCCCCGGGTCAGATGGACACTCTCCTCATAAATTCCATCATGTTTGCATGCTCTTAAAGCATCAGTGATATGCTTGCACACTCCTGCATTTTGTAATTTTAAAAATTTAATGTTTATTTTGTGCTGCTATAAAACACCAAGGAAGTTTGATGTGTGGAATTGTAGGGGCCCTTTTGGATTAGGTATCTGCTTTGTAGCTACTTGCAATTCCAGAAGGCTACACTTAGTGACCCAGGTGATCTGCCCATGTTTTTTGTTTCTCTGAATATTCTGTGGTTAAAAAAATGGGACATGTATCTATAATCACGTTGTGCCATATTCATATATGCTTTGTTACCTAAAGAGTATGACAAATTGTTTCCCTCCATGCAAGCGTTTACTATTTTGAAACTTATGTCAATTGTTGCTTTCTTCCATCCCAAGCCATCAGTTACTCAAACTGCAAACATTTAAGTAGGGTTTTTTCAGCTAAGAGAAAGAACAAATGAAGAAGGGTACAGGAAAATTGGAAAAAGAAACTTCTGCCTTTACCTCTAACTTTTTTTTTGAATGGTCCTTTCCCTCACTTTACCATCAACTCTGGTTAAAATTTGTTTATTTTTTCCTACTGCAAATAATGACAATAATACATATATTCAATGACAATAGTACATAAATTCAAAATTCCTATCTTGTTTGCTTACTGAACTGCCAGATCTGAAATGACATTTAAAAGTTACTTTATCTTTGCGTGACGCTAATGCAGGATTTGCCTGCAAGGAGATTTGTAGAGGTTGTGAGTAGGCATTGGTGTTTTCTATAGCATAATGCTGCCACCTGATGGCAGAAAGAATTGGGACAAAGTAGTATGTGTTTTTTCGGGTTGTACACAGTTTATTTCAGTTTTTATTTCAGATTCATACAGTGATGTTGAATATGGCTTAAAGGGAGCAACTATCTCTACATGATTACTCCTTGAAACTGTGGGGAAGTGCTTTTGTTTGCTTGTGTTTTAATACCTTAAATATTTTATTTTGGAAAATAGGATGACTGGAAACCTAGCATTGCTTTTGTTGTCGGGGACAAAATTGAGGATGAAATCCACACCAAGGCCCTGTCTCTTGCTGTGCAGGTGCCACAGCGGAAGCTCTTCAGCGTGATAACACATGAAGACATTTTCAGACAGGTATTCCAAGAAAAAAACTTTTAATAACAAGCCAAACCTAGATCTCATTTCTAGATACAAACTTCTTTTGTCTATGGTAACTATAAATTTCCTATTCAGATGAATTGCTCTGTGGCAGTTTTAAAAATTACACTAATTAAAATGTTAAAAATGGAAAAAGAGAAGCTTACTGTATAAGCTGGTCTGCTCCCTGTAAATAGTGAGGTTTTGTTACAGACTTTTCAAGGTGCTGATCACAAAAGTCCTCTCCCTAAGGTACAGGGGTACTACAAGATGATTCCTCTCTGTTGTGGAATGTGAGTTTTAGTGTTTGCAAAGGGGAATAACGAGTAAAATAATTTGTGTAAACTTAAAATCTTCTCACAGTAGAATGCTTTATTTCCTTGCAGATCAGAGAATCTGGGAATGAAAAGGGGAAAAAGGTTAAGGATTTGCCTGTGTACTATGAGGTAGGTTAAATATGTATTGCAGTCAGTGCTCTTTTACACTGAGGTAAATACAGCTGTGTAATTGTTTTAGGCATACCTGAGTAAATGCAAATCTGATGGATGTAGCAGATAAAAACACTCAACCATCTAGATACTTTAAGCTGCTTTCTTTTTGTCATACCAACAGTGTTCTGTTGGACTGCTAATTAAGTGAGGATCAAGATGTCTTTTTAGGGGTATGAGTTTTATTATGTTAAGAATATGTTATGTGGTCATATTTTGATGGTGGTGTCACAAATTACAGAAAAATTATAAGACTCTGCTCTCCTAGATCCTCCCAGTAATTTAGAGACTTACACCTTCATTTATGGGAATGCAGTGCCATAAATGAAACACCATCTCTGTGTGCTAGTACCCGTTATTATCTCAGTTTGGTGTTAAATACTAACCTGGTTCCTCTAGTGGGGTATGTCAGCGGGGTTAGGAATCATGCTTAGTACAAAGAGGACTTCCTTCTCCCTACCTTGTTAATGTTTTACTTACAGCTTGTGAGAGGTTATAAAATCCTGTTATTAATTAGAAGATTGTTTAAAATTTTCTCAGGTAAAGTTTTATGGCCCTACAGACCTGGAGCATAAAGAATTTTGGATCCTTCTAAAACGATCTTGTTTGCATTTTAGTTCTGCAATGGCTAATAAACTTTTTATGCGTCTCAGGTTTTGGACGACTTTATAATGGATCTTTTTAGTTGCAGTCTGTTTTTCAGTAATGCCAGACTACTATCTGAACAAGTCCCTTTGGAATTATTTACCACTGACATGACTGTGAATTTTATGCAATTAACCCTCTTCATTTAGGACTAGCCTCCCAGGCAGACTCACCCTTATATTACCTGGGATGTAAAACCCCTTCAGTCCTACTGACTGATTTTGAAGTCTAGCTCTAAGCAGAAGCTTTGTATGATACCTGTATTTAATTACTAAGAGCAGTTTTCCTTCTGAAGTGGATCCTTATTAAATTCCAGCTGTCAGTGCTGTGTCTCATTAGCTACTTACTTTACTCCTCAAAGACATTTTTTCCTCCCCTCCTTTACCAGAGAATATAAAATGCTTGTTCTGACCTTTTGCTTGGACTCAGTTTCCGTTCTGGCTGTAGCAAATTAAAAGATTGATCATGTTGCCACAAGCATATTACAACCCTGCCTCTCTGGGCAGAATTTGCTCCTAAGTGTTCACTTAAAGTCCATGTGCAGTTCGGGCATTCAAAGCTGTCACTGCAGTAAGGATAAACAAGTACGAGGTTAGCACAGAACACAGGGTTTTGCAATGTTCTTCTGAGAGGAGCTTTTCTATCTTCACTGCATACGGTTCTCTTCTCTGTGGTAGGATTCAACACAGTGGCATTTCCACAAGTGCGTATTCATTTCTAGGGAGGCTGTAAATGAGATTCCTGAAGCTTAGTGGTCTTTGAACATATGAAGTGTACGTGTGTGTGAATTTGGGACTGATGACATGCATAGTAATGTGGTTATTAATGGTATTAATAGTAACATTGTAACCCATGTCATTGGTCTTCCACATTGCATCTACTGAAATGGGGGGGTGGGGGGGTGTTTAATAAATTTCAGCACAGCAGTCTGCAGTGTCTGCTCTAAGTCAAGACACTTTAACAAACTGCTTTTGGTATATTGCAAGCTAATTATATATTATATTAAAAGAATTTCTTTTGTCTATTCTAAATTATTTCCCTTCATAGTATCTATGATCTCACTGGGTTGTATTTCCTATCACTCTTATTGTACAAAGTGAAGAGGATCAGGGCAGTGTTTATGAGCTTATATAGCTAAAAGATTTCCAAATCCAGGAGATTTAGGTGTCTAACACCTTTTCTGTCTCTTAAGTGACTTGATGGGAGTAGGAGTTCTGATTCATAGTTTTGTGCTAATTCCAGCACTTAATTAAATGATGTTATGCTGCGTCTCATACAAATGCCACGGGTTTTTTTTTCTTTGTATATGGAAGAGAAAATGTTATGCTGCCTGTAAAATAAGGACAAATTTAATAATGAATGAGATTAATCTATTATGTACAGTCTTTCCAATGGATGAGACCTAAAATTACAGTATGTTTGAATAAAATATATGCATTTTATAAGCAAGGTATGTATCTCCTATTGTTTATCTACCTGTTCGTTTTGTCAGCTTTCTATTAAGGTTCGTAATGTCATCTGTAATTAAAGTGATTTACCACCACTAAACATGATAGTGTTTTAGTTTCCAAACTTTGAATTTTTAAAATCTATTCAAGCCTAAATTTTCCATACTAGATTTGTTCATGAAGCTCCCCCCAACCCTTGAAAATTCTGGTGAGATTGAGTTCAAGGGCTGTGTGGTTGGAAGGATTTTTGTGTGTTTTTTTTTCCTTGTATGAGTTGTTTTCCAGTTTTGTTGGACTCACTGGGACAGGGTCAGGAAAGTTGCCTTTATGGTACCCAGGAAATTTTCAGAAGGAATAGGAATCTTGTCCCATACATATAAGGGAACAAGCTGGAAGTGGGGAGTAGTTCCATGGTGAGAAAAGATTGTGAAAGAAGATGGAGCCTCACGTGCATCCCTTCATGTGAGAAGACTGGAAGTAAGTAGATGGCATTGCTGAAAATGGACAGTTGAATAAGGGACATGGCCATGAGAGAGAGAGAGAGAGAGGGATGGAAGGGAGAGAGATGTGAAATAATTGTGTGGTTCTCTCAGATAAGCTGAGATGCTTGGGGTAAAGGGTCATGGAAGGATGAAAAAGGCACAAGTAGCAGAGATGAGAGCAGTTTTGTTTGGATGTGGATCCCAGAACACTGCCTCTAAAATGTGTCCTTCTGCTTGTGAAGCCAGCAAAACTAAAGTCTTGCAAGAGCAGCATCCTTCCACGCTGCTGTGACTCATCTCCAGGACAAGTCATCTTGTGTAACCAGAAAGGCTTAACTGCAATCAAAAGCACTATTCTTCATTCCACTACCTGTCAAGAATTAATACATTAATTCTCGTTCCTCACAGCAAGGCTCCTACCTATAGCTGTTAAACTGAAAAATATTATCAAATCAGGTGCCAAATCCAAATTGTGGCCCATTCTCATCTTAGAATTCTGAGAGACTGGAACAGAATAAATCTGCTGTAAATAAACATTTCTCAGATGTTGATCACTGGGTAGACAGCTAACTCTACTGGTGTCTCTTGCATTTTGAGGAGAGGAGGCAGCATAAGCAGTGTGTACTGCACTCCTGAAATCCTCGCTAGACTTAAGATTCCTTGAGGACAAGTATGGGTGACTACAAGTTAGAAAAGCTCCTAGACATGGCAGAATTTTTTATTTTTATATATATATATATATATATAAAAAAGCAAACCTAAGGAATAAATAAATTTTTTTCTAGGCTCTGTATAGTATGCTGTGGAAGTAGAAAAGATGGGCACAACCCAGGGGAAGAGGCCATTACACGAGTGGAGTGAAGTGATAGCAAATCCCATAATTTGCAGGGGGTGGGAGGAGGAGCTAGTTGGAGAAGGCATTCGTATTGGAAAGGAAAGGTAAATGGGCTATCTGGGCTTTGGACCTCAAATGTAGTGGAAGTGTTTCATGTAGTTGGAAGGAAAGTTTCCTGCAGGTGATTTTTTTTTTATTTTTATTTTTATTTAATCCCATGCTGTCTTTAATGATCCCATGCCTTTTTTCTTCTCTTCATCTTTCCTTCCCCTGGACGATGAAGGAGCTTTGAAAAGATTTTCCTTCTCCCGTCATCTCTAGCAAAACAAGTGTAAATATGTTATTGTCCTTATATCTGCTGGCATATGTTGTCTTTCTCTTGTTTTTCTTGCTTTTCTTCCTTAAGCCTGAATTAGTGAGGACACTTAAATCAGACTATCCAGGATCTTGTTACCCATCTGATTGCACTGAATTATCTTTGTTTGATTCTTGCATGTGATGAACAAGCAAACATTAGCTTGCATGTCACATGCTGGAATTGTTAATATTTAAACAGAAGAGAATACAGCATTTTGATTACGAATTGTTCTGCTTCTTATCATCACTGGCTGAACACAGGACCTGTTTGATTCTCCTGTTTACTTGCTTCCAGATAAGCATGGCAAATGGTTTTCATATAAAACCTCACTTTATTTTACCTCCTTGCTAACAGGGAAGTAGTCTCAACTTAGATACTTCAAACTTCTGGACTGGTAAAAGCAGAAGTGCCAGTTTTACTGTCTAAGTCAAGATACGTAACAGCCAGTGCATATCACCAGGCGTTTTGAGATACCAACCTAGTTGTGCAGTTTCAACGAACAAACTAGAGACCCCCAAATTAAATCCATCTACTGCCAAGCGTAACATGCACAGTTTTGCCATTAAAATCCAATTCAACTGAGTTCTTGCATATTAATCTTAATCATACTTTGTAGAGCTCATTTTGAGGACTAAAAGGTTATTGGTTAGAAATGGAATCTTGCATTGTTTTAAAATTATTTATATTGTACATGGGCTTTTTTCTTTGGTTTATTTTTTTTCTGTAAGTTTGTGCTGTCAGAATCCTTGGGAAATTGTGTAATGTTCACAGTACTTCTTGCCATAATAGGCAATAGGCTGTAGCAGAGACAGAAGGATCCTTGGGTTTTCTAGGCGTAAATGAAACAGATTCCTCTCCTGTCACTTCCAACACAAAATGCATAACCCAAGATATTAAGAACTTCCATAGGACAGCAAAACATATTAATGAACAAGCTGAAGTGGAAAAAAATGGAATTAATTTAGCCAGGAAGCAGTGGATTTAAAGCAGTCTTTAAGCATTTCTATGAATGCTTTGCTGGAATTGTGTAGAATGTAGACTTCTGAAGTGAGGGTTGCTGCTGGTAAGACTATTTGAAGTGCTGGTCACGTCATGATGTAAAGAGAAGGTCCACTTTAGATTGGAACTGAGCGTGTATTTCCTGGGATAGGTGCTCTTACTGTATTATGAAATTTTATATATATATAAATATATTGTATTTTATGTAATTATATGATATATAATTGTATGGTATATAGCTATATAATACATATTTAATATATATTTTAAAATGTGTCTGTGCATGAGCATAATTATTGAAAACTACCTTCTATTACTCACCCCAATGGCATAAATTTCATTCAAGAAACCAGTTAAGAATAGCTATTGTATTTCTAAAAAACTTTTATATCCTCTCTTCGGTAGGTCTTAAGTACCTCATACCTTTTCTATTATCTTATACCTTTCTATTGTCTTATGTCCTTTTTTTAGACTTAACAATATTGTCTTAACAATATCTTCATCCCTTTTTTCGACTCTCTCATCATTGTCTCTAACAATATCTTCAGAAAAAAAGAAAAGAAAAAAAAAGGAGGGCAGCACTAGGGACAAGGAGTATGCATTTATTTTGTGATAAAGATGTTACAGTAAATTCATACGGCAGAAAAATCAAAAGTTTTGGTTTTAGCTTCATGCGAATACACAACTCTTAATGTCACAGACATAGTGCTTATGGCAAGGAATATTTTCACCCACGAAGTACAAGCTGTTGTGAGTTGTGTGGCATCTGGAGGAGAGCAAAGACTCGTAAGCAGCCACGGTATGTGTCACTGAAGAAAAAAGTTTCAGAAATAATGCTACTCAGGGTTTTTAAAGAAGCCTTTTGGTTTCTTGTGGAAACATAGAATTAAAGGTGAAATATTTTTGTGGAAGTGTATAGATTTTGACAAAGCACCATCAGAAAGGTTCTGGTCAAGAACAGGCTTTTTCAAAAGTAGAGATAGTTGTATTAAAACCCAGCCTTCTCAGTCTAAAAATGTATGTCAATAGAACTCTATTTTGTAATAAAGGTTAGAAAGATTCTGTTTTCATTCCGCTGTAGAACAAAAATAATTTAAAAATTTGTTATAAAATGGAACAGCTCAGGAGCCAAAACTTGTCAGATGTCATTCATTTGATGAGAGAGTTTGACAGTAAAAACAACTTTGGCAGCCATGCTGAATAGTCAGATGAATAGAAAGATTTGATTTTATTTTTCATGCTGGTACAGAGCAAAACAAATACTGCAGTCTTAAATGTTGTAATAAAATGGAACAGTTCTCCAGTCAGCCTTTGTCAAGTGCTGTTGTGTGGATGCAAGCTAAGAGGATTTATTGCAGAAGGACTCAACCCTTACAGTGTATGGACATGCAGAAGATTAATGTTCAAGAAATAGTTGTGAATTGTTAAATGAAGATGGCTTTTAGGGAGGTACCTGCTCCAGGAAGGGTAAGGGACTTTAAATCCTGCTGTAGGCTCTCTCTACTCATCTGTTTTCAGCTCTGTTGTTTCTGTTACCAAGCTCCTACCAGGTACATTGTAGTACAGAATATAGTATGTTTTGTAAATGATCCCGCTGCATGAGGTGGTACATTTATCTGAGATAGTTATTGTCTTGTCTTCTGAGGAGAGTTTACCTACTCTGATTCCAGGGTCCAAGTATTTAGGTCAGTTTACTTAAAAGGATGTTAAGGAAGAATTGTTTTAGGTTTAGCAAGTTTCGCAGCTCCCATTGGTCTTCAGCAATTTGTGAATATTAGTACAAATTAGCCTTATGGAAGACTATCAGTGTCTGTGTTTGAGCTGAGGTTAGATTTACCCTTCTCTTTATCTCACAGGAGATTAAAGCTCTGCTGCCAACTCAGTAGGGACAGTTTATGGCTGTGCCAAACTATTCCAAACAGAAAACTATCATGCCCCAGGCCACAAATCTTTGGTATCTTCAGATGAACTGCAAACTTGGGTTATCTACATTCCTCCTAGATAATGTTAAGGTATTCCAGTATTCCTACATCTTGAAGATTTTACTAGAACTCACTGAGAAAAAGCTACGTGAGCTCCTACCTGTCCTGCTCATCTTAATTCTTATTTCATAATGCCTTTCACTGGTGGACTTCTCAGTGGCTTGCTAAATTGCTTAGACAGAAAATTGCCTTGCTAGCACCAATATCAAAGAGAGTAGAATATCATTGTCAAATGCCCTCTCATAACTTGGCCAAATGGAAACAAAAGAAAATGTTCTGACGAAAGAAAAGGCGTTCACCTCAGTTCAGCTGCCTTTCCAGAACAGCAAAGATTTCACTTAGTTCTATGTTCTATATCCCAGACCAGTATGGATGTCTTAATGACCTAGGTCATCCTAGTGGCATCAGAGGCATGCCTATGATCAGGCAAATAGTTCTAAGCATTGGATAACAGCAAAAGGATTTTTATTTCAAATATAGGAAACCCATGCCACCTAAAGAGAATAAAATATTACCCAGATTAAAGACATACCACCATGTTTTTGCATCAGTCTTTGCCATTGTCAAAGCATCTGATGCCACTGCATCATTAGTAGTGGTGTGTGTAGTCCTTCGAGTTATCAAATTATATGCCTTCCATTTAGGATTAATTTAGTCCATGAGACTGAACTGTTGTTACTATGAACCAATCAGACCTATAAATTATAGTTGTTTGCAATCAATTTCTAAAGTCTCTCCAGTTCAGTGTCCCTTTCCAGGGACCTCTCTGAGGACAATATGTCACAGTAAGAAGTACAAGGATTTCTAAATGCTGAAACTGGGGCAAAAAATGTTGAGCTACTGGCAGGAAAACAATCTGTGTCTTCTAATTTTCTGTTTCCTAAAAACTGAGAGGTCTGGTTCTATTATTTGCATGAGACAATTGAACATGTTAATCTTTTCTTTCCATTTCACAATAGTGACTCTTCCTCATAATCATAATTCTAGGATTCTAGAGGTAATGCTCTTTGCATGTATTATTATTTTACCACTGTTAGTTGTAAATATTTGGCCTGAGGCCATTTCATAAACCTAAAAATTGCTGACAAATTTTTTTCTAGGAAAGAAACTTGATACCTTTTGAAACTCATCTATCTATTTAAACCTTGCTTTAGATCACTAGTGAGACCTTGTTTTTTCTGGTGGGTTGACGCAGGCTGGATGCCAGGTGCCCACCAAAGCTGCTCTGTCACTCCCCTCCTCAGCTGGACAGTGGAGAAAAAAATATGATGAAAGCCTCATGGGTCAAGATAAGGACAGGGAGAGATCACTCACCAGTAACTGTCACAGGCAAAACAGACTCAACTCGGTAAAATTAATTTAATTTATTACCAATCAAATCAGAGTAGGGTAATGAGAAATAAAAATCAAATCTTAAAACACTTCCCCCCCACCCCTCCCTTCTTCCCAGGCTTAACTTCACTCCCAATTTCTCTCCCTCCTCCCCCAGCGGTGCAAGGGAATGGGGAATGGGGGTTGTGGTCAGTTCATCATATGCCGCTCCTTCTTCCTCAGGGGGAGTACTCCTCACGCTCTGCTGCTGCTCCAGCATGGGGTCCCTCCTATGGGAAACAGTCCTCCACCAACTTCTCCAGTGTGGGTCTCTTCCACGGGCTGCAGTTCTTCACCAACTGCTCCAGTGTGGGTCACTTCCAAGGGGTCACAAGTCCTGTCAGCAAACCTGCTCCAGTGTGGGCTCCTCTCTCTACAAGGCCACAGGTCCTGCCAAGAGCCTGCTCCAGCAGCCTGTTCCTCACATCTTCTCACTCCTCTCTCTGGCTGCAATTGCACTCGGTTTTGGGGTTTTTTTTTCCCCTTCTTAACTCTGTTA